>JACEFZ010011897.1:0-80785 GCA_014155875.1 Cepaea nemoralis | reverse complement strand
TGTTTCGTCTGAGTGCACGAAATTCTTAACATTCTGCCCAGAGACACATGTCTCATTTACTTTCAAGCTTCCAACGTTTTCTTTACACATTGAACACTGTTCGAATCATACATAATCACACAACATACACACCTTTCTAAGATGCGGGCGTTATAGCATGTTACTTAATGTACATCTTGTATTTAACGATGTTACTTATTCTAGTAAAAGTGTCTTTGATCTTAAGGATGCTGTTTTTGTCTCTGTGCCACATGTCTCATCAGATGTCATTTAGTGGGCAGTGCGATATTTAAACATGACCTGCTTACAGAGCATATTGAAATGTGTACTTTCTCTGAAGTTAATACCGAGCTAAACGTTAATTATCTACTAGTCAGCACCCATTTTCTGTGTTGCTTTTCATGTAAATCAGCAACTTATTAGAGGACCTTCAAGAGGACAAATAACACAGACATATCGAGATTTAACGGGTTCACAAAGCATGTTGACATGGGTGAGGAAATGCTTGCTTCGTACAGAGTGGCGTGCTTCAATTAAGAAAGAAACATATCAACCATGCGACTTGTTGAATTTTTATTACGTGGATATGCTGGTGTGCTAGGAAAAGAGCAGGAGGATAGATCAGCTGGGTCTGCAACCCTTAGTAGGAGTTGAGTGCACAACAAGGCAAATGTGATCAGGACCATATGGGATCAAATCTCATGAGAATAATATTACCGGTCATTCTAGTTTGCCAACTCACGCGAACACGTGCCTTGGAACAGGACTATGCGTTTGCCACCATTATGTCATGTGGTCGAGTCGTCATCGACTTATTATTTATTTGCCATGTTTTGTTTATGTGTGTTGCATATCCCTTTCAGGACGTTGCAGTCAACACCAGGGTTGTTCAGCTGCTGTTGATGTGCTAGGCAAGTTTTTATGTTCAGTAGTTTGCCATTGCTTTCTGAACGAACGGCTCACATACCCCCGTAAGTTACCAGCGCGGCGCGAATCGCTGCCTATTCTCACAGGTGCTGTTTTCCCCACGTGGATATACGGGGTTACGAACAATGTCACTAACTTCTTGGCCAGGGAGACCGATATTTACATATACGTATATATGTATATATGTATATGTAATTGAATAGATGATCAGCTGCCGGTCAGGTTGTCTTGTGTTCAGATCCCCGTGTCTTCTTGCAAGGTAGCTCCTTTCTGTTACTGTTAATCGGCTTCAAACGTTGACATGCCTACATGGGTAAACGTTTACATTCATAGCATTGCAGCTCACGAGGACACCGAGTGTAATTAACGACCGAGGTGTGAAGATATTATATAAAATACTAGTGAATCAGCTATATGTTTGTTTATTTAATCTAATAAACAATTATTGATTTTCTTCAGGATTTTATTCTGTGTGTAAGTAAACCTATATATTATCAGCAATGACAACGTAACTAGGTCTTTTAAAATAGTAATTTAGCAAACGATGCGCCTCATTAGTTGTTTGTTATATTGCTCTGCGTGCGTGTGCTTGTGCGTGTGAATGTGTGTGAATGTGTGTGTGTGTGTGTGTGTGTGCGTGTGTGTATGTGTATGGCGTTTACTTCTGCAAAGTAGGCCAACAGTTATTTATTACATGCGTTCCCTGCCAACACGGTATTATATGATATGGCCATAAACACATCTTGCATCTATGTGTGACCATTGGCACACACAACCTTGGCAAGGGCACCGGTTAAAGGTGTCACTGCTGTATGTTTTACTCCAACAGGCTTGGTCTCGTACAACAGTAAATCGTCTGACGGGAGTATCCCAAGTACATAACAATCGTAGTTTCAGCTATGGCCACGTGATAGCTAAGGAAAAAAAAAAAAAAACAATACAAGAACGAAAATAAACTGGCCGAGTAAACTGCACAGTTAACCGATGACTCCAATGACCTCCAGAGGGCCCTGCAGTCGAATTGACTACTTCGCTTCCGAAACCGATCTCCACCAATGATATGCTGTAATACAACACACAATTTTATATATAACTATAGACACACAGAACATCTTATATATACATATACACACACAAACACACACACACACACACACACATATATAATATATATATATATATATATATATATATAATATATATATATATATATATATATATATATATATATATATATATATATATATGTATATATCTTGCATTGGTACCTTGCCGTCTTGACAGACGATTGTTTGTTACATTTTGCTTCAAAAAGGCATCATAATTTCTATCCAAGGTGGTGGCGAATGTGACTGATAAGGCCGATTCGCGCTGTAAATGTTCGTCCACAGTGGATGCATTTAAACACATGGTCATTTCTATCATCTTGCTCCATCTTGCGTCTCACACGCTCCGTGTATGACTTATCTGCAATAAGTTTCTCCTTTGTCTTATTCTTTTTCTGATAGTTGTCCTCCATGCAACACGTTCAGCGCGGACTTGCTCCCTGTATCAGTCATGTCCCACTACACACATATTTGTATCGTAGTAGAGGCAGACCCTGAGATCTCTTACCCATCTGTAATTCACTAAAAAAAGATGTCCTTTGGTACTCTGCCATCATCCATCCTCTTAACGTGTCCTACCTATCTAAGTCTAAGAAGACTGAGCACGGAACACACCATCACACAACCTGATCTTTCCAATGCTATAGTATTTGTGATTTTGCCTTACCACTTAATACCAAGTATTCATCGCAGACACCGCATATGAAAGCTGTTTAAACGTTTCTCTTGGTGTGATTAAGTTGTCCAGGCCTCACTGCCATAAAGAAGTGTACTAATGTCAAAGGCTTGATAGACAAGAACTTTTGTTTTTGCAGTAAGCTTCCTGTTCTCCCAGACTCTTTTTGCTATCATGTTCATTGTTGTTGCTGCCTTATCACTCCTGATGTTGATTTCCTGATCTACGGATAATTTGCTATTTACCACTGATCCTAGATATGTAAAATGGTCTACTATCTCTAGTTCGGCGTCGTCAATAAAGATTGATGGTACCCCATGTGCAACTTGTGACATAATCTGTGTCTTCTTTGTGCAAATTGTTAAACCGCATTCAGAACAAGCATTGGCGATAGCAGATAGTAGACGCTGTAATTCTTCCTCAGAGTGGGTCGTAATTGCAGCATGATCTGCAAAAACAACTCTCTGATCAATACCCTCCTAATTTTGGTCTTGACCTTCAATCTCTGAGCATTGTAGAGTCCGCCATATGAGCGTGAGTGAATGTGTATACCACCATTTTGATCACAAAAGGCATTTTTCAGTAGAAGTGAAAAGTATATTCCAAAGAGGATGGGAGCTCCTATACAACCTTGCTTAACTCCTCTACTGATTTCAAACTCTTCTGAAATTTTCACCATTAAACTTGATTATACCCGATATGCCTGTGTGGAACGATTCCACAATGGACAGAAGAGTTGGTGGGCAGCCAATCTTCTTTAGTGCCTTGAACAGACCCTTACGACTAACCAAATTAAATGCCTTTGTGAGGTCGATGAAGGCAATAAACAGTGGTTGATACTGTTCACGGCATATTTCTTGCATTTGCCGCAATAAGAATATGATATAAGTGGTAGCCCGGTTCTGTCGAAAGCCACACTGTGATTCGGGGTAGACTTGATCTTCTAGGACTTGAAGTCTGCGCAGAACAATTCTGGAAAATACTTTCCCAACAATACACAGAAGTGTGATTCCCCTATAGTTGTTACAGTTGCTCCGATCGCCCTTGTTCTTGTAGTGTTATAATGCTTGAATCTTTGCAATCCTGACTGACGTGTCCTCACCAGCATAGCTCTATTAGCTGGTGGATCTGTAGAGTGAGTGTGTCTTGCCCACTCCTGATAAGTGCTATTGGAATCCTATCCTTACCTTGAGCCTTGCCAGATGCAAGTTCATTTATAGCACACTTAACTTCTGTTATGGTGGAAAGTGTGTCCAGGTGGTAAAGAGTTGGTAGGGCCTCTAAGGCGTTGAGGGCATCATCCGCTAATTTGGTCTCACTTGAGTAAAGCTCCAACTAGTGTTCTACCCATCTATTCATCTGCTGTTTCTTATCAGTGATGATTTCTCCAGTCATGGTTTTCTGTGGTGCACTTCTTTTGATCATTGGACCACAGGCTTTCTTTATCCCTTCATACATGCATCTGATGTTTCCCTTATCACTTGCATTTTGAATAGACCCACATAAATTGATGCAACGGTCATTTGCACACTACCTGGCAGCCTTTTGCACATCCGTCATAGCTTGCTACAGCTCACTGAGAGTTTTACGCGTCGTTCTTACATTGTTTCTTAAGAGAGCTATCTTCATTTTATCAATAAAGGGCTGCAGTGGCTGGCTGTTTTCCGCAAACCAGTCCTGTCTATTATGATCCACAATGCCGTAAACCCCTACCGCTGTTTTATAAAGAGTTTCCTTAAGTTTACCCCACTTTTCACGCTGTACAATTTTATGGTGTATCAGTGAAAGCGTCTTGAAGTTGCTTTTGGAACTCAAAGCACTTATCAGGATCGTGTGTGTTAATAATATTAATCATGGGGCTAGATTTGTGTTTAGCTGTGTAGCTTCTCTTTGGCTTCAGTCTATGTGATGATAAAGTTCAGCTGATGCCAATAGCCGGATCTTGGATGTTTCCATGTGACTTTATGCAGCTCTTTTGTTTTAAAAACGAAGTTTGTAATACATAGGTCATTTCTGGTGCAATGCTTCAGCAGCCATTGCCCATTTTCATTCATGCGTCCGATGTTGTATTTTCCAAGGCCCACAGGCCATGAACTCGAGTCCTTGCCCACAAGAGTATTGAAACCACCGAGCATATACATAAAGTCGGATTTTGGAACTGCCTTAATCACAGAGTCTAACTCCTTATAGAACGAATCCTTTATATCATCAGGGGAAGTGAGTGTCAGTGCATATGCTGTGATAATGGTGGCAAAACCCCAAGAGGTTGCCAAGCGCAGGAATAATAGTATGTCATTACCTCCAGCTGGAATTTCAATTATTCCCAGTAGCGAATTCTTCACTGCACAGTCCACACTACGTTGCCTTTTTTTTCTGCCTGCCCTCCATACCCTTCATATATATATATTACGCTTTCCGGCATGGCACATGATTGATTAATTGATATATATATTTTTGTGTGTGTGTGTGTGTGTGTGTGTGTGTGTGTATGGGGGAATGTATATATAGCACTGATTTTAGGTTCTCAACATCATTACTTATCCTGTGTATCTTTGATTCATCTATCACATGTTGAACTGTATTATTTTCAGTTACTGCATTTCTCGAAGGTAAGATTCATAACATGCACAGTATTTAATATAGTCGTTCCTTAGATATACCACGTGACAACAGACACCGATGGAGACCTGACAACCCAAGGATCAGGGAATTAGAGACAGAGATGACTCACATGGGAAGCTGAGGGATGTAGCAAAGACTAGGATAGCACGGCCAGAGATGGTGAGGGGCAGACACTCAAGTTTGAGATACACGGCAGCAGAAGAAGATATACACTTGGTGGAGTTTATAGATCAAAACTATTTGGTTTACGTCCATTACAGCCTGGATAAAACGCGTTTACAATTTTACTGGAAGCTATTGTAATAGCACAATGCTAGCATGATTATTATTAATACAATTAATAATGTTGCTGTTATTAATAATAATAAAATGTTGCGTATCCCTTACGGGACGTTGCAGTCAACATCAGCATTTTTCAGCTACTGTTGATGTACTAGGCAAGTGTTACAAGTGTTACTTTCAGTAGTGTGCCATTGCTTTCTGAACGACCGTCTCCAATACCAGCACGTTATAACACAACGCGACACGGTCTGCTGCACAAAGCGGTCGCAACTGAGTTTCGAACGCCTGAAACCCGGCTCACGAACCGCGTTCGCAAGGCTGTGTTATTATCATAGCTGTAATTAATTTAATGTGGATTTAGTCATCATAATCATTAAAATCACCATAATGTGAACTCGATATAGTTGGGTATGCTGCAAACATAAAACATCACTATAGAATAGCGTATACAACATTTATCTAATACGAGCAGAAATATACAGAAGTATAGACATCACAGTTCATTGTGACAAATGCTGTAAATATTAGGAACTGCTTGAATAACTGCCAATGATTGCATGGAAACGCTAATTGATCTATAACATGATATACAACTATAAGAAACAGACAGGCAGCATTATGGGGTCATGTGATAGGAAGAGAGGCACTGGAAAAGAACATGACAGCTGGAAGAACAGTGAGAAATGAGGCAGAGGCAGACGGAGAGAAACGATGCTGGATGGAGTGGGCAGAGTTGATCCACAACACCAAGGTTAGAGATCTGTGAAGAGACACGCCATCTGATATACGCCAGTCAACAGACCACATGATGAGGATGGCAAATAATGGAGTATCTATGTACATGCTTGTACGTTCAGTTCCAGCACACGTGTCCACCATATGTCGCATACTGGTTATATGGTGATACATCAATATGGTTTGAACGCACGAGAGGCAATGGCTGATGCTGTCCGCATCGTAGGACTGGGTTTACCTTCCTAGATCACGTGTCTGCTGCTCAGATGTATGAGGCTCTGTCGACCCACGAATGACTTGGGTCTGCATACTTGCTTCTGTCAACCTGCGTGTCAATGCGACCACTGGATGAGCCACTGCGCTTTGTGGCCCTGCTTATAGTGTACTTCTCTCTAACGGTAGTTGCATGCTTCCCATGCCTTCACTGATTTTACTAAACTGTATGGTTGTTGCAATTTTGATTCATTCTTCGAAATGGTATGTAATACCGCTATGCTATATGCACTTGACTTAAATCTGTATTGGTTATTACATTGTACTTTTGTCTTTTAAAGATGCATGCATATATTCCACCTAATTGCTCTTCATTAGAATGCCTATATGTCGTTCAATATGAACTTCATCTTGGTGTATGATTGTGGTAGTTATCTTATGTAATATCTTCTGTCTTCATTGCCTTCGATTCTTCTAATGCGATTCAATTTCAATGATTCAGATAAGATCTTTCCAAGTTTTCTATTTTTGAAACTGTGTTTAAACAATTTTATTTTTGTATTATTTTAGTTTAAACAGTAAATGATTTATGTATGCTGAAAACTGTTAGTGAACGTTCTATAGAAGTAAACAAAGACCTACACCTTTGCTTTATAGAATACACAAAAGCTTTCGATAAAGTAGGGCATGTCAATATGGTAAATATGCTTCCAGATCTACAGAATCATGGGAAAGACGTTAGACTTGTAAAAAATAACACACACACACACACACACACACACACACACACACACACACACACACACACACACACACATCACATATATTAGAAACAACAAGCAGTCATAAGGATCGATACTGAAGTTGGCCTATCTTCCTATTAAGAGAGGTTTTAGACATGGATGTGTAATGTCTCCAGATCTTTTTTCGTGTACACTGAAAATATTTTGCAGAAATGTAGAAGATATGAAAGGAATAATCAATGGAAGACGAGACATCAATAACATTAGATATGCGGATCATACAGCAGACAATGAGCAAGATCTGTAACATGCCGTTGCTGCACACATTTAACAATTAGGGTTATAATTAATTTGTAAGAATACACAGATTATGGTCGTCACTAGAAAAGGGGAAATACCAAAATGTAATATACACGTAAATGGGAATACTCATAAACTAGGGAATCGGTACAATTATCTCGGTGCAGTCATAACATCTGATGAGATATGCCTTGAAGAGAATGGAATAAGAATCGCCTTGGTGACGGTAGGCTTTTGCAAGATGTAAAACATACAGACCAATAAATTGATTTCACTTGCAACAAGAAAAAAGAGAGTTGAGGTGTTATATAGAACATATGTTTTGTATGGATGTGAAGCATTGACAATAAGCAAACAGTCTGAAAAATAGGTGATGCCTGTGGAAATGTGGTTTCTGAGTAAAATGCAAAGAATACAACAGACAGACAGAAAAAACCAATGACCACGTCCTACAAGAAACAAACGAATTTCGTTAACTGACCAGAGAAATTGGACGTAAACAGTCAGCACATTTTGGTGACGTTATGACAAGAAAGAATTTGAAGAACTTTGTGACAATTGGAATGATAGAGAGAAAGAGAACAATGCTAAGGCAGAGAAGTAAATGTCTTGACGGCTTCGCCACTTGGCATTGTCGAGACATAAAGCCTGAGCTGGTCCACTACTCTGGCGATCGAGTGAGATGGCGTAGCATCACAGCTCATGCTTATCAGAATGGCACATATTGATGATGATGTTTGAACCTTTGCATCCACAGATCCACACTGTTCATCACTAATTTATGGTTTAATCTTGTTTCTTATTCTTTTTATAATTATTCTGAGTAACAGCTTTGTCATGAGACTTGTGCGATGCTCTTCGCATTCTAAAGCCTCTGGTTTCTTTAGCAACGCTATAAAGATGATTGAAATAGGTCATTAGGAACTATGGATAACACTCACATTCCATGTATCCACAAATAAATGCAATAACAGGTAATAAACACGAAAAGAAACTGCATATTTAAATACGAGGAGTGGTGCAATATTGTTGGGACAAGATGATATAGTGACGAGATGCATGGCATACCTGGAAGAGCAATATGATGATAGGAGACCGGGTGCAAATATTCAAATTAAAAATGTTGAGGGTCTACCAATACCTGCAGCGAAAGTTAAAGATGCACTACATCGCATTTATTTATTTGTGTAATTTTAATATCACAGTCCTAGACACTTACTAGTTAATGACTTGTGTGAATGTTTGTGTAGGAATAGTTACATAATTGTGCTTAGAGCAATTGTGATTAAATACTCAATAAGTTGTTGAAAGATCATGCATGACTCCTGAATCCAGAGAACAAACGAATTAGAAGGTCAAGGATAAAGTGAGCCAGCTATTTGTCATGGCAACATTCTTGGACCGCCATTGATCGAGTACAATTCGTCGAAGTCCCACATTACTCAATATAGACGCCAACCTTGCGATGAGGACTAATATTTATAATGTTGTTAATTGGTTGATTCTTCTTCTTCAGCATTCCGAGCCATTGAGGTTCTTTGCTGCAGATACAATCCGTCTCCATTCGTCTCTCTGGTGGACCTTCTCTTGCCAGTCGTTGATTCCAAGTGCTTGTAGGTATGTATATGTATTATCTCTCCACCGCCTTCTTGGTCTACCTCGGGGTCTACGGTCATTTATTTCCTGAGAGTAAGCGAGTTTTGTTTCCCTATTATCTTCCATTCTTTCTATATGCCCCAGCCATTGTAGTCTATTAGCCTTCATGATACCAGTGAATAGCGGGGACTTAAACAGATCATAAATGTCTTTGTTACTTCTTCTTTTCCACTCTCCACTTTGTGTATCCCTAATGGGTCTAAAGATGCGTCTTAAAACTTTTTTCACACAGGTTTGTAGCAAGGCTTCGTCTCCTTTCGTTGTACTCCAGGTTTCAGAGCCATACAGCACAACTGGTCTGATCAGTGTTTTGTATATTGTGATTTTGGTGTTACGCGATAGCGCCTTTGATTTTAGTAGATGTTGTAGTGCATAGTATATCTTATTTCCAGAGTTGATTCTAGTTTGTATTTCTTCCCTTATGATGTTGGAGCAGTTGAAGATTGTACCCAGGTATTTGTATGTTTCCGTTCTTTTAATGGTCATATTATCTATTTGTATGTGGCCAGAGTTTTTAGCCATTCCGTCTCTTGAAATTACCATATATTCTGTCTTATCTTGGTTGATAACCAGCACCTTCTGTTGGGCTTTTTCCTTTAAGTGAGTCAATATTTCCAAAGTCTTGTGTTCACTTTGCCCTATAATATCTATATCATCTGCATAACCAAGCAGCTTGGATGTTCCTCCAATATCACATTCCTCCTTTACCTTCCTTACAACTTTCTCTAGAGCCAGATTGAAGAGTAGCGGCGATAGTGCATCACCCTGTTTCAAGCCAGATGTTATTTGGAAGGGGTCTGATTTCCTGCCTTTATATGTTACTATATTATAAGTATCTTCCATGCATAGTCTGGTCATGTTGATTAACTTCCTTGGTATTCCAAATTCCTGCATAGCATTCCATAGACTATTCCTATGGACACTATCATAAGCCTTTTTAAAATCCACAAAAATGTTATGGAGATCTCTTTTATATTCCCAATTTTTCTCGGCTATTTGTCGTAAGATAAATATCTGATCTATTGTTGATCTGTTTTGTCTAAAATCCGCCTGGTAGTCACCTAATATGTCTTCTGAATATGGTTTTAGTCTATTTAGTAATACTGCGGATAGTATCTTATAGCTTGTGGACAGTAGTGATATTCCTCTATAATTTCCACATTGGAACTTGTCTCCTTTCTTAAAGATAGGTATCAATAATGACTCTTTCCAGTCATGGGGTAATTCTTCTGTCCTCCAGATTTTTATTATTAGTTCGTATAGCTTTAGATGTAATGCATGGCCACCTGCCTTTATAAATTCAGCAACAATTCCATCAGTCCCAGTTGCCTTATTGTTTTTAAGTCGTGTGATTACATATAGGATTTCTTCAAATGTAGGTTCTTCAATTTGTGGTTCGCATGTTAGAACCTCTTCCTGTGGGAAAATGTTACTTGGAACTTCACAATTTAGTACTTTAACAAAATATTCTTTCGATGTGTTGCACATTTACTCATTGGTATTTATCATATTCCCATTTTTGTCTTTTAAACCATATGTGTTTTGTTGCTGACCCTCGTTTCATTGACTTCAGTTGTTTAAAATATTTTCTGGATTCATTTTTCTGGTGATTAGTTTCCATATCTTTGATTATATTACTCATATATTCTCGCTTCTGCTGTCGGACTATTTTTGTAGCCTCTTTACATTCATTTCTATAATGCTCTTCATTTTGGATGTTTTTGTCATTTAACCATACATGTCTGGCATTCTTTTTCCTAATGACTGCTTCGTCACATTTTTGATTGAATCATCTGTTCTTTCTATGCGTGGTTAACACACCGAGACATTCTTCTGCGGTAAATTGAATTGTATTCTTGATGTTCAACCAAGTTTGGTCAACGCTTTCCTCCAAAGGGTTTTGCAGAGATTCAAGTTTACATTTTATTTCATCTGTAAATTTCTCTTTGACTGTAATTTCTTGTAGTTTGTCTCTGTTATATGTTGGGTGTAATCTTTGTAATTTAGTATAGAAAGCTCTCTTAAGTTTTATTTTAAATTTTGCCCCAACGAGTAAGTGGTCACTGTGGCACTCAGCTCCTCTATAACTTCTAACTTGCTGTATGTTTGATGCATTTCTGTTGTTAATTAAAATGTGATCTATTTGATTATAGATTCTCTTGTTACATGATTTCCAAGTTTGTTTGTGTATATCCTTTCTTTGAAGTCTGGTACTGCTAATCTGCAGTCCTTTGGCTTCTGCCAGGTTGATGACACTCCATCCATTATCATTTGAAGATGTATGTAGGCTTTCCATACCGGCCACTTTTTTATTAGTTTGCTCTCTACCTATTTTTGCATTGAAGTCTCCCAATTGGTAGATACTTTGCAATATATTATGTCTTAAGGATATGTTTTATAATGATGAGATAATCTTCATCTCAATCAATCAATCAATCATGTGCCATGCCGGAAAGCGTAGGCGGTCATGACTCCCCATTTCACTCGATCACCAGAGTCGTGGATCAGCTCAGTGTTCCTGTCTCGTCCATGGCATGTGCCAAGCCATCCAGGTATTTTCCTCTTGGTCTTCCTCTTGGTTTGTTCCCCCTCAATCTTGCCAGTTGTCAATAAGTTCTCCAATCAATTTCTTCTCATATCATGTCCAAAACATTTTGACTGTCTACGTCTAATTTCTCTAATCTGTCTACGATTTTCATTTGTCTCCTGTAGTACTTGGTCATTGGTTTTTCTATAAAAAGCTGAATACATGCCTGTTGTAGAGTCCATGTGTAATTTTGAGGAAGGCCATAATGTTACACGAGCTGCAATAACGAAGGCCCCCCCCCCCCCCCCACCCCCCTAACACTGAAATTATAACAGCTTGAACTCAACAAACAGAAATATACATGGATGATCATGTCATGTAATAATGCCTCGTACAACATGTTAATGTCAGTAAACATGTTTTTATCTGCAGGAAAAATCCCAGTAAAGCATTATTTTATGCTTTGACTATTGTATATGCTAACTACTGAACGATAATAATATTGAAAGCCTATTTTGTGTTGCATATCATTTACGTGATATCGCTGTCAACACCAGCATTTTACTGCTGTTGTTGTTGTCTTCGCAATGTTACGTTCAGTAGTTTCCCAATGCTGTCTGAATGGATGGCTGCCACACAATTCGTTAAAACCCAGATCAACGCCTTCTGCTGCCAAATCCCGCGCAGCTGTGTTTCACACGCGGGTAAGTGGGATTACGAATCGCGTCTTTAAGATCTTCGCCACGGAGATCGTCATAGAAGGACTGTCGTCGCTAATTTAATTTAAAATATATACCTATACCGATATGTTCATACACTGTCTGAATTTAATGTTCTCTTCCGGACTGCTTTCTCTTCTTCAGAAGTACCAAATCGTTACAGTAAGTTATACTAGCTATGATCTTTCTTATTATAATGGTTAATTTACAATTCTATCTTCCTGCCAACTCTATGCTACCAATGCCAAACCTGGACAATGACAGAAAAAGAGAAAAGAAAAATCATAACAACAGAAATGAGGTTCCTGAGAAGAATACTCAACGTATCAAGAAGAGATAAGTTCAGAAATGAAGAAATCAGGACTAAAGTTGGGGTTAAAGCAGCACTAGATTTTATCAGAAAACAGCAAGTCAAATGGTTTTGCCATGCAAGTAGGTTACCAGTCAACAGCATACCACAACAAGCAATGAAGTACAGACCAGATGGAATCAGAGGAAGAGGCCGACCACGTAAACGTTGGACGGAGGGAATAGCAGAGTCCATGGGAATATCGATATATGAAGCCCATACTCGGGCACTCTCACGAAGTTTATACTTCACCTCGACACCGCAAGGTACAAGAGGAACATGATGAGATGAGATGAGACAATTGCAACACACTAAGAAATACAGATACGCATAGACTATCAGCAGTGTCATCAGAAAGAGTATTCTCTCGGAACTGTTACTTTCTTGGACATAAAGATCATACTTATGTAACAGAAGTGGGGGTATTAGTAGTATTTAGGTGGGAAACGGCTACAGCACGATTGAGCATCGGGGTGGAATGAGAGGAGAGATGCTCAAGTCGTGACGTAGTGGGTTGTCAGGGGAGTGAACATCCAAGGACAGAACTGTGAGGACGCCATGTTAGGTCCAGCTGTCATCAAGACGAATAAACCATATTTATAAAGAACCAATTGAGTCAAGTCATCTTGTATGAGTTCGCTTTGTTACAATAGCGAAATGGTGCCAAAGAACCAGGATGCTTAATTGGAGATTGTCGCGGCGGGAGTCATAACAAACCACTATCTACGTCGACACCTTGAAGAAACTCGAAGAGGCAGCTTCAAAATGTAAAAGGTCCTTGTTCTGCTCAAACCAATTGTCCGGAGACAGAGTTATTACAGCACGATTCTACACGCAAGTTGAACGTAAACCAAAGAACTTGGAAAGATGGCCAATATTGTAGGTGAGAAGTACAGACCTCCTATCAAAATTTTCAACTGTACAGGCGGTACTTGTCAAGAAAGGCATGAAGACTAGTTTGATATAAGGAGTGCGGTGCCTGCGAGTGTCATCATTTTGCTGAAAGTCGAGCCAGTTTGATACAACGAACAAAAATTTTGCTGAAGGTCGGTCCTGGGTCATCATGCTACTACAATTTTTCAGGTGAGCAAGAGTTTTCAAATAACTCCATCAAGTTGAGCCCTTGCCTTCAATCAAAATTTGCAAAGGTTAATTAAAGACTTTAAGACTTACTCGCCTCCAACTAAAATTTCAGAGGTTACTCAAAAGAAACAAAAACTTTAAGACATACGTGACTACAATTCAAAATTTTTACATGTTGAGTTCGGACAACTTATATCATCAAGTCAAAATAATGGAAATAACCATTAACAATCAGGACAGTAGATAAATACCTCGTTCTTTCATTGATTGACCTATAATTTTTTGGACGCAGTCAGACTATCTTTGGGCTCCACTGCATATGAGAGCCGCTAGCTGATCTTTTGTCGTGTCCTATCGAGGCCTGTGAAGTTTTGTCGTGCCCTATCGAGGCCTGTGAAGTTTTGTCGTGCCCTATCGAGGCCTGTGAAGTTTTGTCGTGCCCTATCGAGGCCTGTGAAGTTTTGTCGTGCCCTATCGAGGCCTGTGAAGTTTTGTCGTGCCCTATCGAGGCCTGTGAAGTTTTGTCGTGCCCTATCGAGGCCTGTGGAGTACAGTCGTGCCTATCGAGCCCAGTTGAGCATTTTTGGTCCTTACTGAAGCCGCTTTGTCGATCTTGGTTCAAGTACTCGAGTACCGGGTTTCTCAAACTCAGTAGACAGAGACATAGACGCCAAGGACTTCATTTTCGATTGGAAAGATAACCTCAACAAGAAGAAGGGTAACATATTTGATATTAGATAGAAAATAATTGAATTTCAGGAGGACGATAACATCCTTTAGTTAATTAATTTAGATATTAATAAGAATTGATTGTTTGTTTGCTTGTACAAGTATAAATATTTTAACATGACAGAACAGGATTCAGTAGCACAAGTTTTGTCGGGAGTGGGAACAGCGGTAGATAGACTTCAAACGGTCATAAAACAACAGGGATTGACAACTGAAATTGTTAAGTTTAGTGGACAGGCCAGGGAGTTTAAGAAATGGATAACTTCCATAGAAAAATATGCGTATTTAGTATCTGCATCAGATGAAGAGAAAATGAGACTTGCATACCAGGCAGCCACAGAACCGGTTTCACAGCATATTAGAAGAAAGTTAGAGGCTAGAGTAGATGAAACATGGGAGCAGTTCAAAACCGACCTGGCACACAAGTACGCAGAAGTAACGGATCCACAACATGCGTTTTCGGTATTGAGACAGTCTAAACAAAATAGTGGAGAGACGGTACAGTTGTTCAGCGATAGGTTGATTAACCTGGCTGAAGAGGCATTCTTGGGACAGAATGTACAAGGAGAAGAGGTGGAGAGGATGTTAGTCGGCATTTTTGTAGATGGCATAAAATCCGATGGTTTGAAGTTTAAGCTGATGAGAGAAAACCCCGAGAGGTTGTCACAAGCTGTAGATATTGCAGTACAAGAGGAGAACCTGAGACGTAGATTTAGATTGAGAACAGGACGGGAAATAGGAACTGGTCGAGAAGATAGAATAGAGGAACCTATGGAGATAGGACAAACAAGGTTCGGATGGAATAGGAGAGGAGGTGTACAGACGTTACAAGGCAGTAAAAGAAATGAATACAATGAAGGAAGACAAATGAGGTATCCTACCAGTGAGACAGGACGAAAAACAAATAACACAAATGTAGTCTGCTGGGGTTGTGGTCAACGCGGACACGTTTTTCGTTTTTGCGGTAACAGGCATGTCCAGTCGAATACACAAAGTGGAAGTGGCAATAGGTTAAATAGGAATGTTGAAGATAGACACAGAAATTTTACAGGTACAAGAACGCAGGGAAACGGACGCCCTACCTACTAAATAAGACCTATGGTAGGAGGGAAAATAATAAGGTCTCAAGGTTTAAAGAATATGTTAATGACAGGTATAGTAGAACGAACAGAGAATACTTTCAACTAGATGAAGTCAAACAGTTTACGGAAAATAAAACAGATTATAGCTCTTGTATAGTAGAAATAGGAAAGTATAGAATTCGTACATTAATTGATTCGGGAGCTCAGGTTAGTGTGGTAAAAGAAAGTTTTCTATACAAAATAGTGAGAAATTGTAGAATATTTAAGAGTCATAATAATCTACACTCTGTTACGGGACAGAATTTACAAGTAATTGGACAAACAATGATAAATTTTAAGCTAGGTGGGATCAACGTAAGACATCTTTTTCATGTAGTGAAAGATTTAAATAGAAACATGCTGATAGGAAGAGATTTTTTAATAAAAAATGGAGTAAGACTTTTCTTTGATTTACATAAATTAAAATTCAGGGACGTCTATGTAGATATGGAAGAAGACATGCATATATCAGCACTAGTTAGAGTTAAAATGTCCACGACGTTAAAACCACAGTCGGTTAATTTGATACAAGCAAAGCTGAAGAGAAACCCGTATTATGTGGCAGGAAACACAGTCAGAATCACTGAGTTGCAAGAGGAAGTAATTGATGAGCCGGGTTTGGAAGTTCCAGATGGAATAATAGCGTTGGATAAACACTTAACCTTTCCAGTGATGATTATCAACAACACAGGTAGAGAAATCAAGTTATACAGAGGATGTGTAATAGCCAAACTAGAACATAACATTAGTGACATATTGGCAACGGATAGAGGAGAAATGTCGAGAACAAGTTATTCAGAAACTTCTAGTGAAAGACTTAATAACAGACGCGGACGCGGAAGAAGAGGGAACGTACAAATGGATGAATTGATCCATCCATCCAGAAGAAATACAGCCCAAATACATTCACTAGACAAAATGACAAGGGAACAAGAATTGTTGGCACAGTTAAAAACTCCGCCAGAAAATAAGGAAGTATTAGAACAACTTATAAAGCAAAATCAAGATGTATTTGCAATTAATGATTTGGAATTGGGAAAGACACAAACAGTTACCATGGAAATAGATACGGGAGACCATCCACCAATTAGTTTAAAACCATATAGAACTCCATTAAGAAATAGAGAAATTGTGGAAAAGGCAATAGAAGATATGTTGAAAGCAGGAATAATAACAAGATCGAAGTCAGAATGGTCATCTCCGGTCGTCATCGTAGCCAAACCTGATGGTTCGAGTCGCTTCTGCTGCGACTACAGGGCGTTGAACAAAATCACTAAGAATGTAGCGTACCCACTGCCAGTAATTGATGATATCTTGGGGCTGCTTAATGGTTCTACATTCTTCACGACGTTAGACGCAAGATCAGGATTCTGGTGTATACCTATGTCGAAGGACGCTCAAAATAATTTTTTTTGAATAGTTATGGTGTTGGCTGGAATAAGGAAAATAGATGAGGGCTAATAGAGGGACACATACTGAGGGCTAATAGAGAGACATATAGTTGGTCGGCATGAAGAGGTTCTTAGGGATATAAATTCTTAGAAAATAAAATAGGAACTGCGTAAAGGCAGCATTATATGAAGAAGAAAAAAAGAAGAGAAAACTGTGGATGGCAGCATATAAGTGAGTATAATTATATGGTTGGATAAAGAAACAAATAATGGGATGTGAGGGGGCAAGAAATAGGTGCTGTGAAAAACCAGCGTTAATTAAATTGATAATGTTCATAGAATATGAACATTGGCTCGTAGTAAAAGGTGAGGTGACGGAAATATAGATAAGATTGTGGATGGCAATATAAATGTTATATATATAAATGTTGAGAAAACTTATGTCAACTTGATTTATAGAGAACAAAGATCTATTTTCATAAGACGTATTTTAAAAAATTGTTGTACAAATTTTTTTTTATTGGCAAGGGAGGTAAATGTGGTTGTGTGGAATATGCATTACTTTAAGTAAATGTGGTCATCTTGACTATTTATTCTTTTCACTGGGTGCGCACCCCTTCTTTACTTTTTCTAAATACGTTGTTTCTACGTTGTTCTGGTTGTCTTGTGTTGTGAAAGAGCGAGGGATTTCATAATGCCATGTGTACAATAACGATTATACGAGCTATTCTTCTTATGATATGTATATTTGATACAGGAACTTGAGGAGCCAAGAAAGGACCAGAAATATATAGTAGATGGCTATATAGTTTGGGGAAATAGATTGGGTTGCTTAACATAAAGTGGTTTAGGGAGATTAGGGAACTGTAAGAACTAAAGAAAGGGGAGAAGGAGTGTTTAGTTTAAAAGAGTTACCATACGTGGTATGATGTGTTGTACAAAGTAGAATCGAAGAAGAAGTATATAGTGGGTTACTATATAACAGAGAGAAGGGTTAAAAGATATATTATTTACTCAAAATTGAGTTAGTATAGAGAAGAGTAGAGGAAATGTGTGAGGTAAGGAAAAAGAGGGAATAGAGTAAGAGAGTTGGGAGTAAAGAATTTTTCCTTTACAGGAAAAATTCTTTAGAAAAACATAGGGAGGTGTAACAGAAGTGGGGGTATTAGTAGTATTTAGGTGGGAAACGGCTACAGCACGATTGAGCATCGGGGTGGAATGAGAGGAGAGATGCTCAAGTCGTGACGTAGTGGGTTGTCAGGGGAGTGAACATCCAAGGACAGAACTGTGAGGACGCCATGTTAGGTCCAGCTGTCATCAAGACGAATAAACCATATTTATAAAGAACCAATTGATTCAAGTCATCTTGTATGAGTTCGCTTTGTTACACTTATCATCATGTGCCACGCTGATATGTGTGGACAATTGTGGATCATCATTTCACAGGAACAATGTAACCTCGGAACAAGCAATAGCGCATGTCCCTATTGTACCACGTGATCAAGCTATCCATGTAGTTGTCACTCTATCTGCAACTTTCTCGTGATTTTTCAAGTTTTACAGCTTCCACTACGCTTTTAATTTTATTTCTAAATGAAATTGACTTCAAGCTAGCTATTCTTCTTCTTCTTCTTCTTCTTCTTCTTCTTCTTCTTCTTCTTCTTCTTCTTCTTCTTCTTCTTCTTCTTCTTCTTCTTCTTCTTCTTCTTCTTCTTCGTCTTCTTCTCTTCTTCTTCTTCTTCTTCTTCTTCTTCTTCTTCTTCTTCTTCTTCTTCTTCTTCTTCTTCTTCTTCTTCTTCTTCTTCTTCTTCTTCTTCTTCTTCTTCTTCTTCTTCTTCTTCTTCTTCTTCGTCTTCTTCTTCGTCTTCTTCTTCTTCTTCTTCTTCTTCTTCTTCTTCTTCTTTCTTCTTCTTCTTCTTCGTCTTCTTCTTGTCTTCTTCTTCTTCTTCTTCTTCTTCTTCTTCTTCTTCTTCTTCTTCTTCTTCTTCTTCTTCTTCTTCTTCTTCTTCTTCTTCTTCTTCTTCTTCTTCTTCTTCTTCTTCTTCTTCTTCTTCTTCTTCTTCTTCTTCTTCTTCTTCTTCTTCTTCGTCTTCTTCTTCGTCTTCTTCTTCTTCTTCTTCTTCTTCTTCTTCTTCTTCTTCTTCTTCTTCGTCTTCTTCTTCTTCTTCTCTTCGTCTTCTTCTTCTTCTTCTTCTTCTTCTTCTTCTTCTTCTTCTTCTCTTCTTCTTCTTCTTCTTCTTCTTCTTCTTCTTCTTAGTCTTCTTCTTCGTCTTCTTCGTCTTCTTCTTCTTCTTCTTCTTCTTCTTCTTCTTCTTCTTCTTCTTCTTCTTCTTCTTCTTCTTCTTCTTCTTCTTCTTCTTCTTCTTCTTCTCTTCTTCTTCTTCTTCTTCGTCTTCTTCTTCTTCTTCTTCTTCTTCTTCTTCTTCTTCTTCTTCTTCTTCTTCTTCTTCTTCTTCTTCTTCTTCTTCTTCTTCTTCTTCTTCTTCTTCTTCTTCTTCTTCTTCTTCTTCTTCTTCTTCTTCTTCTTCTTCTTCTTCTTCTTCTTGGTGTGTGAGGATGTGTGTGTGGGTGGGGAAATGTGTGTGGGTGAGGGGTCAGTGGGTGGGTGGCGGCATGTATGTTTTGCCTGTTTCTGTGTGAGTGCGTGGAGGTATGTGTGGGTGGGTGGGGGAGGTTTGGTGGGTAGGGGATGTGGTGGTGGCTGCATAATATGAGGGTGGATGTGGGAGGTGTCTCACAACATTGCAATATGTACTGTTTATGTTTACAACATTTATTTGATAATGTTTTTTTTGTTTTTTTCTCATGTGAATGTATCATGCGTAATATGCATTGTTTATGCTTACAAAATCCATTTAACAATGCTTTTTCCCCGTATGTTAATGTAACATGCACATTTGATGAATGAAGGATGAGTGATTGAAAGGGCCGAATGTAAGACGGGCCTGCGTGCCCAATTTGTTACCCTTTTAAAATAAAGTTTGTTCGTTCGTTCGTTCATTCTTACGCAATGTTACGGTGACGTCTGATGCCATGTCTATTTACAGTCTGATGTCATTTGTTACTCTTCGTTGCTTATTTAGGAGAATTTATATGCAGTGTTATACATATTTCTGGTTGTTATAATTGCGCAGTATTATTAACTTTCACTACCTTCCTGATCAAACATTTATTTCTTCATGTCTACATGGATTAAATAGAGGTAATGTAGCAAGTTTTTCGAACTGAAAAAAAAACAACATTCAAGACTTGACATTTAACAAATTAATTTGCTTTTATTGCCACATAAAATGTTAGCTTTCAAGTGAATACATTATTATTATTTTCAGATCATGTCATAGATAACGGCATTCCCACATATTACCGTAAGTATCATTTTGTAGACGCTGCGGTGGTCTCTTGGTTAGTGTGTGCAAAACAACATTTAAGTCAGTTAGTGAAGGACCTTTACACAGAAATTACAGCGGCTTGGACATGCGGTGCTAGCCCTATATAAACCAAACGGTATTATGAGGGCAATGTGACTAATAATGTCAGTAAATACTAACTAATGAATTGTACAAACCCACATTGTCAGCTAGTTGAGTTTGGCTTGGATTCTCTTTCAGACGAGCCCACTCAATGTTGTCGAGATGAAGTTGGGGCTCATATTGGAGTTGTAGTGGGTGGGGGTTCAAATCCTCTGCGCTCCCAATCCAAGCAAGCGTACTCGGGACAATTGTCTCTTTTAGCCTGAATAAAGTCACAGTCCCTGGATACACAAGTGCACAACTGGGAGTAAAGAGGACTCGTCATGGCATCCACAACGAATGACAAGGGGGGAGGGGGAGGGCTGGGGGATTATGTGCCTAGCTTTATATCTCTTAAATGATTACTAGGCAGTCAGCTTTCCTCCATGGCGCTGCTTCCCCACTCTTTCTCTATAATTTATCTCCCCCACCACGTATTGTAAGTAAATATGTACACATACATAATGACATTAAGCTAGAAAATATTAAGATATAACTATGCGTTAAACAAACTACCACTGTGTTTATATGCTGTCTAGATATTCATAATATTCATAAATAATTTAGAGTTTGATGGTTGTTGGTATAATGTTAGTTATCTGGTGATTTCGAGACACAACAAATTAACATATACTTGGGGATGTAACAATGATTGTCGAATGAAATGATGTAAACAATAAAATGACCTTGCATCATCATATACATACGATGAAATGCGTAACTACAAATGTTACATTATGACAAGAATACACGTCTCAGCTGAGAATTCGCCTTGGGCCAGCTGAGACAGTGTTCTTTGTGAATGCAAAGTCCTTTCTCCGTCAGGTTACGCCTGGAGGAATAAGAAGAAGAGGAGGAAAAGAGAGAGAGATATTTGGAGATTGAGGAGGAGATTGATACATAAGAGGACGTTTTAAGATACCGTACTGGCAGATGAGAGGAAATAACGTATTAAACGTTTGATTTTTAAAAAAGACGCACGTGATTTAAAATAATTACTATTTAATTCATGTTGCCATTTATATTAATATTCTTTTCAGTCACAGTCAGCGATAGTAAGTACCAAATCACAATTTCTAGTAATTCAGACACATTGGGAATTGTATGTTTCAGTCTGTTTATTGACCCATTTTGAGAGACTCCACTTACCTAATGAATAGATGCAGACACATGGATAACATTAGGCAATAACTCTAGCATTGTCTTCTAAGCATCAACTTGTACTATTCCGATACGTTTTGCCAGTCAAAGTACGCCATCTCACACGACCTTTAGTCTGGCACCACATCGATGTTTGTGTGTGGATTATGCCTTACGACCATGCAATCCGGGTATTTACCTCTTTACCTTACCCTTAATATTGTCCCATGAATTATCTCTGTTGTCACTGCGTGTGCAAATTTATTTGTGTTCTATAATAGTGCCGATCATATATTGACTGTCAACGACTGCTGTCTTTAATCAGTTTGCAGTTGCCATGTGTTTCCCAAAGTACATTTTTCACCTCTGTCTCTGTGTGTGTGTATGTGTGTCTGTGTGTGTGTGTCTGTGTGTGTGTGCGTGTGTGTGCGTGTTCGTGCGTGTGCGTGCGTGTGTGTGCGTGTGCGTGCGTGTGCGTGCGTGTGTGTGCGTGTGCGTGTGTGCGTGTGCGTGCATGTGCGTGTGTGTGTGTGCGTGTGCGTGTGTGTGCGTGTGTGTGCGTGCGTGTGCGTGCGTATGTGTGCGTGCATGTGTGTGTGTGCGTGTGTGTATGTGCGTGTGCGTATGTGTGTGTGTGTGCGTGTGTGTGTGTGTGTCCGTTCATAGTATTGTGCCCATATTTCACATAGATACATCAGTAACGGTGCTATAGCCTTGGTTCGTTTAATAGAGAATCAGAGAAATTGCGTAAATGGGTGCTTCATTGTAGCAGTCTTGTTCAGTAGGAATAGTCTGGGGCACCAAGTGACGCGAGAACGTCAGCAAGCGAGTGAATTCAACCGATTAACGGCATATAAATTGGGAACGTGGAACGTTAGAACTATGCGCATGGATCGCACATTGGATAATGTCAAGAAAGAAATGAGAAGACTGGATATTAACACTTTAAGTATAGGTGAGACCAGATGAAAAGGAATTGGCATGGTAACTCCGAGGAATATATCATTCTGGTGGAGAGAAAAACAACTGCAAGAGATAGCACTTGTAATGGATAAGGAGAGTTCAAAATCTATCAAGATATATTAAACTGTGGCAGAGAGAATGTTACTGGTAAAGTTAAGTGGCAGACCTTTTGATCTCAATATCATACCAGTTTATATACCAACAAAAGTCAGTAGAGATGACAGTATCCATGAATGCTATACTGATTTGGAAAATGCGATCAGGAAATGCAAGTACTCTGAATTAAATATCATACCGGGTGACTTTAATGGAAATCAACAGGACGAATGCACAGTAGGTTTGGACAAGGGAAATTGAATGAAAGAGGTTGCAGACGTGTACAGTTGGAAAAAGGGCATGGCACGATTATTGGAAACATCTGATATTAACAACATTTAATGAGATTATGGACATGGACGCGTCATAGCCATAAGATCAGAAACCAGACTGATTAAATCCTCATTAATATAAAATTGCTTAATGCCTTAAAAATCGTAAGCTCATACTGCTAAAACGACCATAAATTAGTCATGAGCTATAATATATATATATATATATATATATATATATATATATATATATATAGCAGTACAGAAGGTCAGATATACACCAAGAAACACGCTGAAGAGTTAGGGCAGGTAAAGAACAAATGTGGTGCATTTTCCGATCTGGAAAAAATTATTTGAAGATGTTAGGGACCAATGGGACATTTTAAAGAAATCAGTCCACGTACACGTCGAAACAACTATCCCAAAAATGAAGATGAACATGACGTAAGAAATGGATGATGGACAACATCTTAAAACTCGTGAAACTACGAAGAAATAACAAACATATTCATGGAAATCATGAAGAGACTCACAGGAAAATTAAGAACTGTGCAAAGAGGCAAAAGAAGCGTGGCTTCAGGAAAACTGCAGGGGAATTGAAAACCAACAGTCGCCGGCAATATTAAATTAATTCACAAAATAATTAATGACACCACTAAGAAAATAACATACATATCACCGGATTGCCTAAGATGGCACAACCATGCTAGGAAAACAAAGTTCACATTTTAAATGCATTGTCAAGATCTTTATAACGATACACGAAAGGAACAGTAGGATACACTTATAATAATAAAAGACCACCAATTTTGAAGATGCAATTACAGAATGCTGTTAACCATATGAAAACTGGGAAAAATCCGGGTCCATACAAGGTTGCAAACGAAATGACCAATGCCTTAGAAGCATATGGAATAGGCAAGGACACCATACTGCTGAACACAAAATATGACACTTGAGACATATCTCATAAATTATATAATTCTACGAGAGGGATTCAAATGGAAAACTTAAAAGTTTGATATAAATTACAATAACCATACCAGTGTCTTGTAACCTATCAATATTGTTGTTAAAGATGCCAAGAGTATTAAGCATGTAAAGTCATGGTGCAGATGTTATAAGGACAGTTTAAATAAAGATGGCCGCCCCACTTGTGACATGCAATATTTCTAGGACGTGTCTTATATATTGTTGCATATATTAGTCTCTTATTTTTACCGGATTTGTGAAGTAAGAATTATGCATATAATACACATAATAGAAGGTTGTACCATCTAATGTTTATTTTTTTTAAACACCTCTCACATCAAGGAGTCACTCATTGCATCAAGCACATGACCATTATTTACCCTGCGGGGGGCAATGAGCATGTTCTAATGTGTTCCCAGTGTTTGTATAGATAGACCAATCGGCACTCTGTGAGTGGCGCTATTAATATAACTTCCATTAACCCCGGATCGTTTTCAATTATAATTGCTTGGTTAAACTGAGATTCCAGAGCAATTTAAAGAAACACAATTCCTTCCTTAATGGAGAATCGAACGCATTACCAGAGTCGTAGTCGTCGGAATAAATGAACTAATCCTGGCTTCTGTTGGGGATTGAGCTCGGAACTCAGTGTTGACAGGCGAGCGAATTAACTGCTGTCACCGTGGCCCATCCAGGCAATTTACGATGGTATATAGCCTTCTTTAGACCGAAACATGTATGAGTGTAAAGTAAAAACTGTTAAATGTAAAGCTGGTTAAAATAATAGTACATGAGCCTGCAAGAGTAAATATGGTCCCGAAAGGCCCTATCAACATGTTCATGGTATGATGCTACCGTTGGACATAGCGAGCAGTTCTATAAACGCATACATGAGTGAACACAAAAACCAGCGAGGTAGGTCGAAGAAAGGAGAGACGAGCACAGCTTGATATCAGTCCATGTAGCAATTCATTTGCAGAATGTGAGACCCGACACAGCCAGCCAGTATAACCAACAAGCATGCCTCACTCACGTTGATGCTTAGAGTGTCATCTGTGTCGTGTAACTTCCGCTTCTGTTATACCAGGCCTGCTCATCTTCCAGGGACCATGTCTTCCGTTACTGTTCATTCTAAATCATTGCCAGCTGTGATTTCACAACTCTCCTTAAAATAGATACTACAGCTTTCAATGTTCACCATGCCTAGTATCGCTATTTGTTTCCTCTAAATCTGTTAGTAACGATTATTACCCGTAAATGCAATTATAATGATACATGTCCTTTTTAGAGAAACGTCTGTTCTGACAAGGAAATTTTAGCCGCAATGTCCCTTCAATCACTTGTTCTTGTGTTTGACTAATGGCTTTTTCTGTTTTTGTTAATATCTGTATCGTGTTTAATAAATGTATTTTCTGTATCTTTCAGCAACATTCAAAAGGCTTAGTAAGTAACACTAACACATTGTTACACATACTTACTAGGCAAATATTGACATTTTTACAACTATGGATTATTTCAGCAATGATATTAAACAAAGGATGAATAGAAAGTCTGGAAAGTCTAGCACGTGTGCCTACCGTCTCGGTTGTTGTATGATCGAATCCTCTTTAGGAAGTTGATTGATGACATGCTTTTGATCTCTTAAAACGTACTGCAAATATAATAAATCATAGACACACTGGTATGAGCAAAAACAACAAATCCAGTACTGGGATGGAATCTGGGCCTCTGTCCTGGCTGGTAAGTGGATTATCCGTTATGCTGCGGCCACTCATTTTTGTCGTATACTGTTAGGTAAACATTAATTACTTCTTAGCTTATGGCAGAATACAATACGAATTGGTTGAGACTGATAAGAGTTGATATGACTCTGGAAGACCACATCAACAGATGTCTGGAATTATCTCTCCACTGGACATCAACTAGCCGTTCTGGCAAAGTTATAAACCAATGACAATCAAATGTAACTAGAAGGCTCGGCATAAACAGACACAGCTCTACAGCAGACGAAATAGCAAATCCTTGCAGAATGGGACTTGCACCACACACCACAGAAACAGACTGGATCCTTGTCCAGTTCTAGTCGTCCATACACGTTCATGTGTATGGTCGCTTTGTTGTTCAGTGGATACCATCGTGTTTGCTGGTCTTTGAGAAACTAATAATGTTCTGTGTAATCAACTACAAGCTTGTGATTTCGAAATTGTCCTTAAAAGTGTCCATTTCTAAGTTCAATTTTCCTAACGTCAAGACAAGTATGTGTTTTTCACAGAGTAAATTATCCTTCTCTCTCTCTCTCTATCTCTCTCTCTCTCTCTCTCTCTCTCTCTCTCTCTCTCTCTCTCTCTCTCTCTCTCTCTCCCTTTCCATCTCTCTCTCTCTCGCTCTCTCTCGCGCTCTCTCTCTTTCACTCTCCCTCTTTGCTTCTATCTCTATCCCCATATATATATATATATATATATATATATATATATATATATATATATATATATATATATATATATATATATATATATATATATATATATATATAGTGCTTACCGCTTAAGGCGATGTCGGATGTGGAGAGTTTTTGCTGTAAAGAAAATTGTGTTTATCCCCGGCAATTTTTCTTCTGTGTCTCTTGACTCTAATAAAGGGAATTTCTGATAACAAGAACTATTTCTTGGATAAGTGCTGAAGAGTTTTTGTCATAGATCATAACTTTATGAAGGGGAAATCCCAATTGCACATCACCGCGGTAGAAGATGGGAAACATACCACGGTGTGGCTAACGCGGCTCTGAGGACCGAGTATCCACCGGAATAAGTGGACAAATCTGCAGCTGAACAGAACAGGAAACTCACTTGTCCTTATAATCGGAAATGGCTGTCAAAGGCAGAGGTAAAAGATCACCATGTGGATGTGGAAAGCAAGGGGAAATCACCACATTATCTTCCCAAGACTTCATGGCAAAGAATATATCAGAGTTAGTGAACGACATTAATGGCTGTCCTAGGACAATCCCGTCCGGTAGGGATAGTCATGAGCCACAGGTGACACCAGACCGTCATCCAGCTACTGATTTGTCTTCTTCTTTCTCAGCATTCCGAGCCATTGAGGGTCTTTGCTGCAGATACAAGCCGTCTCCATTCGTCTCTCTGGTGGCCTTCTCTTGCCAGTCGCTGATTCCAAGTGCTTGTAGGACTGTATGTATATTATCTTTTCACCGTCTTCTTGGTCTACCTCGGGATCTACGGTCATTTATTTCCTGAGTGTAAGCGAGTTTTGTTTCCCTATTATCGTCCATTGTTTCTATATTCCCCAGCCATTGCAGTCTATTAGCCTTCATGATACCAGTGATTAGCGGGGACTTAAACAGATCATAAATGTCTTTGTTGCTTCTTCTTTTCCACTCTCCACTTTGTGTATCCCTAATGGGTCCAAAGATGCGTCTTAAGTCTTTGTTCTCAAAGGTTTATAACAAGGATTCGTCTCCTTCAGTTGTACTCCAGGTTTCAGAGCCATACAGCACAACTGGTCTAATCAGTGTTTTGTATATTGTGATCTTGGTGTTACGAGATAGCGCATTTGATTTAGCAGATGCTGTAGTGCATAGTATATCTTATTCCGAGAGCTGACTCTAGCTTGTATTTGTTCCCTTATTATCATAAATAAAATAAATAAATTTAGAGTAGGAACATGGAATGTTAGGACATTAAATGAGCTAGGAAAGTTGAACAATGTTCTAAGAGAGATGGATAGCATGAAAATTAATGTACTAGGCGTTAGTCAGATGAGATTGGTGGGAATCGGGCAAAATTATAGCTGACAACTACAAACTAATTTATTCTGGAGGGGATACACATGTAAAGGGTGTAGAAATAATACTTGCCGAAAAAACAGCCATGTCAATTAATGGATACTGGTGTATTTCAGATAGAGGTATTATGGTCAAAATCAAAGGCAAACCAATAGATATAAATATTATATAAGTATATGCACCAACAACAAGCAGTAGTGATGAAGAAATACAACACTTTTACGACGAAATAGAAATGGCGATGGCTCAAATTGGATCACAGGAAACAAAAATAATACTTGGAGATGTTAATGCACAAGTAGGAAAGAGGAAAATGGAGAATGTAGTGGGGAACTATAGTTTAGGTACAAGAAATGAAACAGGGGAAAAGCTAACAGAATGCGCAAATATCAATGATATGATAATTTGAGACATATGGTTTAAACACCACAAAAGTCGACTATACACTTGGAAAAGCCCTGATAGGAAAATACGCAACTAAATTGACTACATACTAATTACTAATTAATCAAATATTTAGAAATGTTTTAATTAATGTAAAGACAATTCCTGGTGCTGACTGTAATAGTGATCATGTACAACTATGTGGACAAGTAAAAGTATGATTAAAGAGAGCGAAAAAATGGTTAGGAACATGAGACTTACAAAAGTGGTTCTGAAAGTAGATACAGAAATTCAAGAACAATACAGAGTGACTGTGAAAAATAGGTATAATGCAATAGCCAAAATACAGAGTATAAATGAACAATAGGAAATGTTAAGGGACTCCATTCATCAAACTAGCAAAGAAATATTGCCGGAGAGAAGCCAAATTGAATGAAGAAATCTTAATGCTGATGGACAAAAGAAAACAGAGTAAAATGACAAACAAGAATACGCTAAGATAAATAAAGAAATACATGATAAATGTGGGAAGGCAAAAGAAAGTTGGTTAAACAAGCAGTGCAAAAAAAAATTGAATTAAATGCCATTAAAGATATCAAAAATATGCACAGACAAATCAGTGAGCTCACGGGAAGAAAAATAAGACTAAATACAGGGTGTTTGAAATCAAAAACATGAAAGATATTACTAGAGGAAGGTGCTATAATGAAGAGGTAGAATGAGTTTATAAGAGAATTATATGATGGAGAAAGGGAAGAATAAACAGAAGAAAGTAACTTAGAAGGTCCACCTATTCTAAAAGAAAAATTCGCTGACACTATGAAACATACGAAGAAAGGACAATCAGCTGGGCCAGATGAAATCACAATAGAAGAATTAGAAGTATTCGGAGAATTTTGGAGTAGATATATTAACCAAAATTTTGAATGATTTTTACAGCAGTGGATATGCTGAAATATGTATGTATAGCTACACTATAAAGACCAGGAGCAACTGATTGTGAAGATTTTCGTACAATTGACCTCATAAACCATATCACTAAGTTTCTACTCAGAATCATAATGAGAAGAACCAGAATAAAACTAAAAATGGAAATACGTGAAGGACAGTATGGATTTGTGGAGGGAAAGGGCACAAACAATGCAATTTATACATTACGGACACTAATAGAAAGGTCAATAGAGAAACAGAGTATATTTGTGCTTCATAGATTATACTAAGGCATTTGACAAAGTAAAACAAGATGACGTGTTTAAAATGTTGGATGATATCAACACTGATTGGAAGGATTTAAGAATAATAAAGAATATTTACTTGAACCAAAAAGAAGCAATTAAAATGGGAAATAAAGAGGGTAGTTACGAACACATAAAGCTAGGAGTACGACAGGCGTGTGTCTTGTCACCAGATCTCTTCTCCTTATATATCGAAATAATAATGAGAGAGATCAAAGAGATGCCAGGAATACTAGTTGGTGGTTATAATATAAATAATATACGCTATGCAGATGACACAGTATTGGTGGCGGATAAATCAACATACCTACAACAATTGTTGGACACTGTAGTAACAGAGAGTGCAAGGCAAGGACTCTCCTTGAGTATCAAGAAAACAGTAACAATGGTGATGTCAAAGAAAATGGTGACACCAAAATGTGACATAGAGATAGAAGGAACAATTCTTAACCAAGTGGATAATTTTAGATACCTAGGGGCATATATAACATCAGATGGAAGATGTACAACAGAGATTAAGAGCAGAATAGGGCAGGCAAAGGACGCATTTCAGAAAATGAAGAGTAACTTATGCAATAAGTCACTATCACTGAACGTAAGAAAGAGAGTGCTGAAATGCTACATAGAACCAGTTTTGCTGTGTGGCAGTGAATCTTGGAATGTAAATGAACAAATTAAGAAGAAATTAGAAGCAACAAAGATGTGGTTCCTGAGACGAGTGTTGCGAATTCCTTGGACTGCCAGAGTAACTAACGACGACTGTTACTTCTTCAGTCATGCGATGAGAAGAGAGGCATTGAAGAACATCGTAACAACTGGAAAGATAGAGGGGAAGAGAGGCAGGGGAAGACCAAGAGAAGTGATGCTGGATGGAATGAGACGGTGGCATGGAGGAATATCAGCAACAGAGTTGATCCAGAAAACCAAAGACCGAGATCTGAAGAGAGCCATGAACGCCTACACCAGTAACACGGCGGTGCTGGTTTTTTCGAAAAAGGTATAAGGGCCGGTCGTTCAGAAAGCAATGGCAAAGTACTGAACGGAACACTTGCCTAGTACATCAACCGCAGCATGAAATAGCTGGTGTTGACTGCAACGTCCAGTAAGGGATACTCAACACACACAAAAAATTATTTATTTAAAAAAATCGAGAAACAATGGTTATATCATTGACCAAGACGACACAAAAACGTAATATATCGATACCAGAAAAAATACTTAACCTGGTTGATAAGTGTACATGCTTAGGGACAATTAAAACATTATATGGAAGATGCGCTGCAAACATTAAAAACATAATACGTCAATCAAAAGCTGCATTACATAAAGTGAAAAGTATCTTATGGAATAAGTGACTAGCACATAATTTAAACACAAACAAATGCAATTAATGAACTGGTATATACAGTCTTACTGATAGCAGTGGATCATCTAGAGTAAATTGCCCCATTATGAATAACTTGTAAGCAGCATATGCGAGGTTCCTTAGACGAATACTAACTAACACTGTTGGTCAGGAAGAGGTTATTGAATCTAGACTATTCTTCTTCTTCTCTTCTTCTTCAGCTTTCCGAGCCATTGAGGTTCTTTGCTGCAAATGCAATCCGTCTCCATTTGTCCGATATCTATACTATTATATTAAAAAAATAAGAAAGGGATACACATCGCTCCGTGACTAGAAACAATAGTGGGAAAAGAGGCAGGAGAAGACTGAGAGACATGTAGACTGAGGTACTGGCATGGAGGGATATGATCAGAAGATTTGATGAGAAACAATATATATATATATATATATATATATATATATATATATATATATATATATATATATATATATATATATATATATATATATATATATATATATGGAGAGGTATGAAGGCCTACGTCAGTTGGTATAACGCATGGTGATTATGATGATGATGATGCTGATGATGAATCTAGCGTGCCCTAGAATCGATGTCCAAATATTAGATGGGTAATACTTATCATTATTATTTTGTAAACGATTTGTTTTATCAACATGCGTTTGATGTTTTTTTCCCCAGCCCTTTTCCTACAATGGAGTAAGTAATTTTTAACTGAGTATAATAAACATAGGCCGGTCTCTCTGGCCGAGGGGTTACAACACTTTCTCCGTAATCCCGTTTATCACGCAGAGCTCGTAGCGGGGCGAGAGCTGGGAGCGGTTCGACCCCCGCAATGGCAAACTACTGAGCGTAATCTTGCCAAGAAATCAACATACAGCTGAAAGATGCTGATGTTGACAGCGATGTCCTGTAAAGGATATGCAAAACATTTTTTTTAAATATTAAACATATAAGTTGTATAAAACTAATTACTTTAATTTTAACAATGATGTTTTTTTTTCGAATATCCTTTACAGGACATCGCTGTCAACATCAGCATCTGTCAGCTTATTGTTGATTTCTTGGCAAGATTACTTCAGTAGTTTGCCATTGATTTCTGAGCGACCGGTTCACATACCCCATAAATTACTGACGTGGAGAGAACCACTATCGATTCTCGCAAATGTCACGTTACTCACGAGGTATAAGGGATTACGGAGAATGTCTTGAGACTCCTAGAATAAGGAGACCGGCAACAATGATGTTACAAAATGTAAATATAATACATCTGTATAATACACCTTGTTTGTCAACGCTTCTAAAGTTCTGCAAGTCTCGGTATCGATGCAGTTACTGCAATGATGCATTGATGTTGTGTCCAGTCTGATGTGCGTGCGTTCGTGCGTGCGTGCGTGCGTGCGTGCGTGCGTGTGTGTGTGTGTGTGTGTGCGTTCGTGCGTGCGTGCGTGCGTGCGTGTGTGTGTGTGTGTGTGCGTGTGTGTGTGTGTGCGTGCGTGGCGTGCGTGCGTGTGTTGTGTGTGTGCGTGCGTGCGTGTGTGTGTGTGTGCGTGCGTGCGTGCGTGCGTGCGTGTGTGTGTGTGCGTGCGCGTGTGTGTGTGTGTGTGTGTGTGTGTACACTATTTCAATGATTATATATGAATTATGTCCGATTTCACATATTGCTAATATGGCTAACGATGACATCTGGTTTATTGGTGTCTGGTTGGTTTAGTAACACGTTTCTTTAGAGAGGGGCTGCTTGTCATCTGGAGGTGATAGGTTTGAATTCCCATATGTTAACCACATCTTTCAACTATTATGCTGCTTAGCATACCCTCTAATCTATACTTCCTTCTGTTACTTCAATGGCCACCAAATAATTCTTGTGAATGTGTTTATTAGTTGTCTTCGTGGACTAGAGTATTCAGCGGCATTCGAGACGAAACAACAAAATAAGTGTAACCAGTAATCGCCGGACCTTACTGAAGTGACTAACCGATGTTCCAGAAGATTCAAATGAAACGGCAAGCAGATAACAACTGAATAAAGCAGGAAAAAATACAGTGGATGATAAGCAGATGAAAATGCATATAGGAAATTAAGGAACCAAGGTCCAGTTACAGAGAGCACGATTGTTTCTGCACACAGATACCTCCATAATGTGATCAGAACTCGTGTTATAGACCACTATAGAATTCATTCAACGATGTTCACGAATGTCTTAGCCGGTGAGACAGCAGCTGTATATACGTCTTAAATAGCCGACGATCTGCTCTTTACGATGATTCTTCATTGCCCACCAATATTGAATGTGTGGATCCGCCTGATTTTAGTTTGTAGTTCGAGAAAATAGTCGTCGGATACACTCCCAAAAGACCAAAAAGGTGGTCATGTCATCACCTTGATCCTCACGAGCCAAGAGTTGCACATGATTGATTCGTACCCAGTTTATTTGAGTCAGAGATTCTGGTAGCACCTTTGTGGCACTCCCAGTTAAACTGTAAACAGGGCTCGTGAATGAACCTCTTTTCGTTGTCATGTATGCATGTTAAAATATGATGCAATGAAATATATCATTTTGCCCGTATGAATTATGCGAACACAATTCAAAACATAATTACAAATGAATCTATTCATTTCAATAGTAATCATATAAGGGGTGCATGTCAAGGTAATTTTCTATGATATAATATATACATTGGTGATTATGTATTAACATATGTAGATATAAAATAATGTACTTAAGTGGGGAATACGATTATTCGTATTAAAACATAATAAAATATTATATATATATATTATTATATATATTATATATATATATATATATATATATATATATATATATATATATATATAATGGGTAGCGGAGTAGGGGTATCCCCTATCAAAGGAGAAGTAAGGCGCCTCCTTCCCTCCGCTAGCCTACGGGACACCCTTGGGCAAGGTGGAGTACCCGTTTAGCCCCCCGATCAGGGTTACGTGAAGCCATGGGTGCAGGTGGTGGATGAAGATGGAGAGCAGCCGACAGATAGTTGTAGGTTATGGTCTCCACCTTCACGACGGTAGGCAGAGGATCTCCTTTTTTGAGAAGACAATGGCTACGGTCACTGACCAGTATGTTCACTGCTGGGAAGGAAAGCAATGGCAAACTACCTTCTTTACACATGCCAGGAAAATCATGTTGTGTTCACTTATCGATAATCCTGATAAGCAAAAAGTTTCGAAATGCATTAACAGTTGTAAAAACAGTTCCAAATGCAGACTGTTACAGTGATCACAGATTAATTACTGGCACATTGAGGGTAAAGTTAAAGACAGTCAAGTATACAGCAGGAAACCCTAAATATGACTTGTGCAAATTGAAAACTGACAAAGAAATACAAGATAATTTTAACATAGAAGTAAAGAACAAATTTGATTTATTGTCTGATCTAGAGATCCTATTTCAAGATGTAGATGATCAATGGGAAATGCTGAAGAATTCAATCAGTTGTGCAGCAGAAAAAACTATTCCAAAAGTAAAGAAAGTGGGCCATAAGACATGGATGACTGAAGAAATTTTACAACTAATGGAAACAAGAAGACAGAACAAAAATAATCCTGCCAAATATGAAGAAATTCACAGAAAAGTCAGAACCTTATGTAAGGAGGCTAAAGAAACATGGCTTGAGAAAAATTGCAGAGAAATTGAAAAACAACACAACAGTAAAAATGCGAAACTAATGCACAAAAGAATTCAGGAGATTACTAATCAAAGAACACGTACATCAGCAGGCTGCCTAAAGACAAAAGATGGAAGAGTCATAATAGAAAAAGATCAGATTTTACATGTATGGTCAGATTACGTGAAAAACCTTTATGACGATAACAGAGACGAACAATATATTGTTCAAAATAACAATGAAGGGCCAGCAATTTTGAAGATGGAGGTTCAGAATGCTCTTAATCATATGAAATCTGGCAAAACCCCCGGTCCAGACAGCGTCACAACAGAAATGATTAATGCTTTAGAAGAATATGGAATAGATAAAGTTACCAGTCTGCTTAATACAATATATGATACTGGAAATATACCTCATGAGTTATGTAATTCTGTATTTATTGCAATCCCAAAGAAATCAGGAGCCTTGGAATGTGATCAACATCGAACAATTAGTATAATGAGTCACATCACGAAGATTTTGCTAAGAATTATCATGCAAAGAGTTAGGAGGAAAATACAACCTGAAATAGGAGAAGAACAATGTGGGTTTGTAGTAGGCAAGGGTACAGTAAATGCTGTGTATATACTGAGAACCGTAATCGAACGTTCTATAGAAGTAAACAAAGATCTACACCTTTGCTTTATTGACTACACAAAGGCTTTTGATAAAGTGAGACATGTCAACATGATAAGGATGCTTGAAGATCTACAAATTGATGGGAAAGACCTTAGACTTGTAAAAAACATATATTGGAAACAACAAGCTGCCATAAGAGTTGATAATGAAGTAAGCCAATATCAGCCTATTAAGAGAGGTGTGAGACAGGGATGTGTAATGTCTCCAGATCTGTTTTCCCTGTACAGTGAAAATATTTTCAGAAATATTGAAAATATGGAAGGAATCAACATTGGGGGACGATGCATCAATAACATTAGATATGCAGATGATACAGTCTTGATTGCAGACAATGAACAGGACCTGCAAAATTTAGTAGATGCGGTTGTTACACACAGTGAACAACAAGGGTTAGAATTAAATTGTAAAAAGACACAGATTATGGTCGTCACTAGGAAGAACGAAATACCACAGTGTAATATACAAGTAAATGGGAATATTCTTCAACAAGTGAATAGGTACAATTATCTCGGAACAGTAATAACATCTGATGGGAGATGCCTTGAAGAGATTAGAACAAGAATCGCCATGGCAAAAGTAGCCTTTAGCAAGATGAAAAACATACTGACCAATAAAAAGATGTCAATTGAAACGAGAAAAAGAGTGTTGAGATGCTACATAGAACCTGTACTTTTATATGGATGTGAAGCTTGGACAATGAGCAGCCAGGCTGAAAAACATCTGATGGCTGTAGAAATGTGGTTTCTGAGGAAAATGCAAAGAATACCATGGACAGCCAGAAAGACCAATGAACAAGTCCTTCAAGAAACAAATGAAGATCGTAAACTGATCAGAGACATTAGACGTAGACAGTCACAATTTTTTGGGCATGTTATGAGAAGAAATGATTTGGAGAACTTGGTGACAACTGGTAAGATCGAGGGGAACAGACCAAGGGGAAGACCTAGAAACAAGTATCTGGATGGCTTGGCCTTGTGGCATGGTCGAGACAGAAACACGGAACTGATCCACGACTCTGTTGATCGAGTGAGATGGCAGAACATGACCGCCCACGCTTACCGGCATGGCACATGATGGATGGATATATATATATATATATATATATATATATATATATATATATATATATATATATATATATATATATATATATATATATATATATATATATATATATAGTATAATTTTTTACTTTCAGTTGAAACTGTATCATCAGGTAAGTTATGTGTTTAAAGGTGTACCGTGATTAGATAATATATTTTCATCTGTCACGATGATCTAACGTTAGGCTTGAGCATAACATCGATAGTATAAAAGTGCAAAAGCAGATCATATGTTATATTCGTGACCACGGTATGAATAGTTCTGTTGACAATTTAATGTTTGTTTTTCAATGCTTTGGAAACGGTGTAAACAGGGAGAATACCATAGAAGGGAACGTACGAAACAAAAGAGGTAATCCAGAAATTTAGGGATGCAAGAAACCGCTCTCAATGGTATCTAGATCTGGCAAGACAGACATTTCTGCCAAGTTAACATATATCATCATTCGCGTGATATACCTGTGACGTCATTATTCGCCGTCTCTCATGATAACCACAATTCCGAATCAGGTCCGTGCCCGTGTCCTCTTTATGATATATGGTCAGTTTATCCAGATAATTATACATGTGTCTTCTTCTTGTTCTTTTTCCCATCAAGCTTACCAGCTGTCATTGAATTTTCACGTTAATTTCTTCGCATAAATTGTCGAATTATAATGTAGTAGTAATGTAAAGTGGTAGGTTCTCTTTGACTTCCACCGGTTTGCCTACGATTCAACTCCTCTAGATTTGGTCTCAAGAGAAAAATCCAGTGAAAATTCAGGAGAAGTAAGGTGGGCATTGTTAGACTTACCCGATTATCGTTACTTTCAGGTTCTGTGAGGTATTTAATAGAGATTTCAGCCCCATCAACTAAAGCACCCCTCTTAATGCTCACCTCTTGTGTTGGTCCAATACCGTTTATTCAACATATCCGAGGTTAAACTTTATATGTTGATGTGACTCCACAATCCACAGTCAGGTGTTGCAGGATTGGCTCGTGCCCTCAGTTAAAAGAGACATAGTTTCCTGATGATACTACCCAGTACTATTATTTTCTATTATTTCCTTATCATGGGCTTTGTCATTAGCACTTTATTCAAACCATAATCTATCATTTGTTCTCTGTTCAACGGCAGCAATATTGTCTGCGAGTATCCAACAAAGTTGGTCATTGCATCATACATTGTTTTAATAGCAATTCAGAACACACATATGTATACCGTGATTGTAGAGATTTAAATTGTTTCATACCAGGACATGTCTTGGCAGATGCCCAAGTAGGACACAAATCACAACAACGGAGCATCAGTGTATTAATTTCAAAAGTGCAACGTGTATTGCTACCATTATGAACAGATGCCACCCCAAATATCTTATGTGTGTATATTTCTCCAGTGATCTGTCGTTGCTGTTATAGAACAATTGCATTTATAATAATAATCCTCTATGACACCATCTTAGGTCATCCAGCATCGTGGCTCTCAGTATGCATGTATCTCTTCCTCCGATAATCTGTCCAAGTATATGATGTGGTGGATGGTAATTGGTCTAGAAATACGATAATCTGTCCAAGCATATGATGTGGTGGATGGTAATTGGTCTAGAAATACGATAATCTGTCCAAGTATATGATGTGGTGGATGGTAATTGGTCTAGAAATACGATAATCTGTCCAAGCATATGATGTTGTGGATGGTAATTGGTCTAGAAATACGATAATCTGTCCAAGCATATGATGTGGTCGATGGTAATTGGTCTAGAAATACGATAATCTGTCCAAGCATATGATGTTGTGGATGGTAATTGGTCTAGAAATACGTGCCTGGGCTGCTTTTACCATTTGTAAAACACAAACATTTGACTGATACGAAGGACTATAGCTAATCATGCTGTGTAATTTACTTTGAGAGATATATTTCATTTATGAAAATACTACTGGAAAGTAAAAGAATCAAGATATGAGCTTAAAACAACGCAGCATGCAATAATAATAATAACATTATCGACATTACCACCTATTACAGTCTCGAATCATGCATGTTATCGCGTCCGAATATGCCATTTGGGCTAGCCTTCCAGGTATGTATCGCGTCTTTTCCACATTACAGTGTTTCTGTGAGGTGTGCCAGTTATCACTAAGTTGCATACACATTTCTCTTTGAACAGGACGAAAATATACAGGCTTATGTTTTTTGATCCATTTGATCGGTGGTTACTTGATGTAAAAAATTAAATAAATACGTTGATGAGATAATGCATCCATTTCAATGTATGACCAATGTGGTGAAATATTAAGAACGGTATAACCATTTCAAAGTCCACTTTAATATAATAATAATAATAATAATAATAATAATACTAATAATAATAATAATAATAATAATAATAATAATAATAAAAGTAATAATAACACAAGTAATTATAATACACAGGTCATATTACTAAGAAGGTTAATGTCTTTATTTCTGTTTCTATTTTATTCTTAGACTGTGATTGCTTTAAAAGTAAGTAATTGGATAAGTATTGTTAATCATACAGGTACGGTACGTTGACTACTTATACTTAATCTACTTCGTCTTCAGTTCGTTACTCCTGGTGATGGATTTGATCGTTTTAAAAGCTCCCTCTAGTTCCAATTGAGCTTGGAATCTATGTCTCCTTTGAGTGAATATCTTAAATGGCAAATGTCAATAAAGTCCATCGCAACATTTAAATAAATGATACATTTGTGAATGTGATGGAATCACGTCTATATTTGGTTCAATATATGTGGAGGATAACCGTGGAGAGCGTGGTCTATCAGATGTAATGATAGATACACATGTCGTCAGAGATTAAATAAGAGGGCATGTCGGCTGATGTGAGCCTAGTGGAGATAATTATGGCTAGGGTTGCATAGCTAAAGGTAGGTAATTGCTGAGCAGACTGGAATATATAGGTCTACAACCTCAGCTATAAAGATACAGATGCAACGATCAATGCGACGCTGAGATGTATATCAATTACTCGAGTTATCAAATCAATAATATTATATGATTTTATTCCCTACTGTGTTGAATTCAAAGTGGGCACACTCGACATGTTAAAAAGGTTAGTCACATATCCTTTACAGAACGTCGTAGTAACGCCTGCATGTTTTTGCTGCTGTGATCTCTTTGCATGTTTACGTTCAGTAGTTTGCCATTGCTTTCTGAACGACCCGCACCCATACCATTTCGTATAAATTCAACGCAAGGCGGTCTTCTGCCAATTCACCCGCAGCTGTGTTTCGAACGCGGATATACGGGTTCGCAAACTGCGTCCCAAACTCTTCGCCACGGAACTCGTGACATGACTGTGTATAAAACATAGACATTCATCTTTTAGACATGTTTACACAACTACAGTGCAGATCAGATAAGGCGAACACACCTGAGACTCAAGAATAATTATTCCTATAATAAATTCCTCTTAGAAGAAACAAGAGACAAAGAAGAAAAATCGTCGGGGACAAACACTTTGTTTTTCACAACAGAAATACGCCATAACCGATATCACCTTAAGTGGTTTGCACTGTATAATGTCCAGGCCGTGCTGGAATGCGAGACAACGAGGATGTTGGCTTCAAGAACGCCACTGTTAAACATACATTAAATGTTTGCACACGGAGTGTTAGCCACAATGGAAATTTAGAAAACGTCAAAAAGGAAATCGAAATGATGAAGATAAATATATTATGAATTAGTAAAATGTGATGGCCAGACAGGAAGTTGGTTGTAGGAGGGGGTGGAATTAAATTAAGTACATGATTACATCCTCAGGAGGGAAAGACTATTAAATGGGATTAGGCATACCTTTGCAGAAATGACAGATACATTGCTTGTAGAAAGTGACAAACATGGGCCTTATCTTGCAACATAGAACCGCTTAAGTCATGGTAACATCAAAGAAACAGCTTTTGCAAGAGGTACAATTATAATAAATGACTTTATTTTGGGGTCAGTGCAGAAGTTCAGATATCTATTGCCGAGGGATGAACTGAAAGCTCACTAGTTGGTTCATTACTAGCGCACACTAGTGTTGAGCTAAGCGGTCACAATGAAACATGGAAATGTAGCAACATTTCGGCAAATGCCAACATAAGCTAGACGTTCATGTTACGAATATGTTGAATGTTTTGAACATATAGTACCACCATAAGTTCAGTTACCTTCTGTATTATTCATTAATTCATCATGTGACATGCCGATGATTGTAGACAATCAAGTGTTGTCATCTCACACGATCACCAGAGTCGTGGATCAGCTCAGTGTTCTTGTCTCGACCATAACACGTGACTAAGCCATCTAGGTATTTACTTCTCTGCTTTGCCCTTGTTCTCTTCCCTCGACCTGCGAGTTGTCACCACGTTCTCCAATGTACTTCTTCTCTGTATTACTACTAATATTATTACTGGTGTTGCTATTAACGGATGTAATGAAAGCTGTAGTTGTTTACTTGTTTTATGGGTAAGAAGCGAAAGAGGAGACAACGTGATAGAATGGGCATAAATACATGATATGTTGACTAGAAAAACACAATTTAAACAACATAACAGATACTTTTATTTAGAAAACCCTATAAGAAAACATATTATCGAATACCTGGCCAACACAAGCGTTAACCATGCATTGACACATGTCAAGAGAATGCCTTGCGCCGACTGTAGCAGTTAACACTTTGTTGACAAACGGCAGTAAGATTTAAAATAAGAAAAACAAGATAAGACTTTAGAAAGATATTCTAAGGGCAGGTACTTAAAGCCAAAATTGATACACAATGATTGTGCGAAACAGATACAATGAAATATGTGAAATACAAATTGTTAATGAATAATACGAAATTCTAAAGAAGTCCACCCATGAAACCAGCAAATGGATGCTACCAGAAATAAGAGAAATAACGAAGAAGAAATAGATGACTGAAACAAAATTAAAGTTTATGGGCAAAAGAAAAGAAAACAAAAATGTCAACGACGAATATGATACGATGCAAACAGGTATAAATGATACATGAGTAAATGCAGAAGAAAATTAAAAAACGTGCAGTGTAACAAAACTGAATTACCTTATATTTCTGGAAACAAATATGCACAGATAAAACAGTCATTTGACATGAAGAAAATTCTGATTGAAAGCATATTGTTGTAAATCAACATCATGAACTATTTTAATGAAACAATAAGCAACATAAGGAATCAAATGAATCCATACGAGAGATACACGACGGAGATAGAGCGGAAATAACATTAGAAAGTAGCTCGGAAGTTACTAAATTAGGAGGGTGATGATGTTATCAGACGTACACAAAAATGAGAAAAACCAAATGAGGATGTAGCATTCAGAATAGTATTGTTTTCTGCTCTGCTGAACGGCATTTACAATAGTGAATCTATAAATAGTGATATTCTGAAATGTGCAATTATAGCTGCAACTGAGAGCTTTTCGTATAATAAACCTAACAAGCCAAGCCATAAAACTTCTACTCAGAATTATAATGAGAAGATTAACATGGAAAACTAAGATCTTAATAATGAAGAACGATATGAATGTGTTTTTAATGGAAAAGAACAAACAATGTAATATAACATGGAAGCCTCTAATGCATACTAAGAACAAGTAATGCAAGATCATTTAGAAAAAACAACACCATGCGTGACATTTATAGTGAACACCAAAACACTTGATAATGTCGAACATGACACAATTATCAACTCCTGAAACGTCAAGCATTCTTTGCCCACACATTGTCAAGACACATTTCGAGCCAAAACAGGCCTTATCAGCCATCTTAGGAACTCAGCGGCTCCATACTTTCAATTCCATATTAGATGAAATTAATGTCATCAATCATTCTTGTGGACAAACAACAAAAACAATCAGCATGTAGGAAGGTACCAACAGCGATAGCGAGGATCGCATAAAAATTTAAATAAATATATTGATTATTTGGTATAATTTGGTATATTTTATTTGGTATTTGGTACCAAATAATCAATTTGATTATTGCGCACTGGATTTAGGCGGCCTGGTGTGCCCTTGCCAGTGAGAAGTCCTGATCGTTCGGGTCCACATCGAATTTTTCTTGGCAAGATTACTTCAGTAGTTTGCCATTGATTTCTGAGCGACGGGTTCACATACCCCATAAGTTGCCGACGCGGAGAGAACCGCCACCGATTCACGCAAACGTCACGTTACTCACGAGGTATAAGGGATTACGGAGAAAGTCGTGTAACCCCTAGACCAGGGAGCAGGGCAACAATGATGTTACAGAATGTCAATATAATGCATCTGTATAATACACCTTGTTTGTCAACGCTTCTAAAATTCTGCAAGTCTCGGTGTCGATGCAGTTACTGCAATGATTCATTGATGTTGTATCCAATCTGATGTGTGTGCGTGCGTGCGTGCGTGCTTGCGCGCGTGCGCGTGCGTGTGTTTGTATGTGTGTATGTGTGTGTGCGTGCGCTCGCGCGCGTGTGTTTGTATGTGTACTATTTCAATGATTATATATGAATTATGTCAGATTTCAAATATTGCTAATATGGCTAACGATGGCATTTGGTTTAGTGGTGTCTGGTTGGTTTAATAACACGTTTCTTTAGAGAGGCGCTGCTTGTTATCTGGAGGTGATAGGTTTGAATTCACATATGTTAACCACATCTTTCAATAATTTTGCTTGTTAGCATGCCCTCTAATCTATACTTCCTTCTGTTACTTCAATGGCCGCCAAATAATTCTTGTCAATGTTTATTAGTTGTCTTCGTGGACTAGAGTTTACAACGGCATTCGAGACGAAACAACAAAATGTGTAACCAGTATCGCCGACCTTACTGAAGTGACTAACCGATGTTCCAGAAGATTCAAATGAAACGGCAAGCAGATAACAACTGAATAAAGCAGGAAATAAAATACAGTGGATGATAAGCAGATGAAAATGCATACAGGAAATTAAGGAACCAAGGTCCGTTACAGAGAGCACGATTGTTTCTGCACACAGATACCTCCATAATGTGATCAGAACTCGTGTTATAGACCACTATAGAATTCACTCAATGATGTTCACGAATGTCTTAGAGATTGAGACACCAGCTGTATATAAGTCTTAAATAGCCAGCGATCTGATCTTTACAATGTTTAATTGCCAACCAATATTGAATGTGTGGATCCGCCTGATTTTAGTTTGTAGTTCGAGAAAATAGTCGTCGGATACACTCCCAAAAGACCAAAGAGGTGGTCATGTCATCACCTTGATCCTCACGAGCCAAGAGTTGCACATGATTGATTCGTACGCAGTTTATTTGAGTCAGAGATTCTGGTAGCACCTTTGTGGCACTCCCAGTTAAACTGTAAACAGGGCTCGTGAATGAACCTCTTTTCGTTGTCATGTATGCATGTTAAAATATGATGCAATGAAATATGTCATTTCGCCCGTATGAATTATGCGAACACGTTTCAAAACATAATTATAAATGAATCTATTCATTTCAATAGTAATCATATAAGGGGTGCATGTCAAGGTAATTTTCTATGATATAATATATACATTGGTGATTATGTATTAACATATGTAGATATAAAATAATGTACTTAAGTGGGGAAACGATTATTCGTATTAAAACATAATAAAATACATACATACATAGTATAATTTTATTTTTTACTTTCAGTTGAAACTGTATCATCAGGTAAGTTATGTGTTTACAGGGGTACCGTGATTAGATAATATATTTCACCTGTCACGATGATGTAACGTTAGGCTTGCGCTTACCGTCGATAGTATCAAAATACAAATGCAGATCACATGTTATATTCGTGATCACGGTACGAATAGGTCTGCTGACAATTTAATGTTTGTTTTTCAAAGGTTTGGAAACGGTGTAAATAGGGAGAATACCATAGAAGAAAACGTACGAAACAAAAGAGGTAATACATAAATCTAGGGATGCAAGAAACCGCTCTCAATGGTATCCAGATCTGGCAAGACAGATATTTCTGCCAAGTTAACAGATATCATAATTCGCGTGACATCATATACCTGTGACGTCATTATTCGCCGTCTCTCATGATAACCACAATTCCGAATCAGGTCCGTGCCCGTGTCCTCTTTATGATATATGGTCAGTTTATCCAGATAAATATGCATGTGTCTTATTCTTGTTCTTTTTCCCATCAAGCTTACCAGCTGTCATTGAATTTTCACGTTCATTTCTTCGCATAAATTATCGAATTATAATGTAGTAGTAATGTACAGTGGTAGGTTCCCTTTGACTTCCACCGGTTTGCCTACGATTCAACTCTTCTAGATTTGGTCTGAAGAGAAAAATCCAGTGGAAATTCAGGAGAAGTATGGTGGGTATTGTTAGACTTACCCGATTATCGTTACTTTCAGGTTCTGTGAGGTATTTAATAGAGATATCAGCCCCATCAACTAAAGCACCCCTCTTAATGCTCTCCTCTTGTGTTGGTCCAATACAGTTGATTCAGCACATCCGAGGTTAACCTTTATATGTAGATGTGACTCCACAATCCACAGTCAGGTGTTGCAGGATTGGCTCGTGCCCTCAGTTAAAAGAGACATAGTTCCCTGATGATACTACTCAGTTCTATTATTTTCTATTATTTCCTTATCATGGGCTTTGTCATTAGCACTTTATTCAAGCCATAATCTATCATTTGTTCTCTGTTCAACGGCAGTAATATTGTATGCGAGTATCCAACAAAGTTGGTCATTGCATCATACATTGTTTTAATAGCAATTCAGAACACACATATGTATACCGTGATTGCAGAGATTTAAATTGTTTCATACCAGGACATGTCTTGGCAGATGCCCAAGTAGGACACAAATCACAACAACGGAGCATCAGTGTATTAATTTCAAAAGTGCAACGTGTATTGCTACCATTATGAACAGATGCCACCCCAAATATCTTATGTGTGTATATTTCTCCAGTGATCTGTCGTTGCTGTTATAGAACAATTGCATTTATAATAAGAATCCTCTATGACACCATCTTAGGTCACCCAGCATCGTGGCTCTCAGTATGCACGTATCTCTTCCTCCGATAATCTGTCCAAGCATATGCTGTGGTGGATGGTAACTGGTCTAGAAATACGATAATCTGTCCAAGCATATGATGTGGTGGATGGTAATTGGTCTAGAAATACGATAATCTGTCCAAGCATATGATGTGGTGGATGATAAGTGGTCTAGAAATACGATAATCTGTCCAAGCATATGATGTGGTGGATGGTAATTGGTCTAAAAATACGATAATCTGTCCAAGCATATGATGTGGTGGATGGTAATTGGTCTAGAAATACGATAATCTGTCCAAGCATCTGTTGTGGTGGATGGTAATTGGTCTAGACATACGATAATCTGTCAAAGCATATGATGTGGTGGATGGTAATTGGTCTAGAAATACGTGCCTGGGCTGCTTACACCATTTGTAAAAACACATAACATTTGACTGATACGAACGGACTATAGCTAATCATGCTTGGTAATTTACTTTGGAGAGATATATTTCATTTAGGAAAATACTCTGCTGAAAATTAAAGAATCAAGATATGAGCTTAAAACAACGCAGCATGCAATAATAATAATAACATTATCGACATTACCACAATATTAACAGTCTCGAATCATGCATGTTATCGCGTCCCGAATATGCCATTTGGGCTAGCCTTCCAGGTATGTATCGCGTCTTTTCCACATTACAGTGTTTCTGTGAGGTGTGCCAGTTATCACTAAGTTGCATACACATTTCTCCTGGAACAGGACAAAAATATACAGGCTTATATACGAAAATATACAGGCTTATGTTTTTGATCCATTTGATTGGTGGTTACTTGATGTAAAAAAAAAAAAAAAATACGTTGATGAGATAATGCATCCATTTAACTGTATGACCAGTGTGTTGAAATATTAAGAACGGTATAACCATTTCAAAGTCCACTTTAATAGAATAATAATAATAATAATAATAATAATAATAATAATAATGATAATAATAATACAAGTAATAATAACACAAGTAATTATAATGCACAGGTCATATTACTAAGAAGTTTAATGTCTTTATTTCTGTTTCTATTTTATTTTCAGACTGTGATTGCTTTAAAAGTAAGTAATTGGATGAGTATTGTTAATCATACAGGTACGGTACGTTGACTACTTATACTTAATCTACTTCGTCTTCAGTTCGTTACTCCTGGTGATGGATTTGATCGTTTTAAAAGCTCCCTCTAGTTCCAATTGAGCTTGGAATCTATGTCTCGTTTGAGTGAATATCTTAAATGGCAATGTCAATAAAGTCCATCGCAACATTTAAATAAATGATACATTTGTGAAAGTGATGGAATAACGTCTATATTTGGTTAAATATATGTGGAGGATAACCGTGGAGAGCGTGGTCTATCAGATGTAATGATAGATACACATGTCGGCAGAGACGAAATAAGAGGGCATGTCGGCTGTTGTGAGACTAGTGGAGATAAATATGGCTAGGGTTGCACAGCTAAAGGTAGGTAATTGCTGAGCAGACTGGAACATACAGGTCTCAGCTATAAAGATACAGATGCAACGATCAATGCAACGCTGAGATGCATATCAATTACTCGAGTTATCAGACCAATAATATTATATGATTTTATTCCCTACTGTGTTGAATTCAAAGTGGTCACACTCGACATGTTAAAAAAGTTAGTCACATATCCTTTACAGAACGTCGCAGTAACGCCTGCATTTATTTGCTGCTGTGATCTATTGGCATGTTTACGTTCAGTAGTTTGCCATTGCTTTCTGAACGACCCGTACCCATACCATTTCGTAAAAATTCAACGCAAGGCGGTCTTCTGCCAATTCACCTGCTGCTGTGTTTCAAACGAGGATATACGGGTTTGCAAACTGCGACCCAAACTCTTCGCCACGGAACTCTTGACATGACTGTGTATAAAACATAGACATTAATCTTTTAGAAATTTTTACACAACTACAGTGCAGACCAGATAAGTCGAACACACCTGAAACTCAAGAATAATTATTCCTATAATAAATTCCTCTTATAAGAAACAAGAGACAAAGAAGAAATATCGCCGGGGATAAAAACTTTGTTTTTCACAACAGAAATTCGCCATAACCGATATCGCCTTAAGCGGTTTGCACTGTATAGTGTCCAGGCCGTGCTGGGATGCGAGACAACGAGGATGTTGGCTACGCCACTGTTAAACGTACATTAAATGTTGGTGCACGGAGTGGTAGCCAGAATGGAAAGTTCGGAAACGCGAAAAAAGAAATCGAAATGATGAAGATAAATATATTATGAATTAGTAAAATGCGATGGCCAGGTAGGAAGTTGGTTGGGGGGAGGGGGTGGAATTAAATTAAGTACATGATTACATCCTCAGGAGGGAAAGACTATTAAATGGGATTAGGCATACCTTTGCAGAAATGACAGATACATTGCGTGTAGACAGTGACAAACATGGGCCTTATCTTGCAACATAGAACCGCTTAAGTCATGGTAACATCAACGAAACAGCTTGTGCAAGAGGTACAATTATAATAAATGACGTTATTTCATGGGTAAGTGCAGAAGTTCAGATATCTATTGCCGAGGATGAACTGAAAGCTCACTAGTTGGTTCATTACTTGCGTACACTAGTGTTGAGCTATGCGGTCACAATGAAACATGGAAATGTAGCAACATTTCGGCAAATGCCAACATACGCTAGACGTTCATGTTACGAATATGTTGAATGTTTTGAACATATAGTATCACCATAAGTTCAGTTACCTTCTGTATTATTCATTAATTCATCATGTGACATGCCGATGATTGTGGACGATCAAGTGTTGCCATCTCACACGATCACCAGAGCCGTGGATCCGCTCAGTGTTCTTGTCTCGACCATACCACATGACTAAGTCATCTAGGTATTTACTTCTCTGCTTTGCCCTTGTTCTCTTCCCTCGACCTGCTAGTTGTGACCACGTTCTCCAATGTACTTCTTCTCTGTATTACTACTAATATTATTACTGGTGTTACTATTAATGGATGTAATGAAAGCTGTAGTTGCTTACTTTTTTTATGGGTAAGAAGCGAAAGAGGAGATAACGTGATAGAATGGGCATAAATACATGAAATGTTTACTAGAAAAACACCATTTAAAGAACATAGCAGATACTTTTATTTAGAAAACCCCGATAAGAAAACACATTATCTAATACCCGGCCAACACAAGAGTTAACCATGCATGGACAGATGTCACGAGAATGTCATACGCCGACTGTAGCAGTTAACACTTTGTTGACAAACGGCAGTACGATTTAAAATAAGAAAAACAAGATAAGACTTTAGAAGTATATTCTAAGGGCAGGTACTTAAAGCCAAAATTGATACACTATGATTGTGCGAAAGATACAATGAAATATGTGAAATACAAATTGTTAATGAATAATACGAAATTCTAAAGAAGTCCACCCATGAAACCAGCAAATGGATGCTACCAGAAGGAAGAGAAATAACGAAGAAGAAATAGATGACTGAACCAAAATTAAAGTTTATGGGCAAAAGAAAACAAAACAAAAATGCCAACGACGAATATGATACGATACAAACAGGTATAAATGATACATGAGTAAATGCAGAAGAAAATTAATAAACGTGCAGTGTAACAAAACTGAATTACCTTATATTTCTGGAAACAAATATGCACAGATAAAACAGTCATTTGATATGAAGAAAATTCTGATTTAAAGCATATTGTTGTAAATCAACATCATGAACTATTTTAATGAAACAAGAAGCAACATAAGGAATCAAATATTTGCATACGAGAGATACACGACGGAGATGGAGCGGAAATAACATTAGAAAGTAGCTCGGAAGTGACTAAATTAGGAGGGTGATGATGTTACCAGACGTACACAAAAATGAGAAAAAGCTGATGAGGATTTAGCATTACTTGGCACCTTCAGAATAGTATTGTTTTCTGCTCTGCTGAACGGTATTTACAGTTGTTTTTTTTCGCATATCCTTTACAGAACATTGCTGTCAACACCAGCATCTTTCAGCTGTATGTTGATTTCTTGGCAAGATTACGCTCAGTAGTTTGACAGGTATTTACAATAGTAAATCTATAAATAGTGATATTCTGAAATGTGCATTTATAGCTGCAACTGAGAGCTTTTCGTATAAAAAACCTAACAAGCCGCGCCATAAATCTTCTACTCAGAATGATAATGAGAAGATTAACATGGAAAACTAAGGATCTTAAATAATGAAGAACGATATGAATGTGATTAATGGAAAAGTACAAACAATGTAATATAACATGGAAAGCCTCTAATGCATACTAAGAACAAGTAATGCAAGATACATTTAGAAACAAAACACCATGCGTGACATTTATAGTGAAAACCAAAACACTTGATAATGTCGAACATGACACAATTATCAACTCCTGAAAAGTCAAACATTCTTTGCCCACATTGTCAAAGAACATTTCGAGCCAAAACAGGCCTTATCAGCCATCTTAGGAACTCACGGCTCCATACTTTCAATTCCATTAGATGAAATTAATGGTCATCATCATTCTTGATGGACAAACAACAAAAACAATCAGCATGTAGGAAGGTACCAACAGCGACAGCGAGGATCGCATAATAATTTAAATAAATATATTGATTATTTGGTATAATTTGGTATATTTTATTTGGTATTGGTACCAAATAATCAATTTGATTATTGCGCACTGGATTTAGGCGGCCTGGTGTGCCTTGCCAGTGAGAAGTCCTGATCGTTCGGGTCCACATCGATTGACGGACGTCAGTCGCGGCGATCGGGCAATCTTGAGCTATAGCCTACGATGGATGACGTTGTAATATTCTGTTATGATAATTTGGCCATATCCAGTGTGTGCCGCGTGGTTACACACCCGCTTCACACGCCAGTGATTCCGGTTCCGGTCAAGGATATGCACTACTGACGAGCTCAAACGAGAGCGAAACTCGAGTATAGTGCTTCCATATTGACGTGGATGGCTCATAGCAGAATACGATCAGCGTTGCCAGTAGTGGGTTGGGCTCAATATTTAAATAAATATAATTAAATGGTATATTTCCTATGGATGTAACACCAATTACAATAGGAAATTAAATATGAACAGATACAGCCGTAAATAAGACTCCGACATTTTTTTGACTATATCACTCAGTATGCCCTAGCCAGTGGAAACTAGCATGTTCCCAGTTGGGTGACTTATATCGTACTCTATGAAGTAGTGTGCGTGTATTCTATGGACTTCCTGCGTATTGTACGCATGTCTGCGGGCAATGAGCAGGCGGATACATTGGCTGCTGCTGCTCTTCTATGCGTACACCTGGTGATAAATATGAAGTGTTGGCAGGTCTCTGTAACAAAGTGACGAAATCGTCAGTGTCCATGGCTGGCGAGACTTGCTCATAAAGCAGTGCTTATATGGTTTGGACGACTCTCAACTGAATGAGCACAAAGCGGACGCACATTTAATCAAACCTCTGCTTAAAATTAGGAGCAAGGAACCATTTCGGTGGCTATTGACAGTTACATAAATAAACACACATAGTACTGTCTGGCGCTCACAGAAGGAGAAGAAAGAAGTAGAGAGTAGAGGACGCACTAGGCACCTATTTGAAAGCTATAGTTACCGACCGGGATTCGAACCTGTCACCTCCAAATGCCGACAGCACCTCGCTGCAGAAACAAGTGTACTTCGACGCATGACAAACTAGACAATCCCAAATAAATGTTTTCATTAGTCATGTCTATCATACACATGAACCTACAACTATGGAATACGGACATAATTCGTAGCAAACTATTGAGATAGCACCATATGTCTCATACTGTTATATTAAACCGGAATAGGTAAAATAACAGTGAATGCTGTGTGAAGTATATTAACAAACATTTAAAGAAGAGAAATAATTGGTCGGTTCTAATTTCCGATGGCTCTTGAGGAAGGGGGCGGCGGGGGCATTTATGGAAGTGTCCGGAACTCAGTGATGTACTTGTCTGTAATGACGAATCAGTCAAGTATGTCAAATAAGAGACAGTATGCTCGCTTGCAGTCTGTGACGTCATTTGGTAAATCCAACTGCACACGAGACAATGTTCACATCACTTCTACTAATGTCCCAGTTATATCAATGCTAACGCTAGCCAGTGGCATTCCTGACAAAACTTGCAAAATATCTCTCTATCATAATTCAGGTAACCCATGACAGTTACTGCTTTTTGTACATTTTATAGCATATCCTGAATCCATATTCTGTGTGGCGTCCATCGTGTTCGATGCCACCGTTATCCTCCCTCCTTACGTATCTTGTCAAGACTGTCGTGTCGGTCTACATGTCAAATATATTTGATTTTCATGACTAATATTTGTCTGCATGATTATATTTGTCTAAATAATTATATTTGTATACATAATTATTTGTCTAAATAATTATATTTGTCTAAATAATTATATGTATAAATAATTATATTTGTCTAAATCATTATATTTGACCACATCCTTCATCGTCTTCAATATTCTAGTTGGATAGACTTAGTTATTCACATTGTCTCCCATGGTTCGAAATGTGTACACATATATGCATACATCATTGTATTGTGTGTGTGTGCGCGCGCACGCGCGCGCGTGTGTGTGTGTGTGAGTATGCATGTTTTCGTTTTCCGAACATATACACAGAAGATAATGATTAATGTCTGGAATTTCTTTAAAAACAAAAGCAACACTAATTCATGTCTTGTTTTCCTTAGAACAAGAAAACATGTCTCACACTGGTAAGATATGTTACCTATGGCTGTCTCAATACTCTAAATATACTTTGGAAGAACAATATGTTCGTTTCCGCTGTAGTTAGACTTTCAAGATTATGTTGATATTTGTATAATGCGGTTTCTTAGGAGAATGGGGCGGGAGTGGCCAACAGATAATTGAAACAGGTTTGAGGTACCGAGTACTGCATATGGTGCCAGCTCAATCATTATGACAACGAAGAAATGTATTGACTTCATGATGTAAGCCAGCAGTCGAGGTGTAGGAAGCGAATGAGACTTGTATGGGAAATTACTGGGCGTGCACGATAGAAGAAGAAATCAAAATGTGCATATAGAGATCTTAAATAGCTGAGCAATGTCATGTTATGTAAATAAAGAAGACAGAACGAACTGATGATATCTTGTCATAAGAATCTCAACTGCTTGTGCCTATGTATGAGAGGGTGGGTGGGGGGATTCGGAAGGTGAATCATGTATTCACTACATCTTATTTATTTCTATAGTAGGCTCCTGGCGACATTCTGTCAAACTTGCTCTGCATTATATTGTTTGTTTCTCCTTTGTTTCAAGTAGTCAGGTCTTAGTCAGATATGACTGAGCTACCGTATGACAGTAGACGCTACTACCTGCTTTCTGTCAGCGCCGAATGTTGGGCGGCGCCTACCAAACCCGACACCCCACAATGTGCCAACGGCTTCGGGCGGAAGAGCGCAATTGGGAGGGTACTAGCCTTATCCTGGTGCGAGGAAATGCAACCCAAAGACAAAATAAGTCATGGCAGGGCAGACCAGGCCCTAAGCCTTGGTTGGCAGCTGGTCTAGGATCGAAGCTCCGACAGGCGGACAGTTAGAGCATTGCTTTGCTGATCCGGCAGCTTCTGCAGCTTGCCTTGTTCCAGATGTATAGGTGTTAACTTTCCTCTGGAGTGAACTAGGCAGGCCGAGAGAGGGATCATGCTGCATGGGCAACACATGGTTTCTTTATTTTAGCCCAGGCTTTGTGCTATGGAGAGGCAATAACTCCATCCCTGGTCTTAACCGGTCTCGGAATCAAAGCGAGAGGCAACTGTTACGGGTTATAAGTCCTTGTCAGTTGGCGTAGACATGGGGCGCCACGCGTTGCCTCTGACGGTGGGAGACACCTACAGGTGTCACTGATCAGCTACCGCCCGCCTCAAGCTGGGCAGCCCCCGGCCAATTGGGTGCTGATCCGCCACAGCCTGCCTGCTTCAATGGGTGCTTGGGGCTAGGACAAAATCTGAATCGCAGGCTGTAAAACCAATGCACCAGGTACTAATAAAAAGAATAATAGAAACCTCAAGCTACGGCTTGCAACCTGGAACGTGAGAACCATGTGTCCAGGATTTTCCACTGACTTGACAAATATTGACGATGTGAGAAAAACGGCTGTGATTGATGCTGAACTCAATCGTCTTAACATTGATATTGCTGGCCTGCAGGAGACTCGCCTCGCTGAGGAAGGGTCACTCAGGGAAAACAATTACACCTTTTTTTGGAAGGGAAGAGGGCAGGCAGAAAAAAGGCAACACGGTGTGGGCTTTGCAGTGAAGAATTCGCTACTGGGAATGATTGATATCCCAGCTGGAGGTAATGAAAGATTATTATCACTGCGCTTGGCAACCTCTTGTGGATTTGCCACCATTCTCACTGCATATGCACCGACACTCACTTCCTCTGATGATGTGAAGGATACGTTCTATGAGCAGCTAGACTCTGCGATCAAGGCAGTTCCAAAATCCGACTACATTTATATGCTCGGTGATTTCAATGCTCGTGTGGGCAAGGACTCGAGTTCATGGCCAGTGTGCCTTGGAAAATACAACATCGGTCGCATGAATGATAATGGACAAAGGCTGCTGGAGCATTGCACTAGAAATGACCTATGTATTACAAACTCCTTTTTTAAAACAAAAGAGATGCATAAGGTCACATGGAAACATCCAAGATCCGGCCATTGGCATCAGCTGGACTTCATTATCACACGGAGACAACATCTGAACCATACATCATTAACTCGAAGTTACCACAGTGCTGACTGTGATACAGATCATTCTTTGGTTGTTGCAAGGGTTAGACTGAGACCAAAGAGAATCTACACAGCTAAACACAAGTCTAGCCCCAGGATTAATATTATTAACACTCACGATCCTGGAAAGTGCTTTGAATTTCAACAGCAACTTGAGGACGCTTTCAATGATACATCAGAAAATTGTATAGTAAATGATAAATGGAGTAAACTTAAGGAAACTATTTATAAAACAGCGGTAGGGGTTTACGGCACTGTGGATCATAAGAGGCAGGACTGGTTTGTGGCAAACAGCCAGATACTGCAGCCCTTGATTGATAAAAAGAAGATAGCTCTCTTAAGAAACAAGGAAAGACCAACGCGTAACACTCTGAGTGAGCTGAAGCAAGCGAGGAAGGATGTACAAAAGGCTGCCAGGCAGTGTGCAAATGACTATTGGATCAAGTTATGTGAGTCCATTCAAATCGCAAGTGATAAGGGAAACATCAGAAGCATGTATGAAGGGATAAAGAAAGCCTGTGGTCCAATGATCAAAAGAAGTGCACCGCTGAAAACCTTGACTGGAGAAATCATCACTGATAAGAAACAGCAGATGGATAGATGGGTCGAGCACTATTTAGAGCTTTACTCAAGTGAGACCAAGCTGGCGGATGATGCCCTCAACGCCATAGAGGCCCTGCCAACTCTTGACCACCTGGACACACTTCCCACTATAGCAGAAGTTAAGTGTGCTATAAATGAGCTTGCATCTGGCAAGGCTCCAGGTAAGGATGGGATTCCAATAGAGGTGATCAGGAGTGGGCAAGACACCCTCGCTCTACAGATCCACCAGCTAATAGAGCTATGCTGGCGAGAAGGACAAGTCCCACAGGATTTCAAAGATTCAAACATCATAACGCTGTACAAGAACAAGGGAGATCGGAGCGACTGCAACAACTATAGGGGTATCTCACTTCTGTGTATTGTTGGGAAAGTATTTGCCAGAATTGTCCTGCGCAGACTTCAAGTCCTGGGAGATCAAGTCTACCCCGAATCACAGTGCGGCTTCCGTCAGAACCGGTCTACCATTGATATGATATTCTCATTGCGACAGATGCAAGAAAAATGCCGGGAACAAAATCAGCCACTGTTTATTGCCTTCATCGACCTCACAAAGGCATTCGATTTGGTCAGTCGTGAGGGTCTGTTCAAAGCACTAAAGAAGATTGGCTGTCCACCAACTCTTCTGTCCATTGTGGAATCGTTCCACACAGGCATGAAGGGTATAATCAAGTTTGATGGCTCAACTTCAGAAGAGTTTGAAATCAAGAGTGGAGTTAAGCAAGGTTGTGTACTAGCCCCCACCCTCTTTGGGATATACTTTTCACTTCTACTGAAATATGCCTTTCCTGATCAGGATGACGGTATATACATTCACTCACGCTCAGATGGTGGCCTCTATAATGCTCAGAGATTGAAGGCCAAGACCAAAATTAGCAGGGTACTAATCAGAGAGTTGCTTTTTGCGGATGATGCTGCGATTACGACCCACTCTGAGGAAGAATTACAACATCTACTATCTGCATTCTCCAATGCTTGTTCTGAATTTGGTTTAACAATTAACAAAAAGAAGACACAGATTATGTCACAAGGTGCACATGGTGTACCATCAATCTTTATTGACGACGCCGAACTGGAGATAGTAGACCATTTTACATATCTAGGATCAGAGGTAAATAGCAAATTATCCCTCGATCAGGAAATCAACATCAGGATTGGCAAGGCAGCAACAACAATGAACATGTTAGCAAAAAGAGTCTGGGAGAACAGGAAGCTTACTGCCAAAACAAAAGTCCTCGTCTACCAAGCCTGTGTCCTTAGTACTCTTCTTTATGGCAGTGAAACCTGGACAACTTACTCACGCCAAGAGAAACGTTTAAACAGCTTTCATATGCGGTGTCTGCGAAGAATACTTGGTATTAAGTGGCAAGACAAAATCACAAATACTGAAGTATTGGAAAGATCAGGTTGTGTGACGGTGTATTCCATGCTCAGTCTTCGTAGACTTAGATGGATAGGACACGTTAGGAGGATGGATGATGGTAGAATACCAAAGGACATCTTTTTTGGTGAATTACAGACGGGTAGGAGATCTCAGGGTCGGCCTCTACTACGATACAAAGATGTGTGCAAGCGGGACATGATTGATACAGGCATTGATAATGCACAATGGGAGCACGTCGTCGCTGAACGTGTAGCATGGAGGGCAACTATCGGAAATGGAATAAAGACAAAGGAGAAAATGATTGCAGATAAAGCACACACAGAGCGTGAGAGACGTAAGATGGTGCAAAATGGTGGAAATGACCTTGTTTTCACATGCACCTACTGTGGGCAAACATTTGCAGCAAGAATTGGCCTTACCAGCCACACTCGCCACCGCCATGGATCGTAGTTATTGCCATATGACAGTTATTAAGCCTTTTTGAAGCAAAATGTACCAAACTATCGTCTGTCAATACGGAAAGGTGCCAATGTAATGTTTCAAGATACAGTTACTATAACTTCAACGCGTAGACGTTTTATAGATGGCTAATTAATATGAGCTACATCTTGAAAGAACCGCGAAATCGCATTGGTTAGCTCACCTGCTGGCGAGCCGGTATGTGTTTGAATCCCCTTCGAGGCGGATAGTTCTCTTCTTTTATCACTGTCCCAGGTTAACCCAGCGTGAAACGGATACCAGGAAATTTGATACGAAGTGAAGATCGCCGGCGTGATACTGAACATACCACCTATTGTTGTGTGCCGGATCTAGATAAGAATACAAGTATAACACCAGGCACCAAATATGGCTCATGCCGTGAAAGGAAGTCCTGTAGTTATTTCCTGCACTGCGTGGTTAAGTGTAGCTTCACAGCAGATACTGATTTTGGGGTCAGAAGTGTTAAGCCTTCATATATTCTAGGCCAGGACATGTGAGGTGAGCTACATAGTTCCATTTTTCATGGTCTTGCCGTCCCTCCTTATTCCCACAGCATCAATACAATTAGCCAGTGCCCATATTAATAAGGCCGGGCCGTTAACAGAGCCGTTGAAATAGAATAAGAAATATAAAAAGAAAATGATAATTCAAACTTACTAACCTGCATGCGGCATCAGCATCTTGATTGCACGCTGAGCTGTCCAATGTTAAACAAGTCGTATATCTGTCCTTACATTGAAATACAGGTATATTTGACAGCTTTATGTAGACACCGATTAAGAGAAATGGTAGAGTTCACGACAAATCAGTAACACGCCACTTCAAACATACCATCCAATTACAATCATGTGTGGATCAGAATCTCCTCCATAGAAAAGTGAAACGTTGACGTAAAGGCAGTTCACGCATATGTGTTGTGTATTGCCTAGCCTACGGTGGATACTAACCCTTGTCCTAATCCCCCTTTCATATTTGCCGTATACATCAATAATAAATAAATAATAACCGGCTACGGCTGTGACCAAGGAGCGTGGACACCCCAATGGTTATCGCTAGGGTCTCACCATAAATCAGCCACACCTTAGCATGGGCCCGACTGCTAAATGATGTCTGCCTGATGAGCTGGTTATGGTGATCTTGTGAGACGGCGAAACTTAACCACTAAGGCTTATGGGTATTATACATGATGATGATGATGATGATGATGATGATGATGATGATGATGATGATGATGAGCCTTGCATATAGAGACAGGAGAAGAGCGATTGCCTGTTTTGCGTAACGTTATCTACTTACTATAGTATGCATTGTAAGTGATAGTTATATAGTATGCATTGTGTTTTCAGTAATCTCTCCTGATGGAATCTACACTTACGTATGTAAGTAATGCTTTGTAATAACACACAGTACTACTAACTATTAAAGGAATCACCATACATGGTAGCCACTTATGATACTAGAATATCTGATGACTGATAATATAATAAGGAACCCGTTGTAGCACAGTTAGTCTTATGAACAATATGCAGCAATATTTCTGTGTAAATCATCAATTATATGACAGGAGGCATGTCTCTTCATTAACAGCGGATATAGTAAGATATGTCAGCATGATAAAGATGCTTGCAAATCTACAAATTGATGGGAACGACGTTAGATTTGTAAACACCCCTCCACCCAAAAAAAAAAAAAAATACCCACAAAAACAAACAAAACAGACAAACAACAAACAAAAAAAGAAGCAAAAAAAAAAAATAAAAACAAACAAACAAACAAACAATAAAAAAAGCCAACATATATTGGAAACAACAAGATGTCATAAAGAGTAATGCTGAAATTGGCCTATTAAGAGAGGTGCACCACAGTGATGTGTAATGTCCCCATATAAGTGTTCCCTGTACAGAGAACATAATACAGTATACATTTAGAACACACGAAAGAATTGCCATTGGGGGACATAACATCAATATTATTAGATATGCTGATGATACAGTATTGACTGCAGCCACCGAAATGGATCTGAACCATTTAGTAGACGCCGTTTATGTATACAGTGAACAACTAGGGTTTGACTGAAAGTGTAAGAAGACATAGATTATCAATCAATTATGTGCCATGCCGGAAAGCGCGGGCGGTCATGACTCGCCATTTCACCTGATCACCAGAGTCGTGGATCAGCTCAGTGTTCCTGTCTCGGCCATGCAATGTGGCCAAGCTATCTAGGTATTTTCCTCTCGGTCTTCCTCTTGGTCTGTTCCCTTCGAACTTGCCAGTTGTCACCAAGTTCTCCAATCCATTTCTTCTCATAACAAGTCCAAATAATTTTGACTGTCTACGTCTAATTTCTCTAATCAATTTACGATTTTCATTTGTCTCCTGTAGTACTTGGTCATTGGTTTTTCTGTCTGTCCATGGTATTCTTTGCATTTTCCTTAGAAACCACATTTCTGCAGCCATCAGATGCTTTTCAGCTTGACTACTCGTTGTTCAAGTTTCACATCCAAACAAAAGAACAGGCTCTATGTATCCCCTCAACACTCTTTTTCTCGTTTCAATTGCCGTCTTTTTATTGGTCAGAATGTTTTTCATCTTGCTAATGACTACTTTCGCCATGGTGATTCTTGTTCTAATGTCTTCAAGGAATCTTCCATCAAATGTTATGACCGTTCCGAGATAATTGTACCGATTCACTTGTTGAAGAATATTCCCATCTACTTGTAAATTACATTGAGGTACTTCGTTCTTCCTAGTGACGACCATAACCTGTGTCTTCTTACAATTTAATTATAACCCTAGTTGCTCACTGTGTACAACAACGCATCTACTAATTGTTGCAGATCCTGCGCAGTGTCTGTAATCAATACAGTATCATCAGCATATCTAATGTTATTGGTGTTTCGTCCTCCAATGCTGATTCTATTTATATCTTCTACATTTATGAAAATATTTTCACTGTATAGAGAAAAAAGATCTCGAGACATTACACATCCCTGCCTAAAACCTCTCTAAATAGGCTGATATTGTCCTACTTAATTATCAATCCTTATGGCAGCTTGGTGTTTCCAATATATGTTTTTTATGAGTCTAATGTCTTTCGCATCAATTTGTAGATCTGCAAGCATATCCACCATGGTGACATGTCTAACTCTATCAAATGTCTTTGTGTAGTCAATAAAGCAAAGTCATATATCCTTGTTTACTTTTATAGTACGTTCAATAACTGTTCGCAGCATATACACAGCATTTACTGTACCCTTTCCTTCTACAAACCCACATTTTCCTTCCCCTGTTTCAGGTTGTATTTTCATCCTCACTCATTGTATGATAATTCGTAACGATTATGGTTGTCTCTAAAAATATAGAAATACAACAATGCAATAGGGTAAATGGGAATATTTTATAACAATAGAGTCGTTACAACCATCTCGGAACAATCGTAACATCTGATGAAGGTGCGTTGAGAAGAAGATATTATATCATGAACTGCCAAGGCAAAAGGAACCTTTTGTAAGACGGAAAAACTAATTACCAATAAATTAATGTTAATTGCAAGGATAAAAAGAGTGTTGAAATGCTACATAGAATGTGTACTTTTGTATGGATGTAAAACGTGGACGATGAGCAGACAAGCTTAAAAGAATTTACTGGCAGTGAACATGAGACATCCAAGGAATATGTAGAGAATACCACCGACCGAAGAAAATCAGTGAGCAAGAATTACAAGAAACAAATGAAAATCGAAAACTGATAAGAGACATTATACGTAGATGGTCAAGTATATGTGGGGCACGTTGTGAGAAGAGATAGACTGGAGAACGTGGTGACAACAAGCAGGATTGAGTGGAAAGCAACAATGGGGGAGCAGAGAGGTGAATATGATGATTTGGCCAAATGACACAATCGATTACTATATATATATATATATATATATATATATATATATATATATATATATATATATATATATATATATATATATATATACATATATATACACAGCATGTCTCTCTTCTAGGCGCTTCTGCAGGGTGCCGGATGATGGAGTGGCCTCTAGATATTATGTCAAGGGGTAGATGTGACTATATTGAACAAGCAGTCGTGGACCAATGCAAGCGGTGGTCAGTGAGAGGAGGCGAATTAGTTGATGAGACAATTGTCTCTATGAAATACCTCAATACTCTACTACGTGACCATCAGAGGGTAATAGGCGCAATATATAACCCCCTATATAAATATCTTATAACGAAACACGACCGTTGACCAGTGTGAAAACTGTGAAATGACTGTTATACTTGGGGATTTCAATGCCAACGTACGCAACGAAAGGGCGAGTGGTGTGACAGGTGGCTATGGCCTAGGTGATAAGAATGAGAGATGCGACAGATCAATAGCATCGGCAGATGACCATGACATTGTAACAGGTAAAAACAACATCTTCGACGATTATATACAGTGGAAAAGCCCTAGAGATAATATTCACAATGTCATTGATCACATACTGATTCCAAAGAGATTCAGAAGTAGTTTATTAGGAGCAAAAACTAGACCAGGAGCAGATGTACATAGTGACCTTGTGTCAATTATAGGAAAGATAAGGTGAAGACTTAAAAACACAAAGAAAATTCCAAAGATCATCAACTTAGACCTATCATTACTTACAACTGACCACACACACACACACACACACACACTATACACACAGACACACAGACAGACACATACACACACACACACACGCACGCACGCACGCACGCATGCACACACACACACAGACACACAGACACACAGACACACACACACACACACGCACGCACGCACGCACGCACGCGCGCACGCACGCACGCACACACACAGACAGACAAACAGACAGACAAACAGACAGACAGACAGACAGACAGACAGACAGACAGACAGACAGACAGAGAAAACTACACTACTACTGTAAAGAACAAATTTAATGTCATGGAGATAATACAGACTATACCTAAACATAGAATCAAACAAAGTGGATGACAGATGAAACTTAGCAGATAATGGACGAAAGAAGAAAGAGCAAGCAAGGTAAAGAATATAATAGAATACATAAAGAAATAGTGAATGAATGCAAAGTGACTAAAACAAATATGGCTGAATGAACAGTGCATAGAAATTGGGACAAAGAATGGAAGAGACCCACATTCCATGTATAAAGAACGGCATCAGACAGGGGTGTATTATCTCCTGATTTGCTGTCATTGTATAGTAAATATATAAATGAGACCTGCATAACATATATCAGGGATCCTGGTTGGCTGGACAGAATATAAATAACTTCCGTTATTCTCATGACTCCGTCTTGATAGCAACATGTCAGAAAGGTCTACAGGAAATGACAGATAAAGTGGTTGTAGAAAGAGAAAACATGGGCCTTGGTTTGAATTATAGAAAGGCACAAGTCATACTGATAAGAAACAGATTAGGTCCACATGTGCAATTAATTTGGGGGCAAGTGCATACATTCAAATATCTAGACACACGGATAACATCAGATGGATGATGCATCACTGAGATAAAGAACATAATATGACAAACACAAACTGCATTATATCAAATGAAGAACGTTTTGTGCAATAAGTCACTGTCCTTGAAAGTTAGAAAAACTGTTCTTACATGCTACATAGCACCAGTTTTAACATACGGCTGCGAATCCTGGACAATTAGAAAACAGGCAAAAAATCCCTGGAAGTCTTGAAGATGTGGTTTTATAGAAGGATGCTGAAATTAATCGGACAGTCAAAATGTGAAATCATGACGTTTTAAGGAAAGCTGAGTCGCAAAGACAACTTATTACTAAAATCAGAAAGAGACAGGCACCGTGATTTGACCACGGTATGAAAAGACAAAAACTGGAGCATATTGTGACAGCACAACGATTTGCTGAAAGAGAGATAGAGAAAGACAGCCTGAGAAGATTCTTGACAGTCTTGTGTCATGGTATGGAAGGAAGTCAACACATGAATTGATCCATGACGTCGGAGAGTGTAATATGTGGAGAGGCATAATTGATCACGCCAGCCGGCAAGGCACTGGATGAGCATGATGTTTTGTGACCGGATCTTGTTTCCCTCTATAACGAAGTAATAATGAGAGAGATCAAAGAGAAGCCTGGAACAATAATAATATAAACAACATCGCTATGCAGATGACGGATAATGCAACAGATCTACAACAAATATTGAGTATTGTGGTAACGCAGAATGCAAAGAAAGGACTCTCCTTGAATATCAAGAAAACAGTAACAATGGTGATATCAAAGAAAAAGGTGACACTAAAATGGGAAATGAAAACAGAATGGAAAATATATTAACCATGTGGATAATTTTAAATACCTAGAGCCATTTATAACATCAGACGGAAAGTGCACAAAAGAGATTAAGAACAGAATAGGGCAAGTAAATTCTGTATTTAAGAAAATGAAAAGCATTTTATGCAATCAGTTATAATCATTGAATGTAATAAATAGAGTGCTGAAGTGCTATATAGAACATGTTTTGCTGTATGGCAGTGAATTTTGTAATGTAAAGGAACAAATTAGGAAGAACTTGGAAGCAACAGAGATGTGGTTTCTGAGACGAATGTTGCGAATTCATTGGACTGCTAGAGTAATTAACGACGATTGCCTGAAAGAGGCTAATGAAATAGAACATTGCATATAACAATAAAAAAAGAGACAAATAGCTGTCCTTGGTGGTGTGATGAGAAGAAAGGCATAGGAGAACATCGTGACGACTCGACATATTGAAGGGAAAAGAGGCAGAGGCTCACCAAGAAAACTGATGCTGGGTGGATTAAATCTATGGCATCGAGGAATAATTAGCAGCAGAGTTGATCCAGAACACCAAATACCGTGATATATGGAGAGACATGAATGCCTACGCCAGCTGGCATGGCACTTGATGATGATTGTATATCGTAATGCAATAGCCACTGCAACCTGGCACCAGTGATGTCGCAGGAGTTGCCAGAACTATGTTGTTTTCAACGTGGAACTGCCTAAGGACTCCATATCCGGATTTGTCCTCAGGGTTTACTCCTGAAGCCTTTTCCATCTGGGTATACCAGCTTGGACAATGAGCAGTCAGGCTGAAAAACATCTGATGGCTGTAGAAATGTGGTTTCTGAGGAAAATGCAAAGAATACCATGGGCAGCCAGAAAGACCAATGAACAAGTTCTTCAAGAAACAAATGAAGATCGTAAACTGATTAGAGACATTAGACGTAGACAGTCACAATTTATTCGGCATGTTACGAGAAGAAATGATCTGGAGAACTTGGTGACAACTGGTAAGATCGAGGGGAACAGACCAAGGGGAAGACCTAGAAGCAAGAACCTGGATGGCTTGGCCTTGTGGCATGGTCGAGACAGAAACACGGAGCTGATCCACGACTCTGGTGATCGAGTGAGATGGCAGAACATGACCACCCACGCTTACCGGCATGCCACATGATGGATGGATGGATACCAGCAAGGCAGCGGAGGATTGATATTTAGAGTTTCCTTTCTTTGAGGGGATACCAACCAAGGCTGACGAGCCTCCTCTGCCCGGGAATCAATAAGGAGGGAATTCTACCATTCTTCCTTCCTGGCAGTGACCATACTGATCAGATGACCATAGCCATTGTCTCCATTGAGAGATCCCCTCTGTCAACCGTCGCAGAATGGAAGCCATAACCAACAACTATTTGTCCGCTGCTCCCAAGTCCGATCCACCACTTGCTCCCGTGGCTTCACGTGACCCTGTTTCAGGGCTAAACGGGTACACTACCTTGCCCAAGGGTGCCCCGTAGGCAAGCGGAGGGAAGGAAACGCCTTTCTTCTCCTTTGATAGGGGAAACCCCCTGGCCCAGCTAACCGCGATATGCCAATAGTGCGGAAGAAAAAATTTAGTCAACACATACAATCAAGATGAACAATTGGATTGTTAAGAAAACATTGACACACAGACATCAGTAATTTGTTTACAAATTTCAAAGCAAACAATACAAAATGCAGTAACGCGGTTATATATTGTTTTGTTGCAGTGCGGTTTTGGGTTCGACCGAAACTCATAGAATGCATATCAGACACTTTCACGATGTGTCTGAGAAATGTCGGACAATAAAATTCAACGAGAAAGGAAACTGATAACTCAACCATTTTCTAATGTTGAATAACATATGGTCAGGACCTAACACGTTACGCCCCAAATGAATGTGATGCTTACAGCATTACCTAACTTAGGAACATCCAGTTGTATATCCAGTTGGCCACTGGGTTTATGAAACATTTCAGCTGACTGAAATAATACGCACTGATGAATGGACAGAGGGTACATATATGCAATTTCATTTAATAAGCATATCAATACGTTTGTTGTGTGTATGCGTTAGTATTCTGTGATGTATAAACCTTGTTTATATTCCTTTCAGTTGAATTCAATTACAGTAAGTAGCGATGTGTCATCATTTGCATTGCGATTTAGAATACACACATTCGAATTCTAATGGCAACACCCATATACTGTTTGTAGTAAAGCAATATAAACATAGAGCCGGTTTATGAAATGTTTACCCAACAAATTGTTGTGTGCACACGCACACACACATACACACATACACATACACACACACATGCTCACAAACACACGCACACATAAGCACATACTCACACACATGCAATCATGCACGACATGTGTATGGGTGTGTGTATGCTTGGACTATATTATATGTGAGTTGGCTTCGGATGTTTGCTATATAAACTGTGCCGCATACATGGCGACAATCGCACTTCCATAAGTAACCTCCCAGGTCAGATATCAGCTATACTGACATACAATGTAGCTAACAACTTCGCCTTGCATTGCTTTTCACAATGGTATGCACGTCGGCAGGTTAGAATGCAGAAACAAACTTCTGGGCGCAAATTTGCTAGACAAACATAATTAATCAATGAAGTGATCGGGTTTATTTAGACGTCCTGCAACGGACATGCAACTAACTAAATACGCCCTACACAAATGGTGTTAAGAAACACGTTATGTCAATATTGACTACAAGTAACAACTTGATAGAATTGCTGAAGTTAAGAACAGAGGCATGTTTCCTGATTTTTGTAAGGCATAGGGTTGTAAACCAACACAGAATCAGTTAGTGTGTTTCTGTGTTAAAAGGCGTTTGATGCTGATGACTATAATGATGATGGTGTGGATATCATGAAATCAATCAGTGATAGCCATAAAGTAATAAACAACTGAATACAATTAACATATTATTGCATTGATCTGGCTGACAACTGTGGTAATATTTTCCACGGCCCTTCTTTGACGGCATTTATGTAAGCAACTGGGATGGCTCATTTTCACAAGAGTAACATGCTGTAACATCCAAAAAGCTCTGCGGCCTTGATGTTACGGTCATTCACTGGTTCTCTTAATGACGTTGAGATGGACAAAAAACTGCAATGACAACATCTTAGCACACTGTCGTAGTACTGAAAATCTAGGAGAACACAATCACAGTGACATGCTGAAATGGAAAGCTGTGCCGATGACACAACTGTGGCAAGCGTTGCTGATATCATGTGAGAAAAGCGTATATCAGTGCCACAGGTGTTAATAAAAAATGCTATTTCCTGGTTTTATATCATGGTGTGAAAACACGGCGGAAGATTATTCAGCATTCTTTGTCCCGAAGTCCAATTGAAATTGCGTTTAACTTGCACATACATTTTTGCCTTTATCAGCTAATACTTGACGTTTCATCCACTACCTCAACTTCAATGGTGGCAATGCATCGTTTCTTATTGTTATCATTCCTATGTAGTTCTGAACGTTAATCGCACCATGCCAAGAATGGAACTTCAAAAAGCCACCACATTTTGTTTGAAAACATTACATTATTATAGGATCAACGTGGTCGAATGGACAAGAGTGGTCACACATAAACTTCCGGTTCGCTGACGACGGCTTAGTAGGATCGTTTCCTTCGGTCAGTTAGACTTAAACGTTTTTTTCACGTTCAAACACAAACGAAAAACCATCATCATCATCAAGTGTCATGCCAGCCTGCGTAGGTGTTCATGTCTCTCCACATATCTCTGTCTCTGGTCTTCTGGATCATTCTGCTGCTGATATTCTTCTAAGGCACAGTCTCGTTCCATACAGCACCATTTCGCATTTTCGGCCTCTGCCTCTTGTCTCCTCGAACATTCCAGTCGTCACGCTGTTACTCCAATGCCTATCTTCTCATCACATGACCGAAGAAAGTTGTTTCTCCCTTTCTTATGTTATGTATAATGTTCTAGTTTCACTAGCCTCTTTCAGGCAATCCTCGTTAATTATTCTGGCAGTCCAATGAAATGGCAATATTCTTCTTAGGAACCACATCTCTGTTGCTTCCAAGTTCTTCCTAGTTTTTTTTTTTAATGTGCATTCCCATATTCATTGTCATTCGGCTAACCAGTATCTGTATGTCACTTCAGCACACTATTTCTTTTTTACTTTCAATGATAGTGACTTATTGCATAAGATACTTTTCATTTTCTGAATTGCAGCTTTTGCTTGCCATTTGTTGTTATAAATCTCTGTTGTGCAACTTCCGTCTGATGTTATACATGTCCCTAGGCATTACAAATCATTTACTTTGTTAAGAATGTTCTATTATATTTCCATTTCACATTTTGGTGTAACCATTTCTTTTTTGGATATAACCATTATTATTGTTTTCTTGATATTAAATGATAGTCTGTTTTATTGCACTCTCTGCAACTACAATGTACAACAATTGTTGTATATCTTTTGCATTATCCGCTACCAATACTGCATCTTCTGCATATGGTAAATTATTTATATTATAACCTCCCATTAATATTCCCGGCTTCGCTTTGATCTCTCTCATTATTACTTCGATATTGAAATAGAAGAGATCCGGTGACAAAACACATCCCTGTCGTACTCCTAGCTGTTTTTATTCATAACTACTTTATTTACCATTTGAATTGCTGCAACTTGGTTCTGTAAATATTTTTCACTACTACTAGTTGTTGGTGCGTATACTTGTATAATAATTATAAGGGGCGTTCATTTGAAATCCGTTCGTGCCGCACCGCGCGTAATTGCGTACTTTGAACATGATCATGTCATAGTCATGTGATAAGTACTGACCAATGAATAAAAGAGCACGTGCTTATCGTCCCCTGATGAGAATATGGCCAGGTTGATCCAAAATCCGTCCAAAGAAGCGCAAGGAGCGGTGATTCAGTTTCTTTCCTTTGAAGGATGTCGACCAGTGAACATTCATCGAAGAATGCAAGCAGCGTACGGTAACAAATGTGTGTCGAAGACAAAAGTGACAGTTTAGGCACGAATATTTCGGAAAGGACGTCAGTTCACGACAGAATGACAGATCTTCGACGGCCTGGTCAAGCGCATATTGTTGCAGCAGGAAAAAAAAGCATCACCAAAATTGATGCAGCAGTACAGATGAACCGTTGTCGAAGCCCACGTTCGCTTGCGAAAGAATTGGATATGTCAACTGGGACAATTCAAAAGGTCGTTCGTAAGAAACTGCAATATCGGAAGGTGTGTACAGAGTGGGTACCACGCATGTTGACCGACCACCAAAAAGAGGAACGCATGGGATGCTGTTTGAACCACTTGCTACGTTACAGTGTGGAGGGTGATGCATTTCTCTTCCGCATAGTGGCAGGCGATGAATCGTGGTATCACCACTTTGAGCCGAGCAGCAAAAGAGAGAGCATGCAACAGAAGCATGCCGGATCACGAAAAGAAAAACGGTATTCATGTTACAGGTTTCCGCTGGTAAGGTTATGCTGAGCGCATTTTTTGACCATGAAGGGCTATTGTTGGTCGACTTTAAAGAACCTGATGTCAACATAAACTCTACCCATTACTTGCAAACACTAGACAAGCTGCGAAAAGCTATCAAAAATAAACGACCCGGCATGCTTTCTCGCGGTGTGATTTTCTTGCACGATAATGCTTCGTCCGCATGTCGCAAAGATTGTGCAGAAAGCATTATCAAGGAAGAAGTGGGAAATTCTGAAACATCCAGCCTTTAATCCTGATTTGTCACTATGTGATTTTCATTTGTTCGGATCTCTATAAAATCTCTCAAGGAGCAACGATTTCACACAGATGCAGACGTAATAAACGCGGTAAACACTTGGTTAGGTGATCAACCGTCAATTCTTTTTTGCGGACGGCATTTGCCACCTACCTAAGCAATGGGGTGCTTGACTGAATGCCTACGACGACTTCTTCTGACCAACCCATGGTGCATAATTCATTTAAAATGAAAGCCTTGTTTAATTCTACCACACCTGTTGATGTTTCTTTCATGCTTTTGTAATAAAGCCATTGGGACGGGTTTCAAATGAAAGTTACTAATATATATATATATATCTGTGTATATTTTATATTGTCCATAATAACGTTAATACACCAGCAATCATTAATTAACTTGGCTGTTGTTGTTTTTTTAAAATTCAAATAGTAGACATACTCATTTCTCGATTATATACCCTCCAGAATAAATTATTGTGTGTTTGTCGGTTATAATTTTATCCGATTCCTTCCAACTTATATCACTTATGCCTAGAATGGTCATTTTCATGCTTTCCATTTCTCTTGTCACACTGTTAAACTTTCCCAACTCGTTTAATGGCCTAACAGCCCATTTTAAATGTATTTCCCATTATAAATATATTTTCTATTTTAAATCTGTTCGTTATGGTTTTGCCGTCAGTAGCTGTATGACTGTCAGGTGTCACCTGTGGCTCACGACTGTTCTTACCGGACGAGGATGTCCTAAGACAGTCATTAACGCCGTTCACTGCATCTTATATGTGACTATTCATGAAATCTTAAGTCGATAACGTGGTGGTGTCCTATTGACTTCGACACCCGCATTGGTTTTGTTTACCTCTGCCTTTGACAGCCATTTCCGGCTGTCGGGACAAGTGAGTGCCCTGCTCTGCTCAGCTGCAGAGTTACCCACTTATCCCTGTGGATACTCGGTCCTCAGGGCTTCGTTAGCCACACCGTGGTAGGTTTCCCATCCTTTACCACTGGGAGATGCAATTGGAATTTACCCTTCCTAAAGTTATAGTCTTTGATGGTCAAAACTCTCTCGTGCAAACTAAATAACGTAACATTACTTAGTACTTCAAAGTGGGTTGTGATTGATCTCAACATCATGCTAAGAACATACAAACACATCGTATTACGTTAATATCACATATACTATTATTTTCAATGACTGGGTGTTTGCCGTCATTATGTTGCAATTATTGACAACGATAACAGGTACTGGATATCGGAGGTGAAACAGAACAACTAACAGCTTCATATTTCAATGATTAATCAACGCAAGCGAGATTTGAGCAAACAGAAAGACATATTAGTCAGCTTAAAATTACCGTGGTAGACAATTGACATTACTGTGTGAACATGTCTATATTTCAGCTTGAAGGATTTATCTAGTTAATTTACTTTACCTTGCGTCAATTCTGCAGTATTTACCTGACGAGATGCAGCGAACTATGCCAGGAATTACATAGTGCAATCTATTGTTTGTGTTTTCGTTATTCAGCTTCATATTTAACTGAAAATTGTTCTTCTTATTAAGCATAATTCACTGTTAAGACACAGAGTATCTCTTAATGTATGCTATTGATAAACAATATATCATAAACATAAATAATAAATAAATAAAGCAATACTCTTCAAAAGTACCAAGCGTTCATATTTCCATACTAAACAAGAATACGATAATTGAATAAACATTAAAACCACATTATTTTTGATGTTATAAATTTATGTTTCTCAAACAGATTTCGATGAATGTAAGTTAATCCATTATAACGTATCTACTGATGATTCATTATATATAATCACATTCATGCATTTAATAAAGTTATACATGAATATATCATTATTAAAAATGTGTATGTCGGCCTCATCATTTGCAAAAATACAAAATAAAATGTCCTTATAAGGAGTGCAATCGGTCAAGCCGGAAGAGCCAGGAACTTGCACCAACAAAGAAAACAACAAGAGGAGACGGGCACAAAGAATACTCGCAGACCAATCCCCCAGCTGACGTCACAGACACAAAAGCCGATAAAACCAGTCCAGATCAGGATTCAGCTCGTAAGAGGGCATAGGACAAGAATCAGGATGAATAAACCCGCAAAAACCACGGACCTCAACAATAACTACAGCTGAAAGAAGCAGGTTGAACGAGTCCGAATTTGGAATTTTTGTTTTCCAAGTCAAGCATACATAGCCACCTATACATGCATGCACGCATACAACATACGCACCTACCTGCCTACCCACTCACCTGTCTGCTTGCATACCGACCTACGTACCTACCTACCTAAACTACCTACCTACCTACCTACCTACATACATAAATACATACGTGCATGCATGCATGCATACATACAAACATACGGCAGACAAGCAGAGAGACAGGCAGAGAGACAGAAAGACAAACATAATTTTTGTTTTCCTGCTGATTCTCCATGGTATTCATTGCAGTCCCCTCAGAAACAACAATTGCTACTGCCATTAGATGTTTTGCAGCTTGTCCGCTCATTGTCCACGTTTCGCACCCATTTAAAATTGCGGGTTCTATGTAGCACGTCAACCTTTTTCTCGTTGCATTTAATATTATGTTATTGGTCAGAATGTTTTCTAGTTTGCAAAAGGCTGCCTTTGCCACAGCGATTCTTCTTTTATTCTCTTCAAGGCACCTCCCATTATGGCTATTTCGACATTATTGTATCGATTCACTGTTTAAGAATATTCCAATTTACTTTCTTCTTAGAAACTACGATAATTTCTGTCTTCTTAACATTTAATTCTAAATTATTACGTACTTACTTCAATTGTAAATTGTTACGTATGCATGATTTAAAAAATCACGACTCTGTTCAGACTGCTGTAGTGACAATGTTTCAGTAAATGGAAAAGTAAGTATAAGTCATAGTAAACTAAAGACTGCTACATGAACTATCATGTCTGAGTTAGTAATAATTTAATCAAAACAAATGAGTGATAGATTAACCATTACTTAATAGATTAGGAACACTAATATAGAAAAATTTAGCATTGCAGAGGAGGAATAGCAAATACACAAGACATCAATGAAACAGATATCAAAGGGGAAAAAATATCAGTAACAAATGAGGACAGTAGACAATAACATTGATGACAGGAAACATTCTACAATCGATGGACATTGGAAGAAAAGGCAAACAAAATCAAGTTGAATAAAGCATACAAATGGAGACATTGTGCGAAAAATTATGACAGCAAAAGACGTTTGGTTAATAGTCAGAGCAAGGAGAATAATGATCCATTAGAAGACACACTATCTGTGTACAAAAACAATACCAGAACAGTCAGGCATTAGATCATATAACTATATGAAAACAATTGATGGTAAAGTATTAACGGACAATGGGACATGGACATCATTTATAACATGGCTATGTAATTATGAGGGCAGATCAGAAAACACAAAAAAAAAACTCACTCACTGCCAATGTGAATGCCACCAATACTGACAGAAGAAGCTGAAGGTGCTATTCTTCATATTTAGATAGGTAAGTTACCAGGGCCAGATAACCTCACTATCGAAGAAACTAAAGGTGTTAGTGAACTGGCTATAGAGGTAATAAACAACTGTTAAATGACATCTGCAACATTGGATGTAATACGCTTGAAGATCTCTTGAAAAATGTGTGTGTAGATCTTTTCAAGAAATCTGGTACAGGGGATTATGAAGATCGACACACAACTAGTTTAAGAAATCATGTTACTAAACTTCGGATGATTAGTATAGTCAGAAATATAAAATATAAAATAAAACCATGAATTGGGGATAATGAATTTCATTCTTCGAAGGTAAAGGCACAAACAAGGCCTATATTGGTGAGAACATTAAACGAGAGAACAATGGGAATAAATAGAACACTGAATATGTGCTATATTGGCAGCACTAAAGCGTTTGTTGGCCGGTCTCCCTGGTCTAGGTGTTACACCACTTTCTCCATAATATCGTATACTCTCGTGAAGTAACGTGACGTGCGTGAAAAACGGTGGCGGTTCTCTCCGCGTCGGTAACTTACGGGGTATGTGAGCCGGTCGCTCAGAAAGCAATGGCAAACTACTGAGCGTAATCTTGCCTAGTACATCAACAATCAATCAATCAATCATGTGCCATGCCGGAAAGCGTGGGTGGTCATGACTCGCCATTTCACTCGATCACCAGTGTCGTGGATCAGCTCAGTGTTCCTGTCTCGTCCATGTCATGTGGCCAAGCCATCCAGGTATTTTCGTCTCGGTCTTCCTCTTGGTCTGATCCCTTTGATCTTGCCAGTTGTCAGCAAGTTCTCCAATCCATTTCTTCTCATAACATGTCCAAAAAATTTGGCTGTCTACGTCTAATTTCTCTAATCAGTTTACGATGTTCATTGGTCTCCTGTAGTACTTGGTCATTGGTTTTTCTGTCTGTCCATGGTATTCTTTACATTTTCCTCAGAAACCACATTTCTGCAGCCATCAAATGTTTTTCAGCTTGACTGCTCATTGTCCAAGTTTCACATCCATACAAAAGAACAGGCTCTATGTATCCCCTCAACACTCTTTTTCTCGTTTCAATTGACATCTTTTTATTGGTCAGAATGTTTTTCATCTTGCTAAAGGCTACTTTCGCCATGGCGATTCTTGTTCTAATCTTTTCAAGGCATCTCCCATCAGATGTTATGACTGTTCCAAGATAATTGTACCGATTCACTTGTTGAAGAATATTTCCATTTACTTGTATATTACATTGTGGTACATCTTTCTTCCTAGTGACGACCATAACCTGAGTCTTTTTACAATTTAATGCTAACCCCAGTTGCTCACTGTGTACAACAACCGCATCTACTAAATTTTGCAGGTCCTGTTTATTGTCTGCAATCAAGACTGTATCATCTGCATATCTAATGATATTGATGTATCGTCCCCTCTGAAAACATTACACATCCCTGCCTCACACCTCTTTTAATCGGCTTATATTGACCTACACCATTATCAATTCTGATGACAGCTTGTTGTTTCCAATATATGTTTTTTAACAGGTCTAATGTCTTCCATCAATTTGTAGATCTTCACGTATCCTTATCATGTCGGCATGTCTCACTTTATCGAAAACCTGGTGTGTAGACAAAGCAAAAATATAGGTTTTTGTTTACTTCTACAGAACGTTCAATATATATATATATATATATATATATATATATATATATATATATATATATATATATATATATATATATATATATATATATATATATATATATACTAGCTGACCCGGCCCGGCTTCACCCAGTCCCTGGAGGGGATCTATCTATCTATCAGCCTGACTGTCTGTCTGTCTGCTTGTTTGTCTGTCTGTCTGGCTGACCCGGCCCGGCTTCACCCAGACCTTGGTAGGGAGCATCTCATTTAATTCATATAAGTAGTCATATAAGCTTCCGTTCCCGACTGTCTATCTGTCTGTCTGTCTGTTTGTCTGTCTGTCTATCTGTCTGTCTGTCTGACCCGGCCCGGCTTCGCCCAGACCCTGATGGGGAGCATCTCAAGTCATATAAGTTCCCGTTCCCGACTGTCTGTCTGTCTGTCTGTCTGTCTGTCTGTCTGTCTGTCTGTCTGTCTGTCTGTCTGTCTGTCTGTCTGTCTGTCTGTCTGTCTGTCTGTCTGTCTGTCTGTCTGTCTGTATGTCTGTCTGTCCGTCTGTCTGTCCGTCCGTCTGTCTGTCTGACCCGGCCCGGCTTCGCCCAGGCCCTGGCGGGGATCTGTCTGTCTTCTCTGTCTGTCTGTCTATGTATCTATCTATGTATCTATCTATGTATCTATGTATCTATCTATCTATCTATCTATCTATCTACCTACCTATCTATCTATCTATCTATCTATCTATCTATCTATCTATCTATCTATGTTCGGCTCGTTCCCGTTAAAAATATAGATAGAATAGATAGATTGTTAGTAGAAAATATGATTGGAAGATATCTCTCTTAAGTAAACTTACCAAGATATCACAAACAGCCAATAAATGGTGGGCGGTGGGTTGACTGCAGAGTACTGCAAAGGATATGCTACTAACTTTCTCTCACACAAAAATTACTTAAGCATTGTTTAAAATGGGCATCATAAGGGACTTAACTTAAGATATAACAATGCTACTAAAGATTATGTCTCTTTTTTGTTTTATATTTTCATTTGTTCAGTCATGTAATTACAAAATTAAATATCAGTAAGTAAATAGCTGATGTACACTAAAAAAGCTTTGACAGAAAGTTGCACAGGAATGAAAAGAAAACGTGTAGAAAATTTCATCTCAATCGGATGGACCGTTCGCGAACGCATAAAAAACAGATCCACATACATACATACATACATACATACATACATACATACATACATACATACATACATACATACATACATACATACATACATACATACATACATACATACATACATACATACATCGATTTGTATATATATATATATATATATATATATAAACCATTTCTTTAAATGTATCTACTGCTATAGACTCAACTGTGTAACTTTACCATCTTCTGTATGCCCAACTTGTAAATATAATATCTACGTAAGCTTATTATTGCCTCTAGTTAGATCTGTTGAAACGGAACTTCTTCTGTAGCTCATCTGTAAAACAAAACATGGTCAACAAGCTGCTTGTTCAACCTACTCATTGACGTCTGCCAGCTGTCAAGAGATGTTAAAGTGTTCACAGTTTCCCATACTCTTTTATCCTTATCGCTGAAGGGTTTACGTTCCATCTAATACAACGCAAATCAAGAGAAAATATACATCATCCCACAGTCCTGCAATTAACACGCAACAGCATCGTATTAATTTAATAATAAATATACTATTATTTACAACGATTGGGAGTTTGTCATCATTACGTCGCAATAATTGTAACGTTAAAAGATTCTGAATGTGTGTTCTGAAACGGAACTAACAGCTTTATATTTAACAGAATATTGTTCTTCTTTGTTTGCTCATAATCCATCTTTAAGAAACGTACATATCTTTATGAATGCAATTGAAAAGAGTATCAGGCGTTCATATTTTGGAATCAAACTCTAATACGCTAATGGAATAAACAGTTGATGATCTAAATTTATCTTTCTCAAATAGCCCGTGTGTTCAGAACTCGTAAGTTAATTCATTATAATGTAGCTATTGATGATTCATTATGTGTGTGTGTGCGCGCGCGCGTGCGTGCGTGCGTGCGCGCGCATGTGTGTGTATGTGTGTGTTTGAGGGTAGATCTGAATCTTATGCGCCACAATTATTATAACTTTAACCGTTAATAACATTCAAATGAACTTTAGTCACAATGTTCATGTACATGTGCAGCAAACATTTCTACTTCTCAACATAATTGCCATGAACTTTAACGGCTTTACACCATCTTAAAACAAGAGCATGTGTCCCAGATTTGTACCACATTTTGTCCTGTTCAGTTAGCTATTTCTTCAATGCATTAATCACTCCCTCGTTGTCTTCAAAGTTTGTCTTAAAGACAGCATTTTTACGGGGAATGAAAAGATGGAAATGAAATGGTGCCAGGTATGGATTGTAGGGTGGATCGGGCAGTACAGACAATACCACCATATTTTGTCGATTGCCTCCCTTGCGTGCAAACTTGCATGCAGACAGGCAAACAGACAGGCAGGCAGGTAGGTTGATGAACAGACAGGCGATGCCTGGTACACATGGTACCGTTTATGATGATAACAACAGACCTATAACAACTGACCAGGACGGAGTGGAGGCTTTTCTTGCACTATTTTTAAAACAGACGGATCAGTAGGATATGGCTATTAGGGATTTGATTAGAGATGTCTTGTCACAGGATACTGGGAAAGGGGACTATGAGGTTAAGGTGGAGGATGTTAGACGAGTACTGAAGAGGGCTAAAAACACGATGACAGGCAAGGGTGGGATTAGGTACAGCCATATGAGGAACATGAATAATGGGGACTTGGAATAGATGACTCTTTGTTTGAACATAAGCGTGGAAACGTCGGAAATGCCCCAGGATTTGTTGCACAGCTACCTGGTCCAACTCGCAAAGCCAGGTATGGTTCACTCCAGACATAATGGATGCCGAATCATAACCCTGCAAAACACATTTGGCAAATTCCTCGTTAAGATAGTAGCACGCAGGCTTCAGCGACATTTGGAAAGTCGTAATCTGCTTCCCAAAGGACTCGAAAGTTACGAGCCTGGGAAGGATACCTGGGCAAATGAGGCAACTTTTGCATTTAATGTCTATGAGGGTTTCCATGACAAACAAGAGACAGTGGCGGTAGCTTTTGACCTGGAGGATGCGCATAACAGGGTCAGATATGATCGGTCGATACACACTCTTGGACATGGAGGTCTGCCTTTGCCTCGTCAGATGGGTTGCGGCAGTCCTTTATGAGCTGCACTGCGCATAGGTTCCTGGACTTCTGACCCATGTACTATTACACCTGGGCTGCCACAGGGATCTGCCATGTCCCCATTGCTCTTTAATATCAACATCAGCAGAGTAGCAACTAATGAGACATCAAGTGTTTGTAGAATCTCGACATTTGCAGATGATGTGCTGGTGTATAGACAGGGTAGAGAGAGGCTGAAGACTTACACGTCGCAGTAAACAGGGTGGCGGAGTGCAGGGACGCAGGGGTCGTTATAAACCCAGACATGGCATCGGTTGTGTGATACTCCATGGATAACCGGATTGTGAAGGCAGTTGTCCCATGTATTCAATTGAATGGATGTCCTGTAGAGAGGGTAAATTGAAGAACCTTTGACAGGTGTATATCTTTTAAGGATCATGTGGAGGCTTTGGTAGTGAAGGCTGGTAGGGAACTAAATGCATTGAGGGCGATGGCTGCAACCGGGGTAGAGCTGAGGATGCTTTACAGGTTCTTTCAGCAGTTAATATATTCTGTCATTGAGTAAGGCTTCGGTCTGCTGACAGTATCAAAGAACCAGCTTGAAATGTTGGAGCGGATACAGAGGACATGCGGAGTTTATCCTGGGGTGCACAAAGAACACCCCAATTTAATGCATAAGGCATACCCTGGCATTACAAATAATGGCGGAGAGGCATAGGGTCCTAAAAGCCAAATGGAACCTTATAGTTGCTGCAGATAGGGATCACCCCCTGCATGAAGCCATGGATATGGTCAAGGGTCATTGACTAAGACGAGGCATGTCTTGTAAGGCACAGGCGGAAATATACATACGTTAGGTGTGTGATCTAGAGACCATACATATTGAAAATAAGGGGGTTGAAGTACCGGAAGACATGACGGACTGGCACAATGTTATAGTAACACTGAGTGCAGAGAATGGGCAGCGGGCCGCACAGAGTTTGAATTGCAACAACTGATCCAGAGTAACACGCATCACGATGACATAGTTATCTATACCGATTGGTCAGTGGTGAGAAACAGACTGAGTGGTTGGGGTTTCATTGCGAAGGCTAATGGCTGCTTCTTTAAAATAAAATAGATTCGGGCATATGAGGCTACGACCTCTAACATGAGAATGGCATTTCGCTGTTTAGAGGGGACCACTGCAACACATACTGTATTCATTACGGACTCAAGGAGTATGCCTAGAAAGGTGGAGAAAGGAATGTTTCGTGTGAAATGGCTCACATTGCTTCAGAGGTCACAGATTGTGACGGTTGTATGGATGTTTTCGCCCTGAACATGCGGGAGTGTGGGGGAATTAACATGCTGATAGGCTGGAAGGAAATACACATATTGATGGCAGATTACCTCTGGACAAGGGAAAGGTGGCCCTATGGGACCACGTGGAGAAGGGGGAACAGATTTAGAACCCGTAATAGGAAAGGATGTGATTACGAGGGATTGGCAGAGATTCTTATAGAATCTCCAAACTGAGAGGAAGACCAGGAGAACTTTCAATCAGATAGATGTGAGAACGATTAATAGTGCGACTCTTTGCTGGCTGTTGAACGAGGGGAATTTCCTGAGTGTAATGATGTTAGTTCTGAGCTCAACTCAATTCAGCTTAACTCAATTGGAATCGTGACTATGCATCATAGCATGACAACTACAATTCTTAATTACAGCTGCAGATATATGACGTGAACATGAACATTATGTATTTTAATGAGAATCAATGAAGAATTAGTACCTCACAAAAGTTGCTCTTATTACCAAGCATGATTTGTATGTCAGACATTAACATCACATATTTACGCCACCGATACAAAACGTAACATTTTCTGTAAAAACAAAATTTCAAATTTTCAATAATAAAATCCTGAACGTTAATGCAAATCCCAAAGGATCCAATAAAAAGCCAATGCACAAACAAAATAAACGGTTACACTGTATTATTTTTGTATGATATATTTTGAAATTATTTTTCCAATAGATCAGCTGTACCGTATCAGTAAGTTAATTGATTGTAAAGAGCTGTAACTGTTTCCTTATATTTCTATTTCTGTTTCATTGTTAATATATACGTATTGCACTGTTCCATATATAAAGTGCAGTGTCTGAGAGCCAAGGCAAAGCCTTTACACATCCTCCCCGATGTGATTTCGATCCGAAGACGATCGGTCCAGCTATCAAGAGAGATATCCCTTGTGTTGCCCGGCTTTCAGATGCAGGTTGCTGCTGGGACGGCTCTTGGCCGATGGACGCTACGTTCCTGGTCCCTTTTCCAGCACGTGAGCCCTATTAGGGCGACGGCTAATTCTGTCTCATTATTTCATACAATGGATATGGTTGAGCCGGCTCCGTGGCTTAAGGCTTTCGAACGCGGTTCGTAAGCAGGGTACCAGGCGTTCGAAGCTCAGCTGCGACCGATTTGTGCAGCAGACCGTGTCGCGTTGTGTTATAACGTGCTGGTATGGGAGAAGTCGTTCAGAAAGAAATGGCAAACTACTGAACGTAACACTTGCCCAGTACATCAACAGCAGCTGAAAAATGCTGGTGTTGACTGCAACGTTCCGTAAGGGATACGCAACAAATTAATATGGTTGAACCATCACACAAACTCGATCCTCACTATATCCACGGAATTCATGCATCCACGCTGAAATCCCGTGCAGCATCGTCAATACGGAGTGCAAGAGGGATATCGAAGATTAGTAAAAGGAGACGAAAGAGACATGCTGGTGCACCCACAACACAAACACATAACGTGTATATATTTTTGATTTTAAAAAAGACAGCACATATATATATATATATATATATATATATATATATATATATATATATATATATATATATATATATATAATATATATATATATATATATATATATATATATATATATATATATATGACAACTAACAACGAATGCCTGAAACAGGCTAATGAAACTAGAACACTATATACAACAATAAGAAAGAGACAAATAGCCTTCTTTGGTCATGCAATGAGAAGAGAGGCATTGGAGAACATCGTGACAACTGGAAATATCGAGGGGAACAGAGGCAGAGGCAGACCAAGAGAAATGATGCTGGATGGATTGAGACGGTGTCACGGATGAATATCAGCAGCAGAGTTGATCCAGAAAACCAAAGACCGAGATCTGTGGAGAGCCATGAACGCCTATGCCAGCTGGCAAGGCACTTGATGATGATATATATATATATATATATATATATATATATATATATATATATATATATTATATATATATATATATATATATATATATATATATATATAAATCGGCGACGGCTGCAACTCGAAATCCTGCATTCCGCGTACAAAACACAGCTGCGAATGATTTTGGCAACAGATCGTCTTGCGTTGCTTTTCATACAATGGTATGCGTGCCTATCATACATAAAACACTGGCAAACTATTGAACATAAACTTTCCAAGAAAACACAAGCAGAAAAATAATACTATGATTGACTGTAAATGATATGTAAAATAGCTAACGTGTGCAAATGTAAAACCAAAA
>JACEFZ010011896.1:0-44977 GCA_014155875.1 Cepaea nemoralis | reverse complement strand
TTTAACTGCAGCTGGTACCATCACCGTGGGGAAGTGCTCAAGCCGTCTTCCTCGCACTTAGAATGTTGTGGGTTGATTCCGGGCTACGTCTTTCTGTTCACGAGTGCATTTTTCTCGGAGACTCCTTGGGATCGTCGCTGGAGCTACGGAGTTTGTGCTTTGTGCGACGCTATCGGCTGGCCGCACCCCGGAAAGAGACCAAATCATATGGGATAAAACCCGGTGCAATGAAGTCGATCCTCTCAACCTTTAAGACTTTAAACAAGAATTTGGATTCTTCGGTTGTTGTTGAAGATAAGAACGGAGCTCGCATGGGAATGGCCCGAGTGCTGTGATGTCGTTTCTTGACTCAGTTCAATTATACGCATTCTATTGGTGAGGATGAAAAGCAGCCAGGACGGGAACTGGTCACATATAATATTTCCATGATTTAGTATATACGGAGGCCTAACATTTTCCAGCCAGTGAGCAATATCTACTTTGGGATTACATTTTACTGTTCCCCTTCAGATACGTAACCGCCATATTTTTCTTTTACACCCGTTACCAAATATAAATATATAACCGCTATCTTCCCGACATCCGTTACTAAATATAACATTTCCCGCGCTAGTAACGAGCGACATAAAACAGATTAGCAGACATGAACAGGTCATAAATTTAAAATAAAATAAAAACGAAACGCATTCCTGCTCCCAGTTTAGGAGCGAAATTCCTCTGGGAAGGCAAGTAGAAGTAATGCCATAAAATGGTGTTATACAATGGGCGTCAGTATGCAAGGGAAATATTGTTCTATCATTCTTATTGCAAAACTGTATGTTCTTATTTTATGCGCTTGAAAGCCGCGGTGAGGTTTGGAAGTGCAATCTCTAATATTGGTACTAGAGCAGTGGTTCTCAACCTTTTTTGGCCCTTGCCCCCTTCACCATATTTTCAGAACGTCATTCCCCCTTTCGTATTTTCTACCTAAAAATTTTGCCCGTGCTCCTCTTCACCATATTTTCAGAACGTCATCTCCCCCCCCCCCCCACTTTCGTATTTCCTACCTACCCCCCCCCCCCCCCCACTCGCGCCTTACACAGTATACATAATAATGGAAGCTAAATTTAATAGCACATACAAAAACAAGTCTAGAAGTCCACATAAAACGTGATTTGTGGGCCTACTTACTATATAAAATGAATTTTAGAAGGATCAGACATACAAAACCGTAAAGTATGAAGGGAAAAACAATATCAAGTAATCGGTTCTTGTATTAACGTGATTTGAAATAATCTTAATCCTCCCTGGAAACCCTAAAATCCCCCCACCCCCCCCCCCGGGGGGGGGGGGGGCGGGGGCGGGGGAATTCCTCACCGATTGAGAACCACTGTATTAGAGAATAATATAAGAAATGGCGGCAGAAAATGGAGCTGATAGTTTTATTTCAAATTCGTGACTTACAAACAAACTAAAAGTCCAATTACAAGAATTTGCTGTTGGTTTGTGAAGTGCCAAGACCATCGTATTTTGTAGGTTTGAGTAAACAAAGGAATAGGCGGCCATTCTTTCTCTCTTTTAGCGTACGTCGAATACAGGCGTCGAACCCTCACCCGAACGCGTTCATGTTGTTGTCAGCCCAACTTCATAACCGCGACACCAACGCGCCCGCAACATTTCGTGACTTAGTATATGTAAATCCATGATGCTTCACTGGATCCTTGAGTGTTGGATTATCATTAGAGGTCATAGATGGTTCACGAAGTCGAGCATAGTACTTCAATACACTTAGTGAGAAAGTCAAGAAACACTTGATATCTCCACGACAACGTTCCGCACTTCATTGCTTTGCTTTTCATCGCCATCCCTTCAATCGCGTCGCTTTTCATCGTTTCCTCTTTTGTAGCCTTTCAACTATAACCACGTTTCACACTTTTGTAGGTGTTTTGATTTTAGTCGTTGTCCAGTGTTTGAACGAGAACCATTCAGTGGGTAAAGGTTTAGACATTCTTTAGGTGATCTTCATGTCCCAAAACTTTCAACTTCTGAGCCTTCAACTTCAATCGCAGCTCGTACCAGCAGATCCACAAGTCTCTGTAATCAAAGGCAAGCATATTCAGACACAGTTCCTGAGACGGGTCTCAGCATTTCCCCCTTCAGCTTTTCTTAATCTAGACTCCAGTCAGTTGACAGTCTGCACTGTGCCTAGTGGAAATATTCATCGGCCACTTATACACAGCCGCGGTAACACAGTGGCTAGCACGCTTGCCTACCAGCTCCGTGGTTATGAGTTCGAATCCGCATTGAGGCGGAGTTAAAACGTTGACACGGGCTCCCAGACTGACAGCCTCAACTGAGTACCAGGAAATGTTATGGGCAGTAAAGTTGGCCAGTGTGAAACTGACCACACCAACTATCGAGTGCTACATGCCTGCCTACCCTCCACCTATGTACTGGTTAAAATGTAAGGGCCCCCCTATTTCACCATGAGGACTATTGGTATACGGTTCTAGTCTCATAGTTAGCTCCATTGGCATTCCAGTGGGTAATGCTATACACTGAATTTTTTCAGGACCAATTTTCCATACTTTCAGGCGTATTGGGTACACGGTGCCAGACCGGTATGTTTCTACACCAATCTACACTCCAGGAGTGCCGTGACCAATATCATCGCTGCCGTCTTTACTTCCGAAGACATTTTCTCGTGCCCATTTTCGGCTGGATCGACCTGGGATCACATATCAGTTTGTAAAACTCCAAATCGCTGCGAATTCGAACCCATGACTATCGCACTGGCGGAGAAACGCGAATAGCTAGCTGCACCACCTAGGCTCCCTGTATACTAATTACTTCGGAGGAATTATATAGACACGAAAAACGCCCACCAGTTAAGCGGCAGGAAGGAATGAAGCGGAGTCGATATCTAATATGTGGTCAAAATGGCTGGTCATAAAATATGTAGTACTACTACGGCTAACTGTCGTAGCAATTGCTGTAAAAGCATTACCATAACGACCAGAAACTAATCCTGCGTATAATTATGTCTTTATACCCGTCGTCTCAGGAGCAATGTGGTGGTAGCCGATAAGGAAATTACCCACACGTACAATAAATACAGCCGGTAGTAACATTTACTTATGGGGACACCAATGGAGGATGGGAAAGCTAAAGTTGATGTAGGAAGGCACCGGGAAATAGAACAGTGTGAAGTATGGGATGTAAAACACTCGATAAGAGATTGTACTCTGTGGCGAAAGTCTCTTAGATTGTAATCAATGCTCTTTTTGCATAAATTATTGTCTGCCAATATTACGGAGATGTAAAAGATTTCTCATGTTTACTAATTATCATACTGGAGACGAAAGTATGTGACTTAACAAATCATTGTATTAAATGTTCCAAGAAGAAGTAGATGCCAAAGAAGGTAAAACGGCACTTCAATTTTAATTCACCGCAAACAACCGCAAACAAAGAAGAATCTCTTCGAGCCTCATTTGCATCGGTCCGGCAATAATTTTCCAGTTTAGTGTTCGGTGGACTGCTAGACCGATCGATGGATGTTTTTAAGGTTTTGGGCCCGTAGGGCCCTCATCTGTCGACGACAGTGAGGGCCCTACGGGCCCGAAAAACTTAAAAACATCCATCGATCGGTCTAGCAGTCCACCGAACACTAAACTGGAAAATTATTGCCGGACCGATGCAAATGAGGCTCGAAGAGATTCTTCTTTGTTGCGGTGAATTAAAATTGAAGTACCGGTAAAACTATATTAGAAAAATAATGACAATCATATGATAACAATTAAATAATATTTTTTATTATATAATATTTTTATCGTGATACGACACCAAGGAAGAACAAAGAAAGAAAGCCATTAAATAGTTAGTGACACTGTGATCAAGGATAGGTAAAACAAAACAACGCATTATTGATGATGACGCCGTGATGGAAACACTATGTTACCAATACTATCCATCCAATGAGTATCCTGAGACTTATGAAATGGTGGATGCAAACACTGTACTAACAAAATTAACACACACGATGAGAGTGTGTGATCAGTGAAACCCGTACTTCTTCTTCTGCTGCCACTCCCCCTTTCCATCATCATCTGTCTGCTTCTCTTCTTACTTCTCCTCTGCTCACTTTTCCTCCTCTGCTCACTTCTCTTCCTCTGCTCACTTCTCTTCCTCTTACTTCTTCTTCTTCTTACTTCTTCATTCTTCCTCCTTCTTCTTCCTTCTTCCTCATTCTTCTCCCTTATTCTTCCTTCTTCCTCTTTTTTCTTCCTCCTTTTTCTTCCTCCTTCTTCTTCCTCGCTCTTCTTCCTTCTTCCTCCTTCTTCTTCCTTCTTCCTCTTCCCAATTCTTCTCCCTTCTTCTTCCTTCTTCCTCCATCTCCTTCCTTCTTCTTCTTCCATCTTCTTCCTTCTTCTTAATTTTGAATACTGCCCCTTCCTTCCTTCCTTCCTTCCTTCCTTCCTTCCTTCCTTCCTTCCTTCCTTCCTTCCTTCCTTCCTTCCTTCCCTCCCTCCCTCCCTTCCTTCCTTCCTCCCTCCCTCCCTCCCTTCCTTCCTTCCTTCCTTCTGCCTTCCTTTCTTCCGCCTTCCTTCTGTCTTCCTCCTTTCCGCCTTCCCCCCTTCCACTTTCTTTCCCTCCTCATTCCTGCCTTCCGCCTTCCTTCCTTCTGCCTTCCTTCCTTCTGTCTTCTTCCTTCCTTCCTAATGTTTTTTTCCTTCTGTCTTCTTCCTTCTGTCTCTCTTCCTTCTCTCTTCTTCCTTCTTCTTACTTCTCCTCCTTCCTTCTTCCTTCTTCCTCCTTCCTTCTTTCTCCTGCCTCTGCTCCTTCTTCGTCTTCTTCTTCTTCTTCTTCTTCTTCTTCTTCTTCTTCTTCTTAGTCTTCTTCTTCTTCTTCTTCTTCTTCTTCTTCTTCTTCTTCTTCTTCTTCTTCTTCTTCTTCTGTTCTTCTTCTTCTTCTTCTTCTTACTTCTCTTCCTCTTCTTACATCGCTTCCTCTTCTTACTCCTCCTCCTCTTCTTATTTCCTCTTCTCATTCTCTTCATTTTCTTCATGCGATCGCTGCCTTTGGTGATGACACCACCACTCGAGTTCTCATGATGAACTCGACTGTTTATTTCGAGCTCCTCTTTAGTTCCATGCATTTCGGAGTTTAATGTTGATTCAGTCGGCCAGTATATGCTTTTAGCTCGCAGTACAGAGGACAATCTTCCAGAACATCTTCAGTAGCTTGTTTGCTTAGTCTACACGCTCATGGTGATGTAGTAGAGAGACGAAGCCTATACATGTTTTTATCTAGTGTGTCATGCCCCGTCAGGAGGTGGAGAATTGTAATCATTACTTTCGGTCTAGAGTATAGTATTTGTCTTTTGTTGATTCTGTAACTTTTTGATAGGCTGGATAGCTCTCTTTATTTTTAAATTAAGAAATAAGATTACGTTACCTCCTTGTTCACACTTTCCTCCAAGTTTTGGGTACAAATTTATCTGCTTTTTCTTTTCCAGGTACTCCGAACTGAGATGGTACCTACTACATTATGGTTCGCTTTCTGGCAGAACTTTACTTAGTACACTTCTAAGTTGCGGGAACTTATCACTGTTGCGAGCATGTAGCACAGACTCCACAAGTAAAGATGATTACCTTGTTGCAGTTACGAGTTGATGCTATAAATGATGTCTGCAGTAAACATGTTGTCTCTACAGCTGGAATCTCAGCTATATAACTGGAATATACCTTGCCTCGCAGTGGTTATTAGGACGTGAGTTACTGATGTCTACATCTCCATTCTTCACAGCATGTATTGCTTAACCATTTTTTAAAGCGTGTATCCATAATTCTTCAGTATAACTTTCTTGGTTAATGATCAGTGTAGTAATTTGCTTTTGCACCTCATATCATATTGCACATCAATTTGCACCTCATACCCATATTAAACCTAGGGACCACTGACTGAAGACCTGATTTTGTTTCGCTACTTATTAGTCGTTCCAATGTGAGATCATCTAGTCATGCCTTTACTGAATGTACTGGCGAACTGTTGCCATGGGTACCACGTCTCGTAAATTGTGCAACAGTGCCTTGTCTCAACACATTGTCAAAGGCATGAGCGAAATCACCTATTATAGTTAAGACATTTTTCTACGCTTGAAGAGCGCCTTCTACTGATTAAGACAGGTAAGTCACTTGGTCTTCTAAGTTGTCTGTAAACCCTGCTTGCTCTAGCACAGGAATCAGTACATTCTCTAAATTTCATTTAATCATGTGGTTGACTATTCGCTTTATAGCCTTCCCACCTCAGCTTCTGAAACTGATTTGTCGAGAGCTTGAAGTCTTTTTATTACATATGTATATGAAGTTAGTGATAAAATCTCCATCTCGAAGCAAGCAAGACACTGTCTTCCGACCGTGAAAATGAGTCCCCTCTCTCCGAATGCTCTGGTCCTTTAACCTTCTTTAGACATCTAGGGGTCGGACCTGCCTGGGTCATGACTTCCAGGCATTTTTCTCCTATCCTGAGTTCGCACGTCCACCTTCGAGACGCTTCGTTTCTCGCAGTTAATCCACAAGATCATCGTTGTATTTTCCTAGCCCCTAGCCATCCCTCCCATGGGGAGGCGGACATTGTACACCCAGTGCATCTGACGAAACAAAGGTAGCACATAGGATAACTTGTAAGTGTGTGTCATTGATTTGACATTACAGAGCCAACAAAAGTAAAACATACAATGAACTTGTGCGGTTGTTGAAACGAGTGACGACAGCACTGTGCTAACAAAAGTAACACATACAACCCACTTCTGTGTTTGAGGAAGCTAGTGACGACAGCAAAGCGCTAACAAAAGTAACACATACATTAAACGTCTGTGTTTGATTGTTGAAACGTGTAGAGACAGCACTCTGCCAACAGAAGTAACGCGTAGAATAAACCTGTGTATTTAGCGAAACGTTAATGACTTTATTTTGCCAACAAAGTCAACATATACAATAAACCAAGGTATTCCCTTGCTATAATGACTAAAATTAACAACAACAATGTGAATGTTTTGACAGAATGTATTGTGCAACATGAAAAGCAGATAAACAAGGCAGGTATTCGTAAATATGTAAATAACGCGTTAGTCTTATAGGAAAAGTAAAAGCAAAATATCGGCAAGGAAAAATATAACCTTTACAATATTAAAACATATATAAAGGAAAGATCGTATCAAAGTCACATCAACAGTACTTACGAATATGGATTATTTGATGTCAGAACATCCCAAATGTGGCGATAAACAGAAATATTTATGAGTAGAAATACCATGTCAAGAAATATATAAACAAAATAAGAAGCATGTATATAGAGGCATAAGACTATATTCAGCAAATAATATTGGTCCAAGGACATTGATGCATTATTACACACACATGCGCAATTTATATGAGAAAGTGTTTACGAACTAGACATTGTAATAGTAGCGTCATTCTGAATCTCGTCTTGCACTCATCACAGCATCAGATTGAAAAAAAAGTCGCAGCGAATCGTGCTGGTTTAGCTCCCCCCTCCCCCTCCGACCCCCCAAAAAAATCAGTTCACCTTACCGAGGAATCGAACCCAGGTCTTCCGGATTTGACCCGACGTTCTGGCCACTCGGCCAGACGTTAACTATAGCCAGTACTGTACAGCGAGAAGCGTTGCATTGATAGGCCTGTCAGTGGGGGACTATAACCAGGTAAGGTTTCATAACAGATGCTGCAATTAAGATGTGGTGAAGTGTTACCCCCTCACAAATTATAGGCCACGACACAAGAGATGGGGTAATCAGTTCCATTCCGTGTCGACTTACTTTCCCAGACAATTATTTGAACATTCTGAGAATTGTCTAGTACAAATTTTATGAGGCCGGGTCGACCCCAGAGCCACACTGGTCGGAAAAAATAATACTGCTTCTGCTGGGGATTGACCCCCGGACCGCTGTCTTAGCAGACACAAACATTAACCACAATCTCAACATGGCTACAGAAACGACTAAAATGTGTCCAGTAACACGAGAAATAAATTTATGGGTATTCTCGGTTAAAAAAAAGTTACTTGCATATCCTTTACAGCGCGTAGCAGTCAACCCTATAATTTTTTGGCTGCTCGTGATTCCTGGGCAAGTTTATATTCAGCAGTTTGCCATTGCTTTCTGAACGACCGGTACCCACCCCAATTCATAAAAATACCAACGTAAGGTGGTCTGCTGCCAAATCGCCCACAGCTGTGTTTCGAAAGTGTTTAAAAAATTCCACGGCAATTCTCTGAAAGAACAAGTGTACATCGACCCACAGCAAGCAGGAAGAAAGTCGACTGAATCTTCCTCAAACACTGATGTTAGGCAATCATAAATGAATCACTTATTTTAGAAATGATAGACCTAGTATCTAGCTTGAATCATAAAACTACATATAAGCTTGTATGCTAAGTGATTTATTGAGAATGACCCGGAAAATCCAGGCAAGTGTCCAAAGGAAGCATCGGATGGAATCCCTTCGGAGGGCCACATTTCTTAACAGGGCAGGAAAGTGTCTTGGGAAATGAAAAATGTAGAGGACTGGATAGCACTGCCACTGTTTCTGAGAGTCAGTTAATGGGTCCAGTTGATCTGGGGAATGAGAGTGGAGCTGACACGAGGTCATTCATCTCAATGAATCATCAATCTGATGTAAACGTCGGACTGACCACAGAAATGACCAGACAAGAGCAATACACCAAGCTCACTGGGAGGCTTGTAAAATCAATAACGAACTAGTACAGCTGGGCGCTGTGGTAAGGGAGTGCCTAACATGCTTGCCTGCCGATCCCCGTGGGCATGAGTTCAAATTTCCATGTAGGTTAGTTAGCTGCATATCTTTTTATATGACGTAGCAGTCAACCTCAGCATTTTTGTGGCTGCTCGTGATTTCTTGGCAAGTTTACGTTCAGTAGTTTGCCAACTCTTTCTGGACGGCCGGCGCCCAAACCATTATATGAAAATCAATGCAAGGCGGTCTGCTTCCAAATCGCCCGCAGCTGTGTTTCGAACTGCTTATGCGGGATTACGAATTTCGTCCGTAACTCCTTCGCCACAGAGCAGACTCATGTAGGTGAGGAGTTAAAAACAACATGACCTGGGCTTGTAGATCTACTCAGCCTCAAATAGATTCCAGAAATGTTCTGGGAAGTAACAGCGGCCGGCTTTGATATTTACCACATCATCCACCAAGTGCTGATCCATCTATACAAATATAGGGCCAGCATCATATACCCAAAAAGCCTTAAGGTGCGGAAAAGGGTCGTCTACATTATTGCATTTGTATTTACTGTTGGTAGCTGATAATTTAAGTACCGAGGAGATTAGAGCACTGGTGATCATGTTTGGAGTGCAATAATAATAATCAGCACTGAAGTGAAGGTTGATTCTTTCCTTTTCTAGGATTAACACTTTGTGAGACTGATTCTTTCCTCTTCTAGGATTCACATCTGTCGTGTCCTCCTTTAAAGTGTCGTCCCTGGAGTGAGGAGATCCGACACCCACATTATAATATTATTTTTTTTTCCCCCTCAATATTCTGGAGAATCCACCAGCTTCCGTCCAACACACTCCATCAGCCTATGGACACCTTTTCCTATCACTCTCACACTGTCGTACTATGCCCCCTTCTCATACTTCCCCAACGCAACATCCTCAACAACTCTTGCTTCTAGAAATTAATAAAGATTAATTTATTAAAATAAAAGTGTAACGTGTATGAGACGTGTATGCGAAGAAAATGTGTGACGTGTTCTATAAAGTGTGTAGACTCTGTCTCTCAGACATCAACTCAGTCAGCTGATCACAGCAAAGATAGACCACAGCACGTTACGTCAGAACAAGTACGTCTCACCCGTTGCCGGAACCATCTTGCCGGATAATGCTTTGCCTCTGTATACCTCTGGTAATCCAATTTCATGAACATCCGAAATAGACACCGGTGGTATTAAGAGTTAATCAGGGACCGGTTGCACTCTACACAATGTCCGTTCCTAATGTTCCTAAACAAACTGCACAAGTCTTTTGCAGTGTGTACGCAGTTAGTTAGTTAGTTAGTTAGTCGACAGATCATCCTTGTTGCACATCGAACCACTCAGTTCATAAGGGCTACTTACTAATGTTAATTGTTACTGTATTGGATTGATCCTCACTCGTGTCTATCCAGCCTCACATATAATGTCATGTGTTCTATTACACGAGATTATATAACACTAGGTAACTATTAGACTGTTCTCATTTAGTTACTACTGTCTGATGCTGGTGGTGCATCAGTAATCATCACTATCTTTGGTGAATCAACTTCCTCCTAGCTTAAGTTACGTTTCTGTATGCAACTTTATTGACTCTTGAACTGGTGTTCTTCAGAATGGGTTTTTTAATTCTTTCCCAAAACTTGTAGAGTTTCCTTGGATCTGGTAGGGAACCTTAAATGGCACTACTGCAGTCCTATAAATCATATCTACATCTGCCATATAGGCACGTGTAAAATTAAGTCACTAATTAACACACGGTAGATATTATTTCCACTGGCACTGCAGTGCCCTGCACTCTGTCTAGAGCATTATTCAAGTCCACCCTAGTTGATCCCAACTCGAGTTTATATGGCAAACTACCCAAGTTGTCCACGTGACGTTATCCTTTTCGCCCCCACACAGGTGTTATTTGGACATATCAGCCATTTGCAAGAATCTATTTTCGTGGCTTTAGTCCTGTCAAAGTTGTCAGTAATTGTTAAGATTTTCAAAACAAGCCAGCAAGTTTATGTCTACTTCCAACAAAGAGTTGCAAATAACCCCGTCAACTTCTCGATGTGCCGGAAACCAAGAATTGACAGATGCACTGTTTTCCTGTCTCTCGCTGCCAATTCCGGTTTGTCTCTGACTGTTGACAACTGTCAAACTTCTGTTCAGTGGTGACAATCCCAGCAGCCATTTCCGTCTGATGTGTTTATGACTTGTCAAAGTGATATCTGATTCAGCGCACTCACTTCCTCCTCACTCACCACCAAATGTGTATATGGGCTGACCTGATGTAACCTGTGCTGTTTTTCCAGTACGGCTGTTGTGGGCCTAGAAAATACACGCCCAGCAAACGTCGGTATATTTATCTGTTTAACTCATGGCAATCTCGCGACATAGAGAGTAAGACTCTCTTAAGAGAGTAGTCCATCTCACTCTTTCCACAATGAGTTAAATCCAGATGATTCATTCCTCTTCTTCAGGAGCTGGGTGTCTTGACAAGAAATCCGCTCCAACATTTTCCTTCCCAGGAATGTATTCTACTGTGAAATTATACGGTTGAAGTAACAACGACCACCGCATCAAACGGGCGTTGAGCTTCTGAGAAGTCGCCAGGAACATCAGGGGCTGATGATCCGACTGAACCCGAAACTTAACTCCATACAAATATGGCTGAAATTTTTGCACTGTCCATACGAGGGACAAGCACTCTCTCTCGACGGTTGAATAATTCCTCTCCGCCTGTAGAAGTTTCTTACTTGCGTATGCCACAGGTTTCAAAACCGAAGCATCGTCTTTTCCTTCCTGTAACAAAGCGGCTCCAATTCCAATCGCACTCGCATCCGTTCTCAACACAAATGGTTTGGAAAGGTCAGGGAGCTGTAATACAGGTTTGCTGACCAAGGCCTCCTTTAACTGACTATAGGCATTCTCACATTCTGGTGTCCAAATGATTTGGTCCGGGAATCCCTTTTTCAAGGTTTCCGTCAACGGAGCTCCCAGTTCCGTGAAATGTGGGATAAATTTGTGGTAGAACCCACACAACGAGAGAAAAGATCGCACATCCTTCTTCGTTTTTGGCCTTGGTGCATTTCTGATTTTCTCCAGGTTCTTCTCTTCTGGGACAATGTGTCCTGGAGTGATGGTGTGACCTAGAAATTCCAGAGTCTGGTAACCAATCATGCACTTGGTTGGACGAGCAGTAAGCCCTGCTTCCTTGAGTCTATTAAACACTCTCTCCAAGGATTGTAAGTGGTCATCCAAGCTGTCACTGGAAATCAGAATATCATCCATGAATGAGATGATGGACGGATCCTGTAACGGATCTAGTAAAGTCCTCATCATGCGTGTAGACACACTAGGTGCATTGCTGAGTCCAAAGGGCATGACCTTGAATTCGTAGTGTCCACTGGGTGTACTGAAAGCTAACAGTGGTCGAATCTCCGGTTTGACTGGTATCTGATAGTACCCCCGACTCAGATCCACCTTTGAAAAGTACCGAGCCTTATGGAGCCTAGCGAATAGCTGAGTGGGATTCGGCAAAGGTTCCACCTGAAACTGTGTATGACTGTTCAGAAGTCGGTAATCTATACACAACCTTTGTTCTCCACTTGGTTTGCGTAACAAAACTACCCCCGCATTGTATGGGGATGTGGATGGTGCAATCACGTCATCCTCCAGCAGTTTTTTTATTTCCTCCTCCAGGGCCTTTTCTTTAGAGAATGGCACTGGGTAAACCTTTTGGCGAACAGGCTCCTGTGTGGTCAAAGTCATCTCGAACTCCACCAACCTCGTTCGTCCTGGTTTATCAGTCAATATCTCCTTATGAGACTTGAGAACCTGGGTTATCCTTTCCCTCTCCTGGGAGGTCAGATCAGGGTTCACTTGTACATCCCTATAGGTTTCCTGGTGTACTAGGGGATATTCCCTGCCCTCGCTGGTTCCCACTTCTGTCTCCACTGCAACTGCCATTGCCATGAGGTGAGCTGCCTTGTCTCCTGGTCTCTCTTCGCATTTCCGCAAGAGATTGATATGGAAAATCTTCGACTTTCCCCGGATCCGGATCTGATAGTTGGTTCTGGATATCACCCTTTCCACGGGAAATGGTCCTTGCCAACCTATCTCCAGTTTGTTGTTTCCCGTTGGGAGTAGCAACAAGACTTTATCTCCCACCTCTAGAGATCTTTCTTTAGACCTACGGTTGTAGTAAGCCGCATGTCTTTTCCTGGCCTTTTTCAAGTTTTGATTTGCCAGAGTCCATCCCTTGTGGAGTTTTTCTTTCAGTTCCTCCACGTATTGATAGGATGAGATCACTTCTTCTGACGTCCCCTCTTCAGTCCAACTCCTCAACATGGCTTCCAACGGTCCTTTGATTGGACGACCAAACAGCAACGTAGCGGGTGGTAGTCCTGTTGAGCCATGAGGAACTTCCCGATAGGCAAAGATGTGCTGCTGGGATATATTCATCCCACCTATCAGGTTTTTCCTGCGCTAGTTTCCTGAGCATTGTCATCAACGTGCCGTTGAAACGCTCTACTTGTCCATTGGCTTGAGGGTGGTAAGGGCTGGTATGTATGTGGTTAGAGTGAAACACCCTAAATACCTCCTCCATGAGTTTTCCACAAAACTGAGATCCATTATCCGTCAGAATTTGATCCGGAAAGCCTAATCTGGTAAAGGCCTCCATCAGTGCGTCCGCCACTCTTTTCGAGTCAATCGTGGTCAACGGTATGGCCTCACCCCACATTGTACAGCAATCCACCATTGTGAGTATATACATGTTCCTCTTCCTAGTCCTGGGAAGTGGACCCACGATATCGATGGCTACCCTCTCGAAAGGAGAGTTCATGATGGGCATCTCACCCAACATCACCGGTGCTGTCCAGTGTTTCGGTGCCACCCTCTGGCACTCAGGGCATGACTTCACATACCGACGCACATCATCTGTCATTCCCGGCCAATAGTAGTGGCAGGAAATCCGCTGCATGGTGGCGGCAATACCCATGTGTCCACTAAAGGAGATGGTATGCCCCATATGAAGAATCTGGGACCGATGAGCTTTCGGGACGACCAACTGACCGTATAGGTTGTCTCCCCTTCCTGCTCTCCTGTAGAGTATCCTATTCTTCATGTAGTACTGCCCCCGTCCTGGTGGATCAGCACTTTTCTGCAGCTTTCTGTAGCAAGGACGTAAAGTATCATCCTCACTCTGGGCAGTTCGTAGCTCCCCCGGCATTGGGTTAGTCACAATTGCGTCTGCCTCTTCCGTTTTCGTCTGAGAGCGTGTCTGCATTGCTCCCATATGGATTGGCTCCCTGGGCATTCCCAGAAAGACATACCGGCAACCTAGGATGACTGGGAAAATGGGATCGGTCAATACAGCGGCCTTGATGGTGCCGGTGACGTACCGTGACCGAATCTCCACATTAGCAATGGGCAACTTCATGGTTACAGCACTCTTCTGTGCAGGCTGTATGTCCAAGGTTTCACCTGTGAATTGTTCTGGATGTACTAGATCCGCAGAAATCACGGCCTCCCCGTCCAGTCCTGTGTCGTATAAACACTCCACTTGACGACCGTTAACCTCTACCAATTCCACTACAGGTGGTTTTTCCTGGTCTGGAGTCTCTTCCTCGGCCTCGACCTGTTCGGTGGGCTCCACCTTAGGTTTCCCTGAGCACACGACGAATTGAGTGTCTCCTGACTTTTCCCTGCAGTCAATAGCATTGTGCCTATTCGACTGACATTGGTTGCACCATTTCCCTGTCCTAGATTTTCTATTGTCGGACTTGAGTGAGCTCTCCTGGTGGCGAGCTTCCTTGTTGACCTTGGCATTTTCCGTGACAACCTCCTTGGAAGTCACTTGACATGCTGCAAAGTGAGGGTTCTTAGCCTTCGATTTGCAGTCCCTCGTATTGTGAGAGGGTGACTTACAAATTGAACACCACTTCTCCGACCACGGTCGTTTAGGTGTAGAGCTTGAAGTGCTCTTGCTTCCCTCCTTCTTCTTCTCTGAACTATCCTCTGATTTTTGCACATAAGGTTCCCACTTTTTGGTTCCTGAGTTTTTGGCTTTCTTCTTGTCATGTTTCTCTTGACTTTTGGTGTTGGTGGAAAGGTTTTCCCCTGCCTCCCCATGTACCTCGACGAACCGTTCTGCTAATTTAGTCACGAGGTCAATACGTTCCGCTCCTTGTTCTCCCAGGAACGTCCTGAGAGGTTTAGACATTTGCTTCTTCAGCTGGTCGACCACCATGAGCTCTTCCAGACTCTCATAGTCATGTGCGAACCCAGCCAAATCCATCCACTTATGGAGATAAGATTTAAGACGCAAACTGTAGGCGGCAAACAACTCTCCCGGTTCTCGTTTCGCTGCTCGAAATTTTTTCCGGTAGGTATGTGACGTAACCTCGAATCGTTTCAGCAGAGCCGTCTTTAACTCATCATAATTGTTCTCATGTCCTGGTGGCAGGCGAGTATAAGCCTCGTATCCCGTCCCGCGTAATCCCTGGGATAGCTTAAGATTCCATTTGTTACGCTCCAGACCCATAGCAACTGACATAGCCTCGAAGCGTTGAAGGTATTGGTCAATCTTCTCTTTGTCCTCCTCGTAGACCGCTAAAGGAAACTTCATAGCATGGTACCCATGTCCACCTACTGGTGTTGATCCTGGGATGGAGGAACCTCCAACTGCTCCCTCAGTTTCTCCATTAGATTGACTCTTCAACTCGAGTTCCCTCATCCGGTACTCGTGCTCCCTTTTCTGTGCTTCCTGTTCAGCTTCTAATTTCCTAGCTGCTTGCTCAGCTTCAAATTTCCTAGCTGCTTGCTCAGCTTCCAATTTCCTAGCTGCTTGCTCAGCTTCCCTTCTCAATTCCAACTCGGCCTTTCGCTCTTCCCGTTCCGCTTGACGATACTCTCTCTCCACTTCCTGTATGTAATCCGTTAGAGAAGACCCAGCCAATCCCATTTCTTCCCCCCTTGCCTTTAATTCTAACGTGCTAAGTTTAGGGGTGGCCATTATACAGAGAGGTAAGCTAGCAGGTCTAGTACAATATACTGCAAATTACTATACCGATATATGAACAAGTACTATAAATCTAGATATTACCACACACAGTACATTCACTCAGTGACAAGAGTAGAATCAGGACCACAGACCTATGCAGACGTGTGAAGTGTGAACAGGTAAGATATAAATCCTAACCCCTATCCACATTCACTCTAGCTGGATTCTCCAAAATGATATCTCCCTTTTATAACTAAGGATCCCGTGTCAAAAGACCCCGTTGTCAGAAGATCCCCCTGTCAAACGTTCCTGCTTGCAGGAGATCTCGCTGTCCAAGGATTCCGTTTACGATAGATCCCGCTGTCCAAAGATCCCGTTTACGAGAGATCCCACTGTCCAAATATCCCGGACGAGCTCCCAATAATGTCGTGTCCTCCTTTAAAGTGTCGTCCCTGGAGTGAGGAGATCCGACACCCACATTATAATATTATTTTTTTCCCCCTCAATATTCTGGAGAATCCACCAGCTTCCGTCCAACACACTCCATCAGCCTATGGACACCTTTTCCTATCACTCTCACACTGTCGTACTATGCCCCCTTCTCATACTTCCCCAACGCAACATCCTCAACAACTCTTGCTTCTAGAAATTAATAAAGATTAATTTATTAAAATAAAAGTGTAACGTGTATGAGACGTGTATGCGAAGAAAATGTGTGACGTGTTCTATAAAGTGTGTAGACTCTGTCTCTCAGACATCAACTCAGTCAGCTGATCACAGCAAAGATAGACCACAGAACGTTACGTCAGAACAAGTACGTCTCACCCGTTGCCGGAACCATCTTGCCGGATAATGCTTTGCCTCTGTATACCTCTGGTAATCCAATTTCATGAACATCCGAAATAGACACCGGTGGTATTAAGAGTTAATCAGGGACCGGTTGCACTCTACACAATGTCCGTTCCTAATGTTCCTAAACAAACTGCACAAGTCTTTTGCAGTGTGTACGCAGTTAGTTAGTTAGTTAGTTAGTTAGTCGACAGATCATCCTTGTTGCACATCGAACCACTCAGTTCATAAGGGCTACTTACTAATGTTAATTGTTACTGTATTGGATTGATCCTCACTCGTGTCTATCCAGCCTCACATATAATGTCATGTGTTCTATTACACGAGATTATATAACACTAGGTAACTATTAGACTGTTCTCATTTAGTTACTACTGTCTGATGCTGGTGGTGCATCAGTAATCATCACTATCTTTGGTGAATCAACTTCCTCCTAGCTTAAGTTACGTTTCTGTATGCAACTTTATTGACTCTTGAACTGGTGTTCTTCAGAATGGGTTTTTTAATTCTTTCCCAAAACTTGTAGAGTTTCCTTGGATCTGGTAGGGAACCTTAAATGGCACTACTGCAGTCCTATAAATCATATCTACATCTGCCATATAGGCACGTGTAAAATTAAGTCACTAATTAACACACGGTAGATATTATTTCCACTGGCACTGCAGTGCCCTGCACTCTGTCTAGAGCATTATTCAAGTCCACCCTAGTTGATCCCAACTCGAGTTTATATGGCAAACTACCCAAGTTGTCCACGTGACGTTATCCTTCTCGCCCCCACACAGGTGTTATTTGGACATATCAGCCATTTGCAAGAATCTATTTTCGTGGCTTTAGTCCTGTCAAAGTTGTCAGTAATTGTTAAGATTTTCAAAACAAGCCAGCAAGTTTATGTCTACTTCCAACAAAGAGTTGCAAATAACCCCGTCAACTTCTCGATGTGCCGGAAACCAAGAATTGACAGATGCACTGTTTTCCTGTCTCTCGCTGCCAATTCCGGTTTGTCTCTGACTGTTGACAACTGTCAAACTTCTGTTCAGTGGTGACAATCCCAGCAGCCATTTCCGTCTGATGTGTTTATGACTTGTCAAAGTGATATCTGATTCAGCGCACTCACTTCCTCCTCACTCACCACCAAATGTGTATATGGGCTGACCTGATGTAACCTGTGCTGTTTTTCCAGTACGGCTGTTGTGGGCCTAGAAAATACACGCCCAGCAAACGTCGGTATATTTATCTGTTTAACTCATGGCAATCTCGCGACAACATCTAGGAAGGCTAATTCTTTCATCCTCTAAGATTTACACCTGGGGAGGCTGATTCGGCCGTGGGTGAACAGAGTGTCTGGTCGACACTCAACGCGTAGGGGAAAATGAAGACGGGCTTTTAGCCCTACTGCCACTGGTACCATCAGCCTGGGAACTATTTGCTGGCTACTAAATAAGGGGACGGAACACGCGTGGAAATGTTCCGATTGTAGTGATATTGTTTCATGAGCTCAAACCCATAACCATCCTCGTACAAAGAGCTGATGGCAGAAGTGAAACATAAATCAAAAAGATAATAAGAATAGCCAAATAGTTGCATGAAATCAGTATTAACATCTAAAGAGATTTACAACGTATTAAAAATGAGAATTGCCAAATGTTAAGTATATTCTTCTTCTTCTTCTTCTTCTTCTTCTTCTTCTTCTTCTTCTTCTTCTTCTTCTTCTTCTTCTTCTTCTTCTTCTTCTTCTTCTTCTTCTTCTTCTTCTTCTTCTTCTTCTTCTTCTTCTTCTTCTTCTGCGTTCATCCGGATTTTTTTTTCGGATGTGACTGCGTTGTGCCTGTTTACAGCAGAGCTGCGTTCTTGCGTTCTTGTGCCTTTAGGCCGACACATCCGACTTCTGCGGGCATTTGTTGACCGGGTTAACCTTCCCAGGTTAAGTATATTCAACACTATTGTATGTCGCGAAGACTGGACATTGAACAAGCAATTAGTCGAATAGAGGCCCTGGAGATGTGGATATACAGAAGAATATGTCATATTTAATGGAAACGAAAACAATCAAATACAGAGGTTCTAGAAAAACTGGGAATGAAAAGAGAGACGATGAAAGAAATAATGAAGAGGCAAGTGAAATATTTCGGCCATATTAAAAGACATAATACTCTTATAAACACCATAATGGAGGGCAAGGTTGAGGGCAAGCGAGCAAGAAGTAGACAACGATACAAGTGGGAAGATAACATCAAGAGATGAACGAAAATCAATCTGACAGAATGTAGTCAGAGCTGTCAAGATAACTGTGTTGAAAACGAAAATCGGTCAAAATTCAGCAAAAGAAAATGAGGAGATACATTAAAAATAAAAATAAAAACTATTATTACGACATTTATTTAATTGCACTGGCGCCTGTCGTGAGATTTTAAAGCTGTGAAGTACAAACGCCGTTGAAGCCGATAGTATCACAACAGTGTGAAGACTTCCCTTCACTTCACCGCGGTTAGATACGACATCTTCACTTTATGTGGTAAGAACCTGCGTCTCTAGCTGGGAACACGCGGAATCCTAACAGCTCGACCACAGATCTAAATGTTAACAACAATTCGTATATTTCCAAAACACATTGGCATAAAAATCAGATTTAGAAACTAACAACAAAGAGTTTAAAAATGGGAATAATTTAAATAAACTCATGCGGTATATTGTAAATTGTAACGAGAAGAAACTAGATCTCAAACATCGATATCAGGAAGCAAGTAGAAGATATGAACAGCAATAGTTTTCGTTACATTAAAAAAGGGACAACTTAGATGGTCTTGTCATACAACAAAACATAGTTCAGCAGACAGCATTATAATAACATCGCGAACAAAAGCAATAGGTAGCAATATCAAAGGATGGATTGATGGACTATTTAACCCTTTTTCTTCTTACCCAATCCTGAAAGGCAACGGAGGGATAGAGAAAGGAGAAACAATATACTGACAAACGCCTCACTTCTTTGATTACACAAGTACACACGATACACAAAAAAGGTTAGCCATAAATATGCAGCAATGCAACTGCTGGTATTGTAATAAAAATATTTACCTGTCGTTACACACACCGAAATCGGAGCAGACAATATTTTGGCCTAAAGTTACGTAGTTGGTTGGTAATTCTTCTGTAGTCCCGATGTATTGACTTGCAAGTTGTCTGAGTCCAGAAAAGGGCTGTGGGAGAGGCTGGTCTCCGACCCGTTACCAAAGTTCCATCTCAAGGGAACTGTTCTGCAGAGCGCTGCTTCTCTGTGCAAGCTTAGAAGCCAGAGGGGTGTGCAACACAGGTACTGGAATTTCACATCAGCATAAACGCATATGGGATGTAACCAATCATGATTCAACTTAGCACGTAGGAGCTGGAGAGATGAGGCCTAGACTGGAGCTGTTTCCTCCCCGGGATTTAGGTATTTCAAACCTAACATACTCCAACGAATTGCCCAAAGAAACATATGTATACAACCAGACATTTGAGATAAAACAGCAGTGCACGTTTTAGAAATTGTCTGATAAATAGACAACAGTAAGTGTGAGGCAACGTTTTTGTGAGCAAGAGTAGAGCCTAAAGTCTCAAGGCAGTGGCCTTCTGATATAACACATTGGCACATTTGCTTGCTTGCTTGCTTTGCTTGATACGAATGGCCCCGTTCAACCCTCGACTATATCGAATTTGGTTGTGAAATTGGGGCCTTTATGGTGTATCTAAGACTTCTTCTTTCGAAAATATAACTGTGATCTCTGCTTCCTTGAAAGAGTTGACTTGCTGCAATTGTGTTCGTTTCATCCTTGTGCATTTACATGTCTGGACAGAGTCGCGCACTTGTTAGGCCAGTGGAGTAATTGTGTACCCACCCCGTCTCTATGGTGCTGTTTCCTTGCAGGAGTTTTCCCCATTGTATTGGTGTTCCACTTATTTCCCTCTCCTTGGTCTATCTTTGTATCGTTCCTGGTCTCTTCTCTGATACCTTGTGTCGTGTGCGCGTTTTTTTTTGATGATTCGACCCTGAGGTGACCAAGCCGTTTCTTCTCCCGACCCCCGTCCACCTCTGGTCTTGGTCTCTCTCGTTCTGGGTCTCTCGCCTTCTCTTTCTCATTTTCTTCTTCTGTTGCTTCTTCTTTCTGTTGGGTCTCCTGCATCTTCTGGTTCAGGTGTTTCAGACTTGTTCTTGAGCAGTTCTATTTGTTTCTTTCTTCTTGAATGCTGTTTGAGAGTTTCTTCTGCTCTTTTCTCTCTCTTCTTTGAATTTGAATACAGTTTTCTTCTGTCCTCGGTCTTTTATTGCAGCCATTTCGAGCGAACCCCCTGCTCAATCTTCTGCTTGAACTTGCGTTATTTCGTCCAGGACCACCCCTGTCTCAATTTCTCCTGCTGAAAATGCTTTAGTTCGTCCAGGCTGCTCTTAAGCGGCTGTCATCTGTCTCTTGCGTCGTGTTCTTTTTCTTTCTTCCATGCTGTTGAACTTGTATCTCAGGTACCTTTCAATTGCGTCCTCCCAGTTGAGCTTTGCTTCGCATTTTGTGAGTCGCTGGTTTGCCTCGTATTGCCTCATATGCCTGCTTTATAGGGCAGGTTGGATTTGATGGCGATCTTCATAGACTTCCTTGCTGTCTTGGTGGCAGGTGCAGCCGAATCTGACAGGCCCTGCCCGTGGTGTGCTCGGCCGTTGGCGCACTTTATGTTATGATTAGGCCTCCTGTAGGCCTTGTCTGGTCTTTGCTTGCTGGCACTGGTTGTATGGATGGGGTCCAGAGCAGTATCTACATACCTCCACCTCACTCTTGCAGGTGGCACGGGTGTGCCAAACTTCTGGGCACTCAGACACTGCAGCACTCTCGGACCGCAAGGTCTGTCTTGTCCCATCTAATGTATTGAGGGATCACTCGGTCCTCGATGTTACGATGACGACTGTGCAGGGGTTATTGTTCTTGCTGGTGATCCTCTCAGCTGTGGTGATCTTGAGTTTTCGGTTCTCTCTCGTCAGCATCTCCCTGATCTTTCGTTGGTGAGATGGGTCGTGACTGTTAATGACCCATCGTTTCAATGCGGTGTCGGGGATGACTTCTACTGTGAAGCCGTGGGATAGATTCATGTCTTCTCTTTTTGTGACATCTGACATTAGGTGCGTTGTGGTCTTTGGGTTTTGTTCGATGAGACCACTACTCCATTCAGGCGGTCATACGCAGTGGTAGATGATGTTTCTTTCAAGCTCGTTTCTCCTAACAGTACTCAGTATCTTGTCTGTTGGTAGCTCCGACAGTTTGGCATCTCCCACGCTTGTCTGTTTTAGTACGTAATTTGCCGGTGAAGTCCTCAGTTGTTGTTGTTTCCTCCGATGTGGAGGTCTTTGGTGAGCTGCCTGGCTGCTTCTCGTTAGTGTTGGGGCTTCTCCGCTGTTGCTGGCTTCAGTTGTAGTTGTAATCTCTGGCGTCGGTTTTTAGCGACGGTATCGGCTTCAGCTGGTGTAGAAGTGGTAGCTTCCTTTGAGGTTGTTCCGGTACTGGCGTTTCGTGCAGCTCGTCAGGCAGGTTTTCTTCTTGCATCTGCTTGATAGTCTTTGCGGCTTCCACGCTGCTCATTTGAATGTCAGGTGTCTTGTAGAGTTTTTCTTACAACTTGCCATTTTCGCCCACTGTCAGTCTTCCGATTAGGCGACTTGTCTTCGATAGCGCGATGAGTCGACTGATCGTGTGATGTCGCGACTCTGGAACAATTGAGTACCAGTTTCTTTTTGTATAAAACAGTGGCATTGACTGGAGATGAGAATGGCCGAAAAGATGATAGGAACATAATAAACTTCCCATATGCTTAGGGAAATTTAGCGGCGTTCAACTCCTAAACTGGCCAGCTGGACCTTAATGATTTCTTGTCATTGGCTTGGGGGACGTAAATTACAAGTACGTCAGAAGTTGGAATGGGTTCGTCTAATAGCGAGGGACACTGGTAATAGAGAAACGCTACACCACAGGCAAAAATCAGTCCAGCGTAGACTAAGCTCTAGTTCGAAACACGGGCGGAAAAATGATATGAGTACACTGGGTTGGCGCTTTAGACTTCTATGTTGCAAGATCAGTGGGGATATCTTCCTCTGTGACTGCCCGACAGTTAGCTTGATCACTTTTCCGTTTGACTCTCGAGACGATCTCTATTTGGGAGTGTCATGTTGGTTTCACAAGATGATTTTCTCACATATGAAGGTTTCCATTCTGAAGGTATTGTCCCTTAGTTACACGGTGACTTTTGCTATGACAATATGCCGCTCTGCACCCTAAATCTTCACGATCCCACAGCACCGTTGTTCTCCGTGTACATTATATCTGAGAGGTTTCGCCAACATTCCACCATATTCAAGAACTGAACAAGTTCCAAAGGAACTAATTTCATGCCCACATTCACACTGTTCTTTCCTCCACAGCTTTGAAGATAGTTCTTAGTTTCATTAAAAAATCCTTTGGAAAATACAATCAATGGAAAAAGACAAATTACAAGTTTAAAGATTCAAGCTGAAAGATTCACGGCTGAGATTTGGGTTAATGTCGGTCAGAAAACATTTCTCTCGCCTGTGTGTACTGCGTCTTTATTTTAAGGTGCCCGGGACTTCTCCAAAAGCGCAAATATCTCAAACACTCAGTCACCCCAATGGTAAAATCTAGAAAAATGGGGTCACCACCCAAGACTATTGCGATGAAGACATTTGCACATGAGATACATTGTTGCAGAGAAGCTTAATATCCGAGCAAATAATAACATCCTGAGCGATCTCTGCACCTTGGATGTGAGACACACTGTACCAAGGACAACTCATCTTTAGGCTGCACGTCGGGCCCAGACCCATAAGTACGCCAAGTACAGGAGTACATCTGAGACATCTAACATATGACAACCATAAAAAATACTAGAAACTGGAGAGTGTAATGCACATGTGCCTACATTTTGGGAGTCGCTGTGAGATAAAATGTAGCCATAAAGAAGATCTGCTAATCGATACAGAACACAGGATCAAGATCTGGAGAGCTCGTGCATACTTAAAAATAAGTGCAGATGAGCAGCACCCTCTGCATGACGCTGTATTCAGAGAAAAGGGTGACAGGCTAAAGAGGGGCAAATCATGGATGGGTCGGGCGGAAGATGTCGTCGGACAGGTCTGCAGTCTTACCAGTATCAACCCCGGCAAGGAATGGGTGCCGGTGCCTCCAGCTTTTAAGTGTACCTTCTCCTGCATTATCACACTCGACAGACGGTGCAGAGAGCAGAACCCTGCCGCTGTCAATGCAGAGGTTAACGCGCTCATCTATGATCACTCAGATAGCCCCGAAGTGCTCATCTATACAGATGGATCTGTTGTAAAGCAGCAGAGAAGTGCGTGGGCATTTACAGCCCGTTCAGCGGGCCGAACCGTTCAAGAATCCAGTGGTGCCCACTCTATGACCACGAGCAGCATGACGATGGAGGTGATGGCAGTTACACAGGCTTTCATATGGCTGGAATCACAGCATTATACCAACGTGTGTGTACTAAGTGATTCAATGAGCATGATTCAGAAGGTCGAAGCTGGATCTGTACGTAGACAGTGGACTGAGTCGCTGCGGAAGTCTGTTGTCCGCAAAGTCACCTTCATCTTCGTCCCGGGACATGCGGGAGTCGAGGGAAATGAACGAGCTGATAAATTGGCTGGCTCTGCACCCCCTGTAGATGGCCAGCCCATGGATCGTGCCGATGTCATTAACGCCCTTAAAGATATGGCGAGAACAGAGGATTTTGACGCCAGTGATTCCACATCGCTTTCCAGGATGAAAGACCTGGGAGTAAGAATCGGCACAGCCAGACGCGAGAAGTACATCGGGAAAACAAAGCGCCTCGTCAACCAACACAGAACTGGCACTATTAGCCACCGGACGCTGATGCATATGCTGGGGGGAGGATCTGAGCACCTATGGACATGTCCGGAGTGCAACGAAGATACCCCAACTGATAACTGATAACTGATAACTGAAGTAGAAGATATGAACAGCAATAGTTTTCGTTACATTAAAAAAGGGACAACTTAGATGGTTCTGTCATACAACAAAACATAGTTCAGCAGACAGCCTTATTAATAACATCGGAACAAAAGCAATAGGTAGCAATATCAAAGGATGGATTGATGGACTATTTAACCCTTTTTCTTCTTTACCCAATCCTGAAAGGCAACGGAGGGATAGAGAAAGGAGAAACAATATACTGACAAACGCCTCACTTCTTTGATTACACAAGTACACACGATACACAAAAAGGTTAGCCATACAATATGCAGCAAATGCAACTGCTGGTATTGTAATAAAATATTTACCTGTCGTTACACACACCGAAATGTCGGAGCAGACAATATTTTGGCCTAAAGTACGTAGTTGGTTGGTAATTCTTCTGTAGTCCGATGTATTGACTTGCAAGTTGTCTGAGTCCAGAAAAGGGCTGTGGGAGAGGCTGGTCTCCGACCCGTTACCAAAGTTCCATCTCAAGGGAACTGTTCTGCAGAGCGCTGCTTCCTCTGTGCAAGCTCAGAAGCCAGAGGGGTGTGCAACACAGGTACTGGAATTTCACATCAGCATAAACGCATATTGGGATGTAACCAATCATGATTCAACTTAGCACGTACGAGCTGGCTGAGATGAGGCCTAGACTGGAGCTGTTTCCTCCCCGGGATTTAGGTATTTCAAACCTAACATACTCCAACGAATTGCCCAAAGAAACATATGTATACAACCAGACATTTGAGATAAAACAGCAGTGCACGTTTTAGAAATTGTCTGATAAATAGACACAACAGTAAGTGTGAGGCAACGTTTTTGTGATCAAGAGTAGAGCCTAAGTCTCAGGCAGTGGCCTTCTGATAAACACATTGGCACATTTGCTTGCTTGCTTGCTTTGCTTGATACGAATGGCCCCGTTCAACCCTCGACTATATCGAATTGGTTGAAATTGGGGCCTTTATGGTGTATCTAAGACTTCTTCTTTCGAAAATATAACTGTGCATATCTGCTTCCTTGAAAGAGTTGACTTGCTGCAATTGTGTTCGTTTCATCCTTGTGCATTTACATGTCTGGACAGAGTTGCGCACTTGTTAAGGCCAGGAGTAATTGTGTACCCACCCCGTCCTATGGTGCTGTTTCCTTCAGGGAGTTTTACCATTGTATTGGTGTTCCACTTATTTCCCCCTCTTGGTCTATCTTTGTATCGTCCGGGTCTTCTCTGATACCTTGTGTCGTGTGCGGTTGATGATTCGACCCATGAGGTGACCAGCAGTTTCTTCTCCCGACCCCCGTCCACTCTTGGTCTTGGTCTCTCTCGTTCTGGGTCTCTCCCTTCTCTTCTATTTCTTCTTCTGTTGCTTCTTCTTCTGTTTGGGTCTCTGCATCTTCTGGTTCAGGTGTTTCAGACTTGTTCTTGAGCAGTTCTATTTGTTTTCTTTCTTCTTGAATCTGTTTGAGAGTTTCTTCTGTCTTTTCTCTCTCTTCTTGAATTTGGAATACAGTTTCTTCTGTCTCGGTCTTTATTGCAGCCATTCGAGCGACACCCTGCTCAATCTTCTGCTGAACTTGCGTTAGTTCGTCCAGGACACCCTGCTCAATCTCCTGCTGAAAATGCTTTAGTTCGTCCAGGATGCTCTAAGCGGCTGTCATCTGTCTCTTGCGTCTTGTCTTTTTCTTCTTCCATGCTGTTGAACTTGTATCTCAGGTCCTTCAATTGGCCTCCCAGTTGAGCTTTGTCGCATTTTGTGAGTCGATTGGTTGCCTCGTATTGCCTCATAGCCGCTTTATAGGGCAGGTTGGATTTGATGGCGATCTTCATAGCTTCCTTGCTGTCTTGGTGGCAGGGGCAGCCGAGGTACCTGGTGCCGTGGTTGTCGAGGCAGTTGGCGCACTTTATGTTAGGATTAGGCCTCCTGTAGGCCTTGTCGGTCTTTGCTTGCTGGCACTGGTTGTATGGATGGGGTCCAGAGCAGTATCTACATACCTCCACCTCACTCTTGCAGGTGGCACGGGTGTGCCAAACTTCTGGCACTCAGAACACTGCAGCACTCTCGGACCGCAAGGTCTGTCTTGTCCCATCTAATGTATTGAGGGATCACTCGGTCCTCCGATGTTACGATGACGACTGTGCAGGGGTTATTGTTCTTGCTGGTGATCCTCTCAGCTGTGGTGATCTTGAGTTTTCGGTTCTCTCTCGTCAGCATCTCCCTGATCTGTTCGTTGGTGAGATGGGTCGTGACTGTTTAATGACCCATCGTTTCATCATGCGGTGTCGGATGACTTCTACTGTGAAGCCGTGGGATAGATTCATGTCTTCTCTTTTTGTGACATCTGCATTAGTGCGGTGGTCTTTGGGTTTTTGTTGATGGAGACCACTACTCCATCAGGCGTCATACGCAGGTGGTAGATGATGTTTCTTTCAAGCTCGTTTTCTAACAGTCTCAGTATCTTGTCTGTTGGTAGCTCCGACAGTTTGGCATCTCCCACGCTTGTCTGTTTTAGCAGTAATTTGCCGGTGAAGTCCTCAGTTGTTGTTGTTTCCTCCGATGTGGAGGTCTTTGGTGAGCTGCCTGGCTGCTTCTCGTTAGTGTTGCGGGCTTCTCCGCTGTTGCTGGCTTCAGTTGTAGTTGTAATCTCTGGCGTCGGTTTAGCGACGGTATCGGCTTCAGCTGGTGTAGAAGTGGTAGCTTCCTTTGAGGTTGTTTCAGGTTCTGGCGTTTCGCTGCAGCTCGTAGGCAGGATTTCTTCTTGCATCTGCTTGATAGTCTTGGCGGCTTCCACTCTGCTCATTATGAATGTCGGGTGTCTTGTAGAGTTTTTCTTACAACTTGCCATTTTCGCCCACTGTCAGTCTTCCGATTAGGCGACTTGTCTTCGATAGCGCGATGAGTCGACTGATCGTGTGATGTCGCGACTCTGGAACATTTGAGTACCAGTTTCTTTTTGTATAAAACACGTGGCATTGACTGGAGATGAGAATGGCCGAAAAGATGAATAGAACATAATAAACTTCCCATATGCTTAGGGAAATTTAGCGGGTTCAACTCCTAAACTGGCCAGCTGGACCTTAATGATTTCTTGTCCTTGGCTTGGGGACGTAAATTACAAGTACGTCAGAAGTTGGAATGGGTTCGTCTAATAGCGAGGGACACTGGTAATAGAGAACGCTACACCACAGGCAAAAATCAGTCCAGCGTAGACTAAGCTCTAGTTCGAAACGGGCGAAAAAATGATATTGAGTACACTGGGTTGGCGCTTTAGACTTCTATGTTGCAAAGATCAGTGGGGATATCTTCCTCTGTGACTGCCCGACAGTTAGCTTGATCACTTTTCCGTTTGACTCTCGAGACGATCTCTATTTTGGGAGTGTCATGTTGGTTTCACAAGATGATTTTCTCACATATGAAGGTTTCCATTCTGAAGGTATTGTCCCTTAGTTACACGGTGACTTTTGCTATGACAATATGCCGCTCTGCACCCTAAATCTTCACGATCCCACAGCACCGTTGTTCTCCGTGTACATTATATCTGAGAGGTTTCGCCAACATTCCACCATATTCAAGAACTGAACAAGTTCCAACAGGAACTAATTTCATGCCCACATTCACACTGTTCTTTCCTCCACAGCTTTGAAGATAGTTCTTAGTTTCATTAAAAAATCCTTTGGAAAATACAATCAATGGAAAAGACAAATTACAAGTTTAAAGATTCAAGCTTGAAAGATTCACGGCTGAGATTTGGGTTAATGTCGGTCAGAACACATTTCTCTCGCCTGTGTGTACTGCGTCTTTATTTTAAGGATGCCCGGGACTTCTCCAAAAGCGCAAATATCTCAAACACTCAGTCACCCCAATGGTAAAATCTAGAAAAACTGGGTCACCACCCAAGACTATTGCGATGAAGACATTTGCACATGAGATACATTGTTGCTAGAAGCTTAATATCCGAGCAAATAATAACATCCTGAGCGATCTCTGCACCTTGGATGTGAGACACACTGTACCCAAGGACACATCATTCTTTAGGCTGCACGTCGGGCCCAGACCCCATAAGTACGCCAAGTACAGGAGTACATCTGAGACATCTAACATATGACAACCATAAAAAATACTAGAAACTGGAGAGTGTAATGCACATGTGCCTACATTTTGGGAGTCGCTGTGAGATAAAATGTAGCCATAAAGAAGATCTGCTAATCGATACCAGACAGAGGAATACACCACCTAGCATGGAGAGATTCCATGATTGTTGATGGCAGATGTGCTTTGACCTTTCCCAATCTCTGAGACGTTGTAACTACCGTTCAGTAATTACCATAAAACAGGATGCTCCAAGAAAATTAACTCAATCTGTAGGCAGTACCTCGTTAACAGTCTTTAGTTAGTCCTATTTGTACACGAAATCTTTGAGATGATTTGTTAATTGTCAAAGTTAGTGTTGTATTCTCCAAAACACCGTTCACAATGGTTTTGTTGGTATATTAAAATACGGCATCGGAGAAAAGTTTCTACGTGAAACTAGTAACATTGACATAATGTTTTGAAACGTATTGTGTAAATAGTTTTAGACGTGGCAAAACTTGTAACGAACACGCTAACATTTGTGACAGAAACGTGTTTAGTAATTCAACATTTGGAGCCAGCTAGCAAGTGAGCGAGCGAGTGAGCGAGCGAGCGAGCGAGCGAGAGAGAGAGAGAGAGAGAGAGAGAGAGAGAGAGAGAGAGAGAGAGAGAGAGAGAGAGAGAGAGAGAGAGAGATTCTTAAGAGTTACATCGAGCCAATCCTGATGTACACAGGCGAATCATGAGCAGTTAGCAGACTAGTGAGGAATTATGGCGAAACTGCCATAGACGAATTATGAGAATATAGAAGTCAGATAACATGTATAATGAAGATATCTTGAAAGACGTTAATTTACAAAAAGAAATGGTTACTCCCATCAGAAGAAAACAATCCTATTACTTTGGACATCAGAAGGGGCAAGCTGGAGTTCTTCGTGACAACGGTAAACTTGGAGGGGATGACAGGCAGGGTAAAACCAAGAAATAAGATGCTGGACAGTCTGACATCATGGCATTAGAGGAACATCAGTATCAGAAATGAGTGGCTGTAGATGAGACAGAAGGCTTTGGACAGACATGATCACCAACTCCACACGACATGGACTATAGGAATGGACAGACAGACAGACAGACAGATAGACAGACAGACAGACAGACAGACAGACAGACAGACAGACAGACAGGTATATAGACAGACAGATAGACAACAAGGAATGAGAAACCCGTATAAGGAATATGTTAGGGCTGTTAGAGGATGGGAATATACAAATGTTAAGTTTGATTCTGAATGTGTCGTCAGTGCCCTAGCCAGTGATGTTATTATTGGGCATTAGGTAAGAATGTTAACACTCCTGCGGTCTTCGGGAAGTTAGTTGCTTAGTCTTCAGTTATCTTCACAGCTTATCTTGTATTTATGTAATGTCCCGTAGTTTTTACCTTTTGCTGGTAATGTCCTGTAGATTTTACCTAATGCAGGCACCATGCCGTCATGACAGACCAAAAGTTGTTGTGCTTCAACAAAAGCATAACAATTACAACCCATGGCGGTAGCGAAAGTGACTGGACAGACCAATTCGCACGGTAAATGCGTGCCCATAATAAATGCATGTAAACACATGGTAATTTCCACAACCACGCACCATCCGTCGTCTCATACGCTCAGTGTTTGACCTATCTGCAATAATTTTCTCATGTGTCTTTATTCCGTTACTGATCTTTTTTTCCCCCCTTCATGCAATGCTTGAGCGGCGAATTGCTCCCAGTATCAACGCCTGCAAAATTCATGTCCCGTTTACACACATCTTTATTTTCAACGTATATTCTTATAAGTGTTATGAAATATTTATTAATTATACATGCAGAGTAACATGCCTGCCTATCTACCTTCATACCTGTCTGTCGATAAATAGAACGAACTGTCTTCCTGTCTGATTGGTAATCTCTCACATTTGATATATAGTGTGTCTGTGTATATATATGGTTATCTAGTCTGTCGCCTGTTCATTTGTCCGCTTGTTAATCTGTTAATTTGACTGCATATATCCCCATAATTGTGTCTGTATATTAGTCCATTCGTATGTCTGTCTGTCTGGTCGCATGCCCGTCTGTTTACCTCTCTATCCGTCCCACTCTCCCATGTACATATCTACTTATCCTAAAGTGCAACACTCTGAAACAAAACCACAGCTGAGCAAGCTATATACTAGCAATTATTGACTAATTATGTGAAATAAGTCCCTCTGCTCACTGGCCAATAGTATCCGTATCCATAGTATCATTAGCCGCTGTTGGAACCACACCAACAAGTTTTCATCAAGATGTAGTTTTTGTTGCCACATTGTACCCACCATCTTCATGAAACAAGCACCAGACACTAATTTCCATTTATGTTTTTTTTCTCTTCTCTCCTCCTTTCATGTTTCATCCGCCTCCTCCCTGCCTTCTGTCACCAAGTACTTCCCACGAAGTAGAGATAAGAAGCAGTCAGACCGATCAATCTAGTTTGTCTTCTTTACTGCGGTAAAAACGTATTTGAAGTCCACAGCCCGTTGTAGCGGGACAAACGACTTTGAAAATATAGGTCTGGGAAACATTGTTAAAATAGATATATAGTAGTGTTATTTTCCCTTGTCAATTCGGTTCACTTAGCACACGTTTCGTTTTTCCTGTTCTTTCCAGGAGTAAGCGATTACGTTTTTGTTTTGTGTTCTTTCCGCATGCATACAGACACACAGACATACACACAGTGTGTATGTGTGTGTGTGTGTGTGTGTGTGTGTGTGTGTGTGTGTGTGTGTGTGTGAAAGATAGAGAGAGAGAGAGAGAGAGAGAGAGAGAGAGAGAGAGAGAGAGAGAGAGAGAGAGAGAGAGAGAGACCTTTACATTGAAAGAATTAAAGAATTAAGAAATTGCTTATATACTTCCCTTCCTATCACTAATTTTTGAAATTAACTATACATGTAACAATGTGATTGTTAAGTCAACACAATGATATGAATATTGTCTATAGGCAGTGTACATATCATTCACATAGGTAATGCAAGTTTGAAATAGACAGATAGATGGATGGATGGATGAATGAATGGATAGATGGATGAATGAATGGATGGATCGATGGGTAGATAGATAGGTTGATTCCCTTTTCTACACTCAAGCCAGATCCCAGAGAAGTGTTTCCAGTAACCGAATCCTGCTCTCCGTGAAGGCAAATGTCAAGAAATGTGTCCCAGTCAGTTAACATGTAATAAAGACATGAACAAATTATTCAGACGGCGTTTCGCTGCCATTTTTAATCATTGCCTTGACGATGGCGGTTTAGACGGCTCAAGCTGGGTCGTGGTGGGGGGTGGAGTGTCATCTTTTCTGGTGTCACATTTGTGTGGAATAATTATACTGCTGTTGAATGGACCACATTTCTTTCTACACATACATTCACACGTGTTTATGCCATTATGTTTTTGAAATTGCATACGTTATTACGGATGTATTGATATGCGTTAATGAATATGTGTGTGTGTGTGTGTGTGTGTGTGTGTGTGTGTGTGTGTGTGTGTGTGTGCGTGTGCTTTCGCGCGTGTGTGAATGTATCTATATGGATGTCTGCGTCAATATGAACACATGTGAATGTGTTTATGCCTCTCGCTGTGTCAGTGTCTGTATCTCTCTCTCTCTCTCTCTCTCTCTCTCTCTCTCTCTCTCTATATATATATATATATATATATATATATATATATATATATATATACACATACACACTAGCTGACACGGCCCGGCTTCGCCCAGTCCCTGGCGGGTATCTATCTATCTATCTATCTATCTATCTATCTATCTATCTATCTATCTATCTATCTATCTATCTATCTATCTATCTATCTATCTATCTATCTATCTATCTATCTATCTATCTGTCTGTCTGTCTGTCTGTCTGTCTGTCTGTCTGTTTGTCTGTCTGTCTGTCTGTCTGTCGGTCGGTCGGTCGGTCGGTCGGTCGGTCGGTCGGTCGGTGGGTGGGTCGGTCGGTGGGTGGGTGGGTCGGGTCGGTGGGTCGGTGGGTCGGGTGGTCGGTGGGTGGGTGGGTTGGTCGGTGGGTCGGTGGGTCGGTCGGTCTGTCTGTCTGTCTGTCTGTCTGTCTGTCTGTCTGTGTTCGGCCCTTTCCCGTTTCATAGAAGAATAGATAGTTAGATTGATAGTAGAAAATATGATTGGAAGAGATCTATCTTCATTCCAATAACTAAAAAGGGCAACGTGAAAGTATTGAAAGTAAACTTACCAAGATATCACAAACAGCCAATAAATGGTGGGTAGTGGGTTGACTGCAGAGTACTTCAAAGGATATGCAACTAACTTTCTCTCACAAAAAATTAAATTAAAAAAAAAACGAACGAAAATCTTTATCTTCAAAGGGTTAAGAATTGGGCACGCAGGCCCGTCCTACATTCTGCCCTTCTTCTCTATTTCCTCTCATACATTCTTTCATTCAACCTCTCTCATGAAGCAATTCTTTGACAACAAAAGAACAATAAGCATTAAAACGCATGAAAAATAATCAATAATACATGACTCGTTGAGGCATCATAAATACCCAACGTGGGTGTAACGTGCCATACATATGGGAATGTTAAAAAAAAATTACATTACATAGAAGTAAAAAAAAAACCCATTTAATTTGATGTAGAAAAGAAATAAAGAAGAGTAAAACATCTAATGTGCTGTTGAAGAAAAATAAAAAGATGAGTTAGAAAATTTTCACATATTTAAAATAGATGCAACATTTTATAAAACTTTGAGAGAAATGCAACAATTACTTAAATTACATATATAGCAATGCTACTAAAACATATGTCGCTTGATATAACTTTTCTTTAGTTAAGTCCCCTTGCTATATAATAATTATAATATAATTAAAAAATTAAATTTTATTACTTAAATAACTGTTTGTAAACTAACAAACTATGCCAGTTGGCTGCCATAGAATGAGAAGAACATATGTAGAAAATTTCTTCTCAATCGCATGGACCGTTCGCGAACGCAGAAAGGACATATATCCACACATACATACATACATTGTCTTATATATATATATATATATATATATATATATATATATATATATATATATATATATATATATATATATATATATATATATATATAGTTCGCATATCCTTTACAGGACATCGCTGTCAACATCAGCATATTTCAGCTAATTGTTGATTTCTTGGCAAGATTACGCTCAGTAGTTTGTCACTGCTTTCTGGGCGACCGTCTCACATACCCCTAAGTTACCGACACGACGACAACCGCCACCATCTTAGGAGGATGGATGATGATAGAATACCAAAGGACATCTTTTTTGGTGAATTACAGATGGGTAAGAGATCTCAGGGTCGGCCTCTACTACGATACAAAGATGTGTGTAAGCGGGACATGATTGATACAGGCATTGATAATGCACAGTGGGAGCAAGTCGCCGCTGAACATGTTGCATGGAGGGCAAACATCAGAAATGGAATAAAGACAAAGGAGAAAATTATTGCAGATAAGTCACACACCGAGCGTGTGAGACGTAAGATTGTGCATGATGGTGGAAATGACCACGTGTTCGCATGCACCCACTGTGAACGAACATTTACAGCGCGAATTGGCCTTATCAATGACATTCGCTACCGCCATTGGTAAAAGGTATTATGCCTTTTTAAAGCACAAACTATCGTCTGTCAAGACGGCAAGGTGCCAATGTGTGTGTGTGTGTGTGTGTGTGTGTACGTAGAGAGAGAGAGAGAGAGAGAGAGAGAGAGAGAGAGAGAGAGAGAGAGAGAGAGAGAGATATAGAGAGAGAGAGTCGAACAAACGCAGTCCTTGTATTTCACAGTTGTTGGCTAATATAATACCATTCTGCTACTGAGCGTCTTCCGGGTTCTTCTCCTTCCTCGTCAACTTGTTGTTCACAACACCTTCAGAAAATGAATGTGTGCTGCTAGTCTCTAACCGAGGATGAGGAACAGAACTTGAAATCGTTCGACATGTGCTGCTATCGAATAATTCAGGCCTTACATGGCAGAGAGCTAATGAACACAGTTGTAAAGACATTGGCGATCACAGACTGTTACTGGTTGCTTTTGAGATACGGACATATACTATTGAAAAACAGGGCAAAATCCGGCAGAATATAAAAATAAATACATCAAACAACGAATCATTGATATTGAGGTCCAACATGAAAGCCGAGTTGTATAGAACTGCTGAAACCAGGGATTAGTGGAGTGACGTGGTCAGGCAATCTCACCATTAGCCTTTGGACTGACTATCGACTGCAATAATTAATTCAGCTGTCGTCATCTTTATCAGATTAATTACTATTATCCCTAAATATACTGGGAGTGCATTACTGGTGCACCATCATCATCTTTATCAGCTTCATGTTCGCGACAATTAACTCGGGTGGTTATGTCGCTCCACAGATCTTGGGCTGTTATTTTCTGGATCACCTCTGATGATGATGTTCCTCCACGTCATGCCTCAGTCCATCCAGCGTCATTTCTGACTGTTGGCCTCTGCCTCTTCTTCCACTGATCTTTCCATGCGCCACTATGTTTCCCAAGACCCCTCTTCTCATTAAATGACCAACAAATATTGTCACTGTCTTAGATGGTCTATAATGTTGTACCTTCATTAGTCTATTCCAGGCAATCATTGTTAGATACTCTGGCAAACCAAGGTGTTCGCAACGTTCGTCTCTGTAACCACAGCTCGGTTGTTTTACTGGCATGCGCGGTCACATTTTTCAGGGTGGAGGAGTGTAAAGCTGGCTTGCGAAAACAGCTGGTAGAAAATGTACAGGCATGATTTCTTTGTCCTCTTCCATAAATGGTTGGCTGTAGGTGGACAGATCTCTGGGAGAATGTCAGTCTTATTTCATCTTCTTATATAGTTATGGCGTTGGTGATCATGTCGTTCCACAGTCCCTTGTCTCGTGTGCTACCAATAATTTCCGATACTGATGTTCTTCCATGCTAAGATGTCAAATTGTCCAGCATCTTCTCTCTCGGTCCCTCTGCCTCTCCTCCCCTCCAATTTTCCAGTCGTGTCGACATACTCAAGCTTTCCCCTTCTCATGACACGCCCACAGATTTGGAATGTTGCAGTTTGATGGGAGTAACCGGTTCTCTCTGTGAGTTCATTTATTTAATTAGATTTAACTTATTTTAACTGGTTAAGCCCAGTAAATTGACACCCAGGTTGTCAGAGCTCAGGAACAGGCTTGTATCTATCGGAGAAATATTTTAATAGAGACTTTCATCGCCACTCGCCACCGAAATACCATATCCTCGTGGACTGTGTTGTAGCAGCCCTTCCTCTTTCCAAATCCAGAAAACAAGAACCGGGCGTGCAAGACTGATACTAGAACTGCACATTTGCGGAGAGACATGGAGATCCCAGAAAATCCCTTCCTGGAGAATCGGAATGTGAATGTCCCTTAACACGGAGAGATATTACAAGGTTTTGAGCAGTGCCTGATTCTGGTCTTGCCACCAGTGGCCTACCACCGATAGATCCTTTGCACGTGTGAGACGGATTTCCTAATTTCGTAGCTACCTTCCCCAAACAGAATCAACAATGTCTGCATTATTTTCATTATTTGTTGGCGAAAACTGGTCGTAAAGTTGTGAGGTATGAGGTAAGAAAACTACTGTATGTAAATAGTGGCGTAAGGGTTAATGTTCAATGGATAATCGATAACATAGCCATAAAATCCAATACATAAATGATCCATCTATCAGAGCACCGCGGTATAGTGTAGATTCTGACTGTTGAAGGAACACGCTGGTTATTAACAGTCAGATTCGTTCTCCCATGCGTGCCTTCCTGTTGGAACCACATTCATACAAGCGCAGTCATGTAAACGGCGGAGGTCACAAGGATAAGAGCGCACGTTCTTAAACATCCGGTGTGCTGGTGCTGACGTAGGGGGTTTAACCCCCTCACCGGTCAGTTGGACGTGTGGTCCAAGTCCCTGACTTGGAGACGTAAATAACAAGTACCCCTGAAGTCAGAGTGGGTCAGCCTGATGGCGAGGGGCACTGGTAACAGAGAAAGCTAATCCACACGCAAAAATTCAATTTAGTGCTACTAGAAGAAGCGTGTATGGACTACGTTTGGGTTCAAAGCGAGCAAATAAAATGTAAAGAGCCTGTTTCCCCTGGGGACAGGCATGGCGATCATTGGAACTTGTGTCAGATGGGGCACTAATTTTGTGCATAGACAGCACCAAAATATTGTTTCCCAGATCTCAGCTTTTTTTTGTTTTTTACATTCGCATATCCTTTTACAGGACATCGCTGTCAACAGCAGCATCTTTCAGCTGTCTGTTGATTTCTTGGCAAAATTACGCTCAGTAGTTTGCCATTGATTTCTGAGCGGCCGGCTCAGTTATCCCGCAAGTCACCAGCAGGGGACGAACCGCTCCCAGTTCTCGCCCACTACGAGACTCTGCGTGATAAACGGGATTACGGAGAAATTGGTGTAACCCCTCGGCCAGAGAGACCGGCAAGATCTCAGCTCATCATCATCAAGTGCCGTGCCGGCTGGCATAGGCGTTCATGGCTCTCCATAGATCTCGGTCTTTGGTTTTCTAGATCAACTCTGCTGCTGATATTCCTCCATGCCACCGTCTCAATCCATCCAGCATCACTTCTCTTGGTCTACCTCTGCCTCTCTTCCCCTCGATCTTTCCAGTTGTTACGATGTTCTCCAATGCCTCTCTTCTCATCACATGACCGAGGAAAGCTGTTTGTCTCTGTCTTATTGTTGTATATAATGTTCTAGTTTCGTTAGCCTGTTTCAGGCAGTCGTCGTTAGTTACTCTGGCAGTCCAAGGAATTCGCAACATTCGTCTCAGGAACAACATCTCTGTTGCTTCTAATTTCTTCTTAATTTGTTCATTTACATTCCAAGATTCACTGCCATACAGCAAAACTGGTTCTACATAGCATTTCAGCACTCTCTTTCTTACATTCAGTGATAGTGACTTATTGCATAAGATACTCTTCATTTTCTGAAATGCGGCTTTTGCCTGCCCTATTCTGCTCCTAATCTCTGTTGTACATCTTCCATCTGATGTTATAAATGCCCCTAGGTATCTAAAATTATCAACTTGGTTAAGGATTTTCCCTTCTATTTCTATGTCACATTTTGGTGTCACCATTTTCTTTGATATTACCATTGTTACTGTTTTCTTGATATTCAAGGAGAGTCCTTTCCTTGCACTCTCTGTTACTACTACGTCTAATAATTGTTGTAGGTCTGTTGAATTATCCGCCACCAATACTGTGTCATCTGCATAAGGTATATTATTTATATTATAACCTCCAACTAGTATTCCTGGCATCTCTTTGATCTCTCTCATTATTACTTCGCTATACAGGGAGAAAAGATCTGGTGACAAGACACACCCTTGTCGTACTCCTAGCTTTATCTGTTCGTAACTACCCTCTTTATTTCCCATTTTAATTGCTGCTACGTGGTTCCAGTAAATATTCTTTATTATTCTTAAATCTTTTCCATCAGTGTTGATATCTTCCAACATTTTAATCAGTTCATCATGTTTTACTTTATCAAATGCCTTAGTATAATCTATGAAGCACAAATATATGTCTCTCTGTTTCTCTATTGACCTTTCTATTAGTGTCCGTAATGTATACATTGCATTGTTTGTGCCCTTTCCTTCCACAAATCCATACTGTTCTTCACTAATTTCCATTTTTATTTTCTTTTTGGTTCTTCTCATTATGATTCTGAGTAGAAGCTTAGTGATATTGTTTATAAGGTTAATTGTACGAAAATCTTCACAATTAATTGCTCCTAGTCTTTTTGGTATAGCTATAAATACAGATTTCAGCATATCACTGGGTAAATATCCACTGCTGTAAATATCATTCAACATTTTGGTTAATATACCTACTCCAAATTCTCCCAATACTTCTAATTCTTCTATTGTGATTTTCATCTGGCCCAGCTGTTTTTTCCTTTCTTCATACGTTTCATAGCGTCAGCGACTTCTTCTTTCAGAATAGGTGGACCTTCTAAGTTACTATCTTCTGTTAATTCTTCCCTTTCTCCTTCATATAATTCTCTTATATACTCATTCCACCTCTTCATTATAGCATCTTCCTCTAATATTATCTTTCCTGTTTTTGATTTCAAACACCCTGTATTTATTCTTATTTTTCTTCCTGTAAGCTCACTGATTTGTCTGTGCATATTTTTTGTATCTTTAATGGAATTTAATTCAATTTTTTTTGCATTGCTCGTTTAACCAACTTTCTTTAGCCTTCCCACATTTATCTTTTATTTCTTTATTTATCTTAGCGTATTCTTGTTTGTCGCGTATTCTTGCGTATTCTTGATTTGAGATCTCAGCTAGTCTTGTAAAAAAAAAAAACTACACACATGAATCGCCCATCTGGATAGATAAAAATCCTTTAGTGAAGCGAACAATTGAATCAAGATCCCCTGGTTTGTAAGACCCACTTCTTAGCCTCTCATCTATCCTCTCCAATACTGAATCAATAATCCTTGCATTAAAGACATTATTTGTCAGTGAAAGCTGCTGTGGAGTCTCGCGGTAGGGCGACAGGAAACGACTGCATGTAAATAATAACTCAGAAGTTCGTACAGCACGGCTGGTTAGAGATGAAGTGCTGTTGCAGAGCTGCTCCAGCTGTGGTAAGTTTAGATATGAATGTTCATTGAGAAGGCTGTCTACACCAGCTTTCCGATGATAATGAATGGTTCAGAAATAGGACATTATAAGCTGAAAACAAGCTGCACAATATACAAAATAATCTGGATGCATATCTAGTTAATCAATAACATTGTAATTGGAAACATTAGAGTCTTAAACTCGGTGATAATTGAGATTTATCTGTAGGCTCGCTTGCTAGCACTGTAGTTCGGGAGTCTTCTTCTTCTTTTTCCTCTTCTGTATTCTGCTTTTTCTTCCCCTCCCTCTTGTTTGTTCATTTTTTACTTAACTTTCTTCTTCTCCGTTTTCTTTCTCTTCTTCTTCCCGTCTACTTTTTCTCTACCTCCTACCCTCTCTCTTCTTAGTCTTCTCCTTCCCCACCTCCATTTCACCCATTATCCTCCAATGGAGCATAGGCCTCGAAGGCACTCACCCCAAGCTCTCCAATATTTTCCAATCTTTTGTAGTTCACTAAAAAACAAATTATGAATCTATTTCTTTCATTCACTTAGATCTCTCTACACATAATTGCCTTGTGGCATACAGAGAAAGGACTTTATAGGCATTGTATAAACAGTTGTTCTCACTGTGTCCTATACAGCAGCAGTCTTGATTTTACCTTTTGATTCTCTGGAATGTGTCTCGTTCTCTCCATAAGCTCCGCTTTGGTGACTCTATCGTACCACTTTACTATTCCTGTTCTGCGCAAGTAACATTTAATACATTTTTGTAGTTTATTAGTAATTGTTTAGTCGTTTTCCGTGTTTTTAATCCACACAACAGTGCTCATTTGACACTACAGTTAAATATTCTAAGTTTATTACAAAATTTAACTTAGTTTCACGTCCACAAATGTCTTAGTGCAATGACAGCTCCTTTTGCTTTTAGTAATTTTGACTTATTTGGTTGTTTCGGGTTTTGAGATTTAAAGATTAAGCACAACTCACATCTGGCAATGCCGATCGTCTACCGGTACGAGCCTAAGGCCTTGTCCACATTGTCCAAATTCCTTGTGAACCTAAGGCCTTGTCCAAATTGACGTGGACAAGGCTTTAGTAATTTTATTTAAATATCTATATTTCCTCCACCGTCCTTGTTTATATTGCTACCTAATTATGCATATGATTCGACTTTTAAAAGTAAGGTTTCACCAATGTAGATCGAGCTATCATTTACTTGATTTATTTTTATTATCTTTGCTTTTCCCTATGTAGTTTCAGACCTAATTGTTGTGGTCTTCCATCAAGTATTGAAATTATCACGTATCTGATTTCGTGTGTGCGACAAGAGGACAGTGTTGTCGGCGAAGTCCAGATCACCAAGTTTCTATGTCAAAGTCAAATGAATTCCATTTCTAGTGGTAGCTATTATTGTCTTCAATCTCTATAGTCAGTAAAAATAATAATGGTGACAAAAGGCTTTTCTGCTGCACCTCTGCTCTTATTTCAAATGTAACTGTTAGTAATCCCCGGTGAGGAGATTATATTCTGCTCCATTATAGATCAATAATAGTTACCCTTATCAATGAAATGTAACCCTTATTAAATTAATAATCATATATAGCATCCCATAGTGTAGCATCAGTTTTCAAAGGGATTCTCTGTCACTACTGTCAAATGCCTTTTCTTTGTCACTAATCAAATATAAAGTGGTGAATTCATTATAAACAAAGAAAAAATAAACAATAGACTGCACAATGTGTTGTCTCGTCAGGTTCATTCTGCAGAGTAAGATATCGTATGATGTAAGCAGATGAATCCCATTTCAGGCTAAATGACAACGAACATAGTCACTGAAGCTGTTCGAATGTGCTGCTTTTGTTATCCCCAAGGTAATCGCAGATTCACTACGCAGTCTTTCTTGTCTGCACAGAACTAGTTTTAAAGCAAATCTAATTGCAGGATCGTCAAGGCTGTGTTGAGTTGAATTAAAAACCGATATCACTGCACTCTGGACATTCTCATATGTGCTCCGTCCCCTCGTTCAACAGTCAGAGAAGAGTCAAACAACTAATCGTTCCTACCGCTATCTGATTTAAAGTTCTCCTAGTCTTCCCTCTCAGTTTTGAGATTCTTCCAGAACCCCTACCGATCCCGCGTAATCTCATTCTTTCCACATACGGTTTCTCAGTCTGTTCCCCCGCCTTCTCCACCTGGTCCCACAAACACATAACCGCCTACCCCTTTTTCATAGGCAATATACTACCAAGAGGTGCATTCCTTGGCAGTCTATCAGCCTGTTCATTCCCGGCACCCCCGCATGGCCGGGAAAAAATACCCATACATTTCTCACAATCTTTGACCTCTGAAGCAGATCGTTTCGCGTATTGCATTCGGTTTACAATAAACCAACACTCACATTCCTCGAAACTTCCGTCATTAGATGTTTAAAATCAAATTACATGTTAATCATTTCTATGGGTTTCAAAACAACATTGAATCTATGTCACGAAAACCACTGTGGTTGGCGATAAGATGATAAAATTACAGAAAAAGTCTGTGTTCACAGCTGCAAGTTGTTTACTACTAGTAGCGGTAGATCAAGACAGTCGGGAGTCCTTGAGAATTCTCCTACATCAAAAGAAACGTTGGCATGATATTTGCCCGATCGGGAGAATGAAGGGAAAACACCGGCCTGTTTTCGTTGTAAAAACGGGGAGACAAACTACTCTTGGGAAGTTAGCGACAAAGATAGTCTGCCCTTGGGGACACCTGTGTGACATCAAAGGACGTCACTAGGACAATCCCCGACTGGAAATGAGAAAACTAAACTTGTCACCGTTAGTGTGCAGAATAAAGTCAACCTAGGCGGACGTAATTCGAATAGCCCTATCCTGGTGTAGAAAAGAGAATCTAACGTGTTAATATCCATTTTACATATGTTGGACATGTGTCTGTTATGACAAGGATAAGATTCGATTAAGGGATAGTGGAGTTTTCATAAGGTAATTACTAGTAAACATTAGATGTGAATAATGTAGTACAATCTAGGGATAAATAGAGTTTAGGTCATTAACATAGTGTTGTGTTGTGGTTAGTCGTTCAAGGAGTGTCGGCGACAGGAGGAAGTTGCCTTATTAAAATTAACTAGTATGGGAAATCAATTTGCTCAGCTGGTTATGAATAGTGAAGGGGGATGCTATTTAGAGGGATTGGGGTTGGTTGGGGGATAGGGGAAATGTCCAATAGTGGGATCTTACAGTGGGGTGGCTACTGGGGTCCTGCACTTTCTATTTTGGTCTTTCCTTGTCTTACCATAACGCAGACCGATGTGATGAGCTCATCTGTCCATGACATAGTTTTGTTCACTGTTATCTATCTGAGCGAGGCCAGTGGCCTACACTCATCTAATAGGGATCAGTGACGGGGTGGCTCTCACCCGGTGTGTTGTCTCTTTCACAGGTTCCCGCAGGTTAGGATGAAAACTACGGAAACATTGAAAATTCAGATCCGGGATAATTTTGGTGCAGGAGGATTAGTCAGCGACCTTCTCACTGAGCCTATGCTAGAAAAGGTTTGAAAGAACATGGCTCTGTGGAGCTGAATCATATAAGTATCCTACAGGATAAATACTGAGAACATAAGTGATAGTATTTCACACTACCTGTGGACAGCAACATAGTAATGGTTTTTAGTTTTCACACCATTCGTGAATAAACCAGTAGTGATGGATTTTCACTCCACTTATAACTAGAACAGTAGTGATTGACTTTCACACTACATGAAACCAAAACTTTAGAGAGTGTTTGTTCCACATAATAAGGAAATTAGAACATTAGGACTTATCTGGGAAATTAAGAGATTCATATGAGACTATGTACAATGACTGTTTTAAGAGAGAAAACTTTAGAACATTTCGTAGGAAGGAAGAATGTCATGTTCATGAGACAGTGTTTCTCTTTTCACTGTGCAGGAATTGTGTGGTCTCAGTTTCTATAAACATTTTGGAACAGTGTTTAGGAACAAGGTAGGACCAGTCCCAGACTGTATATTTGAGTGGTGACCAAGCATCGTTGTTATCAAAGCTCCTGGAGGTGGACAACGTCTGGCGGGAGAGACGCATCATTTGGTGAGGTCAATTGTGCTGACTATTATGATGTCGTGTAATCCTTGCCATGATGAGTGGACTCTTATCCTGAGCTTTGTGGTCTGATTTCTACATTTACACTAGAGTATACAACACACATTCCACGCTTACACTTCTCACATACAACTCTTCTTTTTTTGGGGAATAAATTAATTGTTATTAATTTTTAGAAGCTAGAGTTGTTGAGTATGTTGTTTAGGGGTAGAATGAGAGGGGGCACGATCCAGTGAAGATAGAGAGAGAGAGAGAGAGAGAGAGAGAGAGAGAGAGAGAGAGAGAGAGAGAGAGAGAGAGAGAGACAGACAGAGAGAGAGAGAGAGAGGAGAGAGAGAGAGAGAGAGAGAGAGAGAGAGAGAGAGAGGTGTCTATAGACTGACGGAGTGTTGTGGGCGGAATCTAGTGGATTTCTCCAGAATATGATATGGGTTTTAATAAAATGTGGGTGTTGATTCCCCTCACTCCAGGGACAACACTATAGAAGAACAATCTCTCAAGACACTATAGTAGAGAGAAAGTACTTATCACGACAATCTATATGGGGCGATAAAGAGGGTATTTACCATTTATTACCCAGGACAAAACGAAGTAATTAAAAGAAGGTGTGTTGAAGTATTGCACTATAAACAAATCGAAATATCGGAAAAAAACATGATTGACTTTAAGAGTTAATGATTATAAATTATTAGAATCTTGTGGTATTATCTTCAACAAGAGGACAATGTTATACATTAGTCTAATTTCCTCAGTTCTGACGCCATGTTGATGATCCTGACAAAAGTTACGGGTCTCATGGACATCCCTGATAACTCTGATGCCTTTGAGGTGTCCCACATTCCCACCAAGCTTACCTTCAACGGTCAGCATGATGTTCTGCCGTATATTCCGTCGTCTGGCTGACACCTGACATTCATACACTCCGCTGTCATCAGGGTTTACGTTCTGGATGTGCAAGTTCCACGCCAATGAATGCTTCATATGAACCACTTTAAACCTCCGGTCATTGACATAGGTGTCTTCGCCAATCGTCAGTGGGTTGGGATCTGAAGCCCTTCTCCACACGACCTGAGAGAAGAGATTATGATTAGTTTTTCAGTTACTGCCATGAAATAATATTACATGAAATCTCGCTCTATTTGTCTGTGTGTCTGTCTCATCCAAACACACAATCACATATTTACGAGTTTCCGTTTCGACATCCACAGTTTGATGACCTGTGCTGGGAGGTCATTTCTCCTGACTGAGAAATGAAAACATCGCCAAGGTATTTTATCAGTCGCCAGGTACTGTATCAGTCGCCAGGTACTGTATCAGTCGTCAGGTACTGTATCAGTCGCAAGATACTGTATCAGTCGCCAAGTACTGTATCAGTCGCCAGGTACTGTATCAGTCGTCAGGTACTGTATCAGTCGCAAGATACTGTATCAGTCGCAAAAGT
>JACEFZ010011895.1:25000-52599 GCA_014155875.1 Cepaea nemoralis | reverse complement strand
TTATTCAGTTGAGATTTTTTACGTGTTACTCTGGCATTTGCGGATGCGTACATACAAGGGAGAGCTATGAAACGCCATTCCCAAAACTGCTTTCCACATCCTTTGAGCACACCATGAGAGTACAAATACTGGAGTACATTGTGACATAAGGAAATTTAAAGGGGAAGAGAGACAGGTGGAGACAGGGACGTACTAGCCAGCTTGGCATCATGATACGGAGGCATGTGAGTAGCAGATATGTTTGGGAGTATACGAGGCAGAGGCTATGGGCTGACATGTTAACCAACGCCACACGATATGTACTATAAGAAGATGTATTATTATCACAGGCCATCTTCGAAAGAAAGGGGAGCTGTAATGTATTTGGAACTATCTCGGTTCTGTTACTAATTCGTTAGAGAAGGACTAGCCAGCTTGTAGTCATCGTCCGGAGGGTCTTCAGTTGAACATGTGTCTTTCTTGTTGCAACATACATTGATTAGTTCGCAATATTAAGGATGAAAGTTCATACGTTTGATCTTAAACGTTACAGGACACCTTCTAAAAGACTGTGGATAATGCAGAATACAACTATTGACATTCTACCAATTTTGAACATTGAGAGATCCTGTTTATAAACAACATCAGGTGTCACAAGTGTGTGTTGCGACCGGGAATGTGCGTGTTCTCAACAATGAGGACGACAACAATTGTGACCGCACGGGTATGCTAATTTAGAAACATTAAGCGCGTCTAAAAAGATTAAAAATAAACTACATCGTCATCATCATCATTCAGTGCCTTGCCGGCTGCCATGGGCGATCATGCCTCTCCACAAACTACGATCTCTCCGTCGTCATGTATCACTTCGGGCTGACTCCCTTCCGTGCTATGACACAAAACTATCAATAATCTTTCACGCTGCCTTCCTCTATGTCTCTTTCAGCAAATATTTCCGGTTGTAACAACAACATGTTCTAGAGTTTTTGACTTCTCATAACGTGGCCATAAAAAAAATAAAACAATGACTGCATCTTTTTGATGTTTGTGATAAGTTCTCTTTGCGACTCAGCTTTTCTTAAACATCCTGATTGCTCTTTATGGCTGTCCAACTAATATTCAGTATCCTTCTATAAAACCACATTTGCAAGGCTTCCAGGGATTTTTTTTTTTTCGTTTTACACCTGTCCAGTACTCCAGTACAAGCTGCGCTTAGTGCGGACCCTGTTTGACCGTGCTAGGAAGATATGCAACCAGGACACACTGACAGAGGAATTTTAAACTCTGAAGAATGTCTTAAACCTGAATGGGTACTCTACAGGATTTATAAAGCGCCACTGCCAACAGCTCAAACAAAAATCGAACGAAACTATAGTTGCTAGTTAGTTAGTTAGTTAGTTAGTTAGTTAGTTAGTTAGTTAGTTTGTTAGTCGACAGATCATCCTCATTGCACATCGAACCATTAAGTCCATAAGTGAACCGATCCCCTCCTCAGCAAATCCCGCAGCGTGTAGCGGTCTAACGACACCAGTTCTGTGTTGGTTTATCAATCTTCTTTGGCTTCCTGCGCACTGTTCTTGTTTGACCACACCTCTTTTAATTTGCTGTTCTCGAAGTCTGACCATGGTTGTAGATTCGCAGTCATCACTTGGTTCTCGCAAAAGTCTTACTTCTCGTAGTGCATTCAGAATGTCAGCCTGGTCCATGGTGCGTCCGTCCTCAATATTTGCCATACCTGCGAGCTTGTCAGCCCGTTCATTTCCTTGTACTCCCGCATGCTCTGGAACGAAGACAGCCGAGACAACTCAAGAGATAGCAACCACTCTCTTCGTACCCACCCCGTCTCTATCCACTTGATCATGCTCACTGAGTAGCAAAGGACACATGCCCTAGTGAATGTCTGTGTCTCGAGCCATGTTATTGCTTTACTTACTGCCATGACTTCAATAGTCAGGCTACTTGTGGTCTCAACAAAAGCACCAGAATCCTCCTTAACAATTCTCCCTCTGGCCCGCGCCGTGAAGGCCAATGAGCTTCTCACATGTCGGATGACCGACCCATCTGTGTAGATGACAGCATCACCGTCTAACGAATTCTCGAAAATCAACGCTTTCACTCTTTCACTTCCGCCTCCACAGCAGCCGGATTTTCTTGTCTGCATTTTCTGTCTAGTTGGATGCAAACTAAAAAGGACGTACAAAAATCTGTTGGCACTTTTACCCACTCCTCGCCAGGTTCTAAGTCCTCCAGTGAACACACCTGTTAAAGAATGCCTTCCGCTTGACCCGTCCACGACCTTCCTCTTTTTAACCTGCTGCCCTTCACTTTCCTAATTTCACTATGCCGTGGATGTGTGTGATTGCGTTAAATCTGAGGTAGGCACGTGCTCTGAAAATGTGTAGTCTGTCTTCAATGGTTGGAAAATCAAGAATGTAGCGCATCGCCCTGCATGCTGTATTTCTTGTACATCCAAGAATAATGCGCATAGCTTCGTTTTGTATCCTTTCCATCCTTTCTGTCTGCTTAATGCTGAGAGTCAGGATCGCCATCGCATACTAAAAAAACAGACATGACCAGCCCCTCTAATAGAAGACATAGATGGCGCTGCTCACAGTTTGAAGCCGCCATTACCCGCATCGCAGCCAAACCCCGTTTGGCCTTTGTTATCACCTGGTCTATGTGGCCATTATAAGCATGGCTTCGATCAAAACATATCTATAGACTATATCGCCGGAGTCCCTGGCGAATAGGTTAAGGACGCTGTTCGTAATCTCGTATACTCACGTACGAAAACACAGCTGCATGAGATTCGACGCATTGGTTTCTTACGGAAAGGTATGTGAGCCTGTCGTTCAGAAAGCAATGGAAAACTACTGAACGTACAACATGCCAAGAAATCAACAACGGCAGTAAAATGCTGGTGTTGACTGCAACGTCCGGATATGCACATATTTAAAGAAATGACTATATCATCTTGTCCCATCAATATTGCACCTTTCTTCGATTTTAAACATCCTGTGGTATTTTGTGTTTTTCTACCTGTTATTGTATTTATTCGTTGATACATGGAATGCGAGTCTTTTCCATATTGTGTCCCAATTTCCATGCACTGTTGATTCAGCCATTCTTCTGTAGCCACTTTGCATTTATTTACTATTTCTTCATGCATTCTATTATATTATATATTATATAATGAATTACACACATGCATTAATGTGTTTCTGCGCAAAATAGAAGACGTAAGATGGCATGACTGAATCACCAATGTGGAACTCAAGTAGAGAACAATACAAATAAATACAAGTGAATCAAGAGGTGAAGAAAAAACATTGACATTGAACTGAATAAGACAAACACTGAGAAAAGCTAAGAATAGGATAACTAGAAGGTCTTTGATTGGAATTAGCATGCCAAAATAAATAAATAAATGTTTTGCGTATCCTTTACAGGACATCGCTGTCAACCTTAGCATCTTTCAGCTGATTGTTGATTTCTTGGCAAGATTACGCTCAGTAGTTTGCCATTGCTTTCTGAACGGCCGGCTCATTTATCCCGCAAGTCACCAGCGCGGGTAGAACCGCTTCCAATTCTCGCGCGCTGCTAGACCTTGCGTGCATAAACGGGATTACGGAGAAAGTCGTGTAACCCCTCGACCAGAGAGACCGGCAAAAGAAATAAAGTATGACATGCTTGCTTGCTTGCTTGTGTTCGTTGGCTTGAGCTCCAACGTGAAGTCATGTATGTCGGATAAAGACATCCTGTTGTCCAACATCACTGTGATGTCATACAGGACTGAGGTTTGCGTGAGTATCCGTTGTCCCATGTCTGGCTTATTGGTGTGCAGACTGGTGGTTACTCGCCATACAGGCAGACACTCTCCGACTTCGGAGGAATTAGTAAGACATAAAACACGAGGTGAAGAGACGTAGACATGAAGAATATGAGGAGGACGTGAACGGAGCAACATGGGATAGCTAAAGATAGAACTGGTTGGAGTGAGTTGTTTGAATGGCATTGCCCAAAAGTGGGATAGAGGGTTAATAATAAGTTTAGCAATATTACAATACGACATTGTCATAATCATACCTTCTTGTTGTGCCCACTCAACAGAGCCTGGTAAAAAACGCATGCATATTTCAATTATATAGTCCTCGTTTGTGTCCCGATGACGTGGCATGGAGTTATTAACCCGCCTATTCGGATTCAACCAATGAGAAGACATGGCACAGGAATGTATTCCAATGATTACTCAGTGAAGGGAGGACCCAAGTGCTGATGACATGTAAATGCCTGCTATATGATCGCTTCGCCGTCAAACAAATTCACCAGCTGGCGTGACCGACCATGCTTCTCCTCATATTCCAGATAGAAGACGGGCAGTTTTAGGGCGTGGCTAGAGTTCAATGCAATCAATATAATCGCCGATGTCGCGTTTCTTAATAATTAACCGAAAGAAGAGTTGTTTTTAGCCCACAAATTGGAGGACGTGAAAATGACGTGATAATAGTTTGTAGAGAATATTGACAGAAACAATTCTCGTCTGTAACTTAGGAGTTAGTGAATGTTGTTTAATAATTATCCGTGAAACCGAATGGTGGGTTTGATTTCAGTCGTAACACGTAATATTATATTGCACAATGCAAATTAGCATTTAAACACTGAGCACAAACCAGTACTAGCAACGCTGATTGTATTCCGGTACGAGCCAAACGCCTTGTCCATGTCAATTACCGAAATACGATCAGCGTTGCCAGTAGTGGGTTGTGCTCAATGTTTAAAGCTCAAATCCATGAAAAAGAAACCAAATAAATCAATTAAATAAGGATTTATCGATCAAAACAACAACAACAACAACAACAAAACAAACAAACAAACAAAACACGAAAAGCATGTGATAGTGTGGGTGGGTATTTACATTCAGACGTGACAGACTGCTTAGTGGTGCAAACCCAATACTTTTTCGTGCAGAAATCGTACGTTTCACTGCTTGAATGGTAAACATGTTAACCGACAAGAGACAACTAGAAACAATGATGGTGTACAAACTCCCTATCATGGATAGCTGACCGGACGTCTGGCTTGACCATGGCAAAACAATATGAATGACCTTATGTGCATGCTGCTGACCCCGTGGCGAAGGCTTTCGGACTCAGTAATATCGCATACCGCGTTCGAAGCAAAGCAGTGTCAATGTCAATCTGCTCCGATACTAGTATTTCCTCCTACTAAACATTCTTCTGAATCTCTTTGGTATCAGTATGTAGTCAAGTTGACTGCGAATATCATTTCCATGGCTTTTCCATGAATATAATCCTTTATGATGTTGTTTAAATCAATCAGGTAGTACCCATTACCATTTCATGGTTTTCTGCCTATACTACAAGTGTGCCACCTCTCTCATTCCTTTCAGTTAGGCTGGTTAACACACTTAACTTTTGGACATCGTATTAATAGATCGTGCCAAAAACACGCGTTTCCTTAAATATCAATGTCAGAGAGAGGGTTATGTATGAATGAAACTCACACTCGTACGATAGAGATGATGCGTGAAGCACATTTTGTAACGATATTTAAGAGTAGTGGGTTCCCTCTTGAATTAGGATTACGAGTTCGGACACGGTCCAGGTTGGACGTGTCGTGAACGAGTGCCGAAGATGGACAACCATAGTGTCGGTGTTAGAATGTAATTTTACCGTTTGAATAATAATGTTTCATACAAAGTACATGTGCGAATTACGTGATAGTGTGAACTGTGGTGTACATAAATCTGTACATTAGATGTTGGAAAAGACTCGGCCTTTTGTTGAGTTATTTATCTAAATCTGTGACTTTGGCATACGAGGTGAATAAAGAGAGGAAAACGCAAGCTGTTAGGGAAATAGAAGTTGTGCTATGACAAATGATAACCATGGTAGCGACTTCTCAGTGACCTAGACAATGACTTAAACCTAGACATGAGGGCTCGTCCGAGATAGAAGATAACTTATCTCTGATGTATTCTGTGCAATGGAGTAAATACATTAAGCCTAACATAGAGTTTGTTGGTTGGAGATGTCAGCCCAGAGAGAGAGTGAGAGAAATAGAGAGTGTGAATGTGTGTGTGTGCACGCGTGCATGCATAAGTTTGGAAGAGAGTGAGTGAGCGTGATAATGTGAGGGAATGTGTTTGTCCGTGTGAGAGAGTGAGATTGAGAGAGTGAGTGAGTGTGTGTGTGTGTGTGTGTGTGTGTGTGTGTGTGTGTAAGGAATTGTGTGAGAAAGAGAGTGAGTGAGTGAGTGAATGATCGAGTGAGTGAGTGAGTGAGTGAGTGAGTGAATGAGTGAGTGAGAGAGTAAATGAGTGAGTGAGAGAGTGTGTGTAAGGGACTGTGTGAGAAAGAGATTGAGTGAGTGAGTGAGTAATTGAATGAGTGAGTTAGTGAGTGCTTGAGTGAGTGAGTGAGTGAGTGACTGAGGGGTGAATGAGTGGGCGAGATAGTAAGTGAGTGTGTGTCAGCTAATGAATGTGTGATAGAGAAAAAGAGAGTGTGAGTGAGAGCGAACAGGGTGAGAGAGAGAGAGAGAGAGAGAGAGAGAGAGAGAGAGAGAGAGAGAGAGAGCGAATGAAACATTGAGTGATAGCGTGAGGGCGTATGTCTGTCTGTGTGTAAGTGAGAGATAGAGTGAATGAAAGATAGAGATAGTGAGTGAATAAGGGAAACAGTTAGTGAGAGAAAGAGAGTGAGAGAGCGAGACAGTTGGAGAATGAATATGTGTGTGTGTGTGTGTGTGTGTGTCTGTGAGAGAGAGAGAGAGAGAGAGAGAGAGAGAGAGAGAGAGAGAGAGAGAGAGAGAGAGAGAGTTGAGCGCACGCATGTCATGTAACATGCTATTACGTTTTGAATGTGTATTTTCATTTTCATGTTAAAATGTTTAGTGCCACTTGATTGCATCATGTTTAATATAAACACATGTACATTACTGTAGAGAGAGTGAGAGAGTTGGAGAGAGAGAGAGAGATACAGAGAGAGAGAGAGAAAGACAGACAGACAGACAGAGAGAGAGAGAGAGAGAGAGAGAGAGAGAGAGAGAGAGAGAGAGAGAGAGAGAGAATGAGTGTGAGAGTGTGCTGTGTAAGAAGAAACAAAAGGAGGTAACTGAGCGCACGCATGTAATGTAACATGCTATTTCATATGTTATGTGGATTCTCATTTTTCATATTATCATTAGTTAGTTAGTCTTTCCTCTTGAGCCTATGTTGGCGCATAGGGCAGAAGTCATGGCTCTCCATGTCTGGCGGTTCGTTGCTACCTGTTGTAGATCGTGGATGTTCACTTGGCCGTTGAATGAGCCTTCTCTGATGATGGTTCTACGCAGGGTCTCTCTTGGTCTTCCCCGGTTTCTTTCCCCTACTAGTTACCAGTTTCTTATAAAATTGGATACAATATCTTGCTTAGTCTCTTGTCTTATTTGCGCATTGGTTTTGAAATCTGTCCACTGGATGTTTAGAATTCTTCTAAGACATTTGTTCTCAAAATTTTCTAATTTTTTTTATCTAAAGCTAGCATTGATTTCCAGCTCTGACATCCATACTTTAGCACTGGAATCACACAAGAGTTGAAGATTTTAAGTTTCGTTTGTGTGCGGAGTGCCTTTGACTTCCAGATGTTTGACAGTTTATTGAAGGCACCAGATGCCAGTGCGATTCTAGATAATATTTCTGGTGTTGAGTTCCCTGTAGATGTCCTTTTGCTTTCTAGGTATGTGAAGCTGTTGACTTTTTCAAGAACATGGTTGCTTAATTTGGTGTCGTCTGAACTGTTGGTAAGATCAATAGTTTTTGTTTTTGTGGTGTTAATTTGGAGACCAATTTGTCCTGAAACATTTTGGAGATATTTATTTTCTCTTGGGCATCCGGGTGTGTTGAACTAAAAAGCACTATGTCGTCGGCAAAGTCCAGGTCTTCAAGAATTTTGTCAACCCAATGGGTACCCCTTATTTGTGTTGTTTGTGCATTTGCACATGACCCAATCGATAGCTATTCCAAAGTGCATTAGTGACTAGACACAACCCTATTTCACTCCCGTTTCCACTGAGAATCAGTCAGAATATTATCATTAGTGTACAACATTTGACGTTAGTTAGAGTATTAAATTTGATCTTAGCGAGAGTGCTACAGTTGGTGTTAGGTAAAGCACTACACCTGCTATTAGATAAAATACTACAGTTGCTTTGGCTAGAGTACTACAGTTGATGTTAGTTAGTTAGTTAGTTAGTTAGTTAGTTAGTTAGTCGACAGATCATCCTCGTTGCACATCGGACCATTCAGTCCATAAGTGCTCGGATCCCCTCCTCAGCAAATCCCGCAGCGTGTAGCGGCTAACGACGCCAGTTCTGTGTTGGTTTATCAATCTTCTTTGGCTTCCTGCGTAGTGTTCTTGTTTGGCCACCCCTCTTTTAATTTGCTGCTCTCGCAGTCTGGCCATTGTTGTAGATTCACAGTCATCACTTGGTTCTTGCAAAAGTCTCACTTCTCGTAGAGCATTCAGAATGTCAGCCTGGTCCATGGCGCGTCCGCCCTCCACAGTAGCCTCACCTGCGAGCTTGTCAGCCCGCTCATTTCCTTGTACTCCCGCATGACCTGGCACGAAGATGAAACTAATCTTTGCCAGCCGAGACCGCTCCAGAGGCAGCAACCATTCTCTTCGGATCGACCCCTCCTCTATCCTCTTGATCATGTTCATTGAGTCGCTAAGGAAACAAGCCCTAGTGAATGTCTGTGTCTCGAGCCATGTTATTGCTTTACTTACTGCCATGACTTCCATGGTCAGGCTACTTGTGGTTTCAGTGAAAGCACCAGAGTCCTCCTTCACAATTCTCCCTCCGGCCCGAGCTGTAAAGGCCCATGAGCTTCTCACATGTCGGACGACCGACCCATCTGTGTAAATGACCGCGTCACTGTCTAGCGAATTCTCGAAAATCAACGCTTGTACTTCAGCCTCCACAGCAGCCGGATTTTCTTGTCTGTATTTTCTATCTAGTTGGATGCAAACTGAAAAGGATGTGCAGAAGTCTGTTGGCACTTGCACCCACTCATCGCCAGGTTCTAAGTCCTCAAGTGAACACACCTGTTGAAGAATGTCTTCGACTTGACCCATCCACGACCGTCCTCTTTTTAACCTGCTGCCCTTCACCTTCCTAATTTCACTATGCAGTGGATGCTTTGTGTTTGCGTTAATTCTGAGGTAGGCGCGTGCCCTGCAAACTTGCATTCTCTCTTCAATGGTTGGAAAATCAAGAAGGTAGCACATCGCCCTGCATGCTGTATCTCTTGTACATCCAAGAATAATGCGCATAGCTTCATTCTGTATCCTTTCTATCCTTTCTATCTGCTTATGGCTGAGAGTCAGGATTGCCATTGCATACTCCAAAACAGACATGACCAGCCCCTCGTACAGAAGACATAGATGGCGCTGCTCACAGTTTGCTGCCGCCATCACCCGCATCGCTGCCAAGCCCCGCTTGGCCTTTGTTATCACCTGGTCTATGTGCACATTATAAGCAAGGCTTCGATCAAACCGTATCCCCAGGTAATTCATTGCCTGCGTTCTTTCCACCGTCTCTGAACACAGCATTACAGTTGGTGTTGGATTGTTGACAATATGATTATTCAACCAGAACCAAGTCACTGTTGCCTTTGTTGGGTTGACCATTGCCCTCAACTACAGTTGATGTTAGCGAGAATACTAGAGTTGATGTTAGCTTAGAGTATTACAGTTGCCGTTAGCTAGAGTACTACAGTTTCTGTTAAATAGAGTACTACAGTTGTTGTTAGTGAGAGTACTACAGTTAGTTTTAGCTAGAGTACTACAGCTGCTGTTAGACAGAGTACTACAGTTGCTGTTAGCTACAGTATTACTGTTGGTGGTAGCTAAAGTACTACAGTTGTTATTAGCTGGAGTACTACAGTTGATATTAGCATGAGTACTACAGTTGTTTTTAGCGTTAGTTTTACAGGTGCTATTAACGAGATTGCTACATTTACTTTTAGTTAATGTACTACAGTTGTATTTAGCGAGAGTTATACAGTTGCTGTTAGTTAGAGTACTATAGTTGATTTTAGCGAGAATATCACAGTTGGTATTAGGTAAAGTACTACAGTTGCTATTAGCTAGAGAACGCTAGCTATAAAACTACAGTAGCTGTTAGCAAAAGCACTACAGTTGCTTTTAGCGAGAGTACTATAGTTACTGATAGCGAGAGTACTACAGTTGGTATTAGCCAAAGTACTAGAGTTGCTGTTTGCTAGCGTACTGCAGCTGTTGTTAGCGAGAGGTCTACAGTTGCTAATAGTGAGGGTATTACAGTTGCTGCACCACATATGCTGTTAGCTAGAGTACTACCGTTGACATTAGCGAGAGTACTACAATTGGTGTTAGCTAAAGTATTACAGTTGCTATTAGTTAGAGTACTACAGTTGATGTTAGCGAGAGTAGTACTGTTTTTGTTAGCTAGACTACTACAGTTGCTGTTAGCATGTGTACTACAGCTGATTTTTATCGAGAGAACTACAGTTGCTGATAGCGAACGTTCTACATATGGTTTTAGTTCAAGTATTAGAGTCCCTGTGAGCTAAAGTAATATTGTTGCTATTAGCTTGAGTACTACACTTGATTTTATCTAAAGTACAATAGTTGAATATAACGAAGGTACTGAATTTGGTATTAGCTACTACAATTGCTATTAGCTAAAGTACTACAGTTTATGATAGCAAGGCACTACAGTTGCTGTTAACTAGAGTACTACAGTTGCTATTTGCTAGAGTACTGCAGTTGCTGGTGGCTAGATTACTATAGTTGCTGTTAGGTAATGTACTAGAGTATCTGTTATTGTGGTTACTATAGTTGCTGTAAGCGAAAGTAATAGTTTCTGTTAGCTAGAGTACTTCTGTTGCTATTAGCTAACGTGCTACAGTTGCTGTTAGTGAGGGTATAGCAGGATATGTAAGCTAGGGTACGCTAGGGTACTACATTTACTTTTATCAAGAGTAGTACAATTACTGTTATTGAGAGTTCTACAGTTGATGTTAACTAGATTATTACAGTTACTGTTAGCGAGAGTACTACAGTTGATGTTAGCTTGGGTATTATATTTTATGTTAGCCATAGTACTACATTTGTTGTCAGCGAGAACACTACTGTTACTGTTAGCTAAACTAATACAATTGATATCATGTACTAATAACAAATACAATACAGAAGAATACGAGTAAGAAGAAGAAGACACAGTAGTAGTAATCGTAGTTGTTGTAGTAGTAGTAGCGAAAGTAGTAGCGCTTGTCTGACCTCCAGAACTTCATTGCCTTTTTCTCCGACTTTCATCCCAGTATCAAACTTACCTCCACCATTTCTTCGTCGACCGTCAACGTCTTAGATCTAACAGTCTCTTTAGGTTCCATGGGTCTATGCACGACGGTTTTCTATAAACCAACTGACTCGCACGCATTCCTTCTCTGTACCTCCTCCCATCGTACCTCGTGTAAGGGTTCTATTCCTTTCTCCCAACTATTACATCTCCTATAGCTTTGTCAGGATAACAACGACTTCCGTCAAAAAGCCCACGAAATGCTGGATTTCTTTCGCTTTCGAGGCTACCCTGAGAATATTCTGTCTACAGCCCTTCACCGCTGCCTGTCTATCAGTCGTGCTGAGGCTCTCTCCTCCAGGCCGAAACCACGAAATAATAGACCTGTCCTCTCACTAACCTACCATCCCCACAATATTGCTGCCAAGATAATCCTCCTGAGACATCTATCCATTCTTCAGGCAGACTCGACCACTAGCGCTGTCTTCTCAGAGGCCCTCCCGGCGGCGTGCAGGCGGGATCGTAACCTCAGGGATGTGCTGGTCCATGGCAGTCTACCCCAACCTCACAAATCTCTTCCTGGCACGGTGAATTGTCTTCGAATGCAAGACCTGCCCACATGTACTTCAAACCCAGAGTTTGGTATTCCCTAAGACGACTTTCCACATCCGTGGGGGTTTCTCATGCAAGATACGCAATGCTATCCATGCGATTATTTGCACACGTTGTGACATGAGTTATATCGGGAAGATAGCTTTACGTCTTGCTGACAGATTTAGACAAAACCTTTCTGGTATTAACAGTAGCGCCAAGAAACCATTATCCATGCACTTCAACAGTCCTAACCACTGTGGCGTGGCTGACATACAGGTCACGTCAATCAAATCGTGCGCATACCACGAACGGGATCGTAAAACATTGGAAAACGGTCTAATCTTCCAGTCGGGTTCATTCTTCCCTCACGGCCTCAATGTCCAACAAGTTTCATTTAACTTCCACACCCCCCACCCGCCCACCCCAGTTGTATAGTCCACCAATAAGTTATTTGCATGTCCTTTGCAGGACGTCACAGTTAACCCCAGCATTATTTATGCTATTTGGAATTTCTAGGCAGTATTGCGTTCGGTGGTTTGCAATCGTATTCTGAGCGGCCGCCACTCATGCCCCTCTGTGAGGACTAACGCAATGAAATCTTCAGCAGCTGTGTTTCGAGCGCGGAACGAGAAATCACTAATTGCGAAGTGCGTCAGCGACATCTTTGACAATCCTAATTTTTAACTTTTGCCCACATAGGTGCCTCTCCACCTCACCCGTTCCCGACTAGTTGTTTGGCCAATATCTGAGCTTCTGACGGTATTGACTTTTCACCCGTTGACCATAAATCCGGTTCATACAATCCACTGGTAGTCGTCGAACGCGTGTCAGTTGTCAGTCACTCCAAGCTAGGGTATGGATTCAGATAAGTACGCTTAATATTGTCATGTTGTGTTTCATGTACTTTTATGTCGGTTTGTGTTTGTTTGTTCTGTGCTGACGAAGGCTTTGGCCGCAACGTCCAATTTATTTCTTGTAATGGTGTTTTAGTAAAGCTTACAATCTACTTCTCGTTTTTTTGGAGATTCATTCATTGCCTAGTAGTAGTAGTAGTAGTAGTAGTAGTAGTTGTAGTTGTAGTAGTAGTAGTAGTAGTAGTAGTAGTAGTAGTAGTAGTAGTAGTAGTAGTAGTAGTAGTAGTAGTAGTAGTAGTAATAGTAGTAGTAGTAGTTAGTAGTAGTAGTAGCAGTAGCAGCATGTACATAAGTAGGAAATAAAAAAGAATGACAGCAAAGGCAACAAACATAGCACTTGGGGAACAAGAGGAAGAACAATGAGAAGAAACATTGGTTGAATTGGGAAATGTAATGTTTGAATGTGGTGAAGTAAGTTTGACAACTGAGCAAACATAAAACGGACAACTTTGAAGTCTGAATACATGTACTCTTGCAACTGTGTACATAACATAGATATAATAGTGGAAATGAACACTGAGAAGATACAGATTACACGTCTGAGATAAATACGCAACATCGCGATAATAAGTATAAGAGCATGCATGAAACAAGAGAAAAACAGTAAGAAAGAAAGAAAAAAGAAAGAAAGAAAGACATACAAAAGAAACACAGAAAGGAAATGGAAGAAAGATCAAAAGAAAGAAACTGAAAAAAAAAGAAATAAAGAGTAAGAAAGAATGTAGAAAAGAAAGAAAAATAGAAAGAACGAAATAAAGAAAGGAAGACAGGCAGGAAGACAGACAGGAAGAGAGACAGGAAGAAAAACATAAGAAAAAAGAGTTAGAAAGAAAGGAAGAAAGAAACAAAGTAAGAGTAATAAATAATGAAGAAAAGAAAGAAAGAAAGAAAGATAGAAAGAAAGAAAGAAAAAAAGAAAGAAAGAAAGTAGGAATTAAGGCTAGAAGGAAAGAAAGAAAGAAAGATAGAAAGAAAGAAAGAAAAAAAGAAAGAAAGTAGGAATGGTGGCTAGAAAGAAAGAAAGAAAGAAAGAAAGTGAGAAAGAAAAAAAGAAAGAACGAAAGAAAGAAAGAAAGAAAGAAAGAAAGAAAGAAAGACAGAAAGAAAGACAGAAAGAAAGAAAGAAAGAACAAAAGAAAGAAAGAAAGAACAAATGAAAGAAAGAAAGAAAGAAAGAAACATGAAAGAAAAAAAAGACAACCAGGCAACCATCAAGACAGATAGACATAGAGACATAAAGAAAGACAGAAAGGTCGTGGCAGAAAGATAGAAAGGTAGTAAAAATAGATAGAAAGGAAGAGGACAGTCGTAGAAATACATAGGCTTAACAAATGCGATGAAACGCATAAGAAACGCAGCTGGGAGAGACAAATTTTGAAACTAATAACAAATGAAGGGATAACATTTATTACTGACTTTATAGAACACACAAATTAAATGGTTAGAACTGTTTGATGGAATAGAATAGGATCAACCTGCGGCTAAAGCGTTCTACGTGAGAACATCGGGATACAAGGCAACCCAGATAATGCGTTGGTTGGATGCAGTATGGGAGACATTGAAAAACTCAAATGCAACGTTAATACAAACAACAAGACAAGCTAAACATAAAATTAATCCGCCTCCTCTCTGCGATGCTCCACTTACTTTGAAGTCATGGTTATTACATTTAGATACCATTTAACGGCATTTATTCTTTTCGACAAACATGCTACACATCCAAGTTAAAATAGCCGAATAGTTACTTTCAATTTTATTTCATCAAATACATAACAGCTGAGAAATTAAACACGCTAAACTGTAATGTTTGCAGTAGTTGTTTTAAAATCTGAAACTAAAACAGCAAAACAAAGGAATCCACGTGAGTTCAGTCATGATAACAGTCTTGATATTTGATTAGGGTCAGTGTATTTATAAAATGTCGGTTATGTTGACAATAGTAGTTTTATTTACCAAAGAATGTATACTACCATTGAGGGAGTGTTATGATTTGAGTAATAGGTGTCTTATTATTGCAGATAAGTTACGCACCGAGCGTGTGAGACGTAAGATGGTGCATGATGGTGGAAATGACCACGTGTTCACATGCACCCACTGTGAACAGACATTTACAGCTCGAATTGGCCTTATCAGTCACATTCGCTACCACCATGGGTAAAAGTTATTATACCTTTTTAAAGTACAAACTATCGTCTGTCAATGTAATAGGTGTCTTAGTAATGACATGTCACAGCTTCTGGTATCGTTGCCCTTTCAGTTAAATTGTATCTAAATACTCGTTGGAAAATTTAGTAATGTTTCATGTGTTAACATATTTAGTGTTCAGTTGTGTATCTGAATGCGGCACAATTCCCTATAAATAGTCAGTTCCATATAGATAGCTCATAAGGCCTGGATCATTCTTGATAACTGCAATAAAAAGAAAAATCAAAACAATGTTTCCTGTGTTGAATTTAAACAGTGAAGACACAATCAAAGCGATAGTTCGATTTATTGCATGACATATTTCGCTGAAATACTGATGACCAAGTCCTATAAGAACCGATAAACACAGTAAAGTGATTTTCTTTTTGGTTTTGTTCACATATCCTTTACAGGACATCGCTGTCAACATCAGCATCTTTCAGCTGATTGTTGATTTCTTGACAATATTACACCTACGCTTATCGTTATGACACATGATGGATGGATGGTCGGAGATCACAATTTGTGGAGAGGCGTGATCGCCCACGCCAGCCGGCAAGGCACTAAATGATGATGATGATGAACGTGTCCACAAATTTGTGACTGTCTAAGCTGAATTGCTCTAATCACTTTACGGTGTTTATCTGTTTCTTGTAGGACGTGGCCATCGGTTTTTCAGCGAAATATGCCATGCAATAAATCGAACTATCAATCTCCGACGGCATGGAACTCCGACGGCATGGATCATTTCGTGTGTTGACCTATTTCCCTGCCATGACACAAGCCTAACAAAAATCTTCTCCCGCTTTCTTCTTCTATCGCTCTTTCCCCAAATCTTTCTTGTGGTCACGACATGTTCCATTGTGTGTCTTCTCATAACGTGGCCAAAAAACTATGACTGTACTATTAGATGTTTGTGATAAGTTTCTTTACGACTTAGCTTCCCTCACATGTCCATATTACTGATTGTAGATGTCCAATTAATTGCCAGAATTCTTCTATAAAACCACATCTCCTAGGCTTCCGAGGATGTTTTCGCCTGCTTATATATATATATATATATATATATATATATATATATATATATATATATATATATATATATATATATATATATATATATATATATATTGCCATATACCTGGATCAGGATATGGATTATAGGACACACTTTGCACGGCATTAGTTCAAAAGAATGATAAGAATGATAAGTGTGCAGGACGTTTTGGTGCAGGCGTGAAAGCGTCACAGAAAACGTCACTGAGAGATCAGTGAGACTTGGGCTGCCGTCCTGTTCGGACGCAGCATGTCTTTTGGAGCATGGCTAACAGTATGTTATGCGGCTCTTTGTGTTTAGTAGTGTGTGTATTCTCAAGTGATTCTTGTGGAGCGATTGAATTTGTCGACATGTGACAGGAGTCGGCAGATTAAAGTTTGCAAGATATAAAACCATATCGTCTTGTAAAGGTTTGTTACAGTGGCCGTTTCTTGGTTGTCGTTTTCTATTTCAAGTATAAGGAGAGATGAAAATGTTTGAATGGATGGGAATGTATTAGTCCTCATGCCCTTAGATGAGTCGTCGATATCACTTCGTGACAAATGGGGTCTTGTACCGGTAGTAATAATTATGAACTCGTGATTTATGACATATTAGTAACAATTTATCATTCAAAGATCGAGCCAAATACATGTGAAGGCCAAGATCACGAAAAACTATGCACAGCTTAAACCATGTGAACGCACGGTGCAGCACGGAAAATAAACACACAGGAAGAGCCGCTTAAAGATGTCGCCCAGCCTGTTGTTTGGAAAATGAAATCAATTACCGATTAATTTACAACAGTAAACACTGATCATTATTAAATACTAAATAGAAGTGCAATCAAGTCATCGATTAAGAAATAAACCATTGAACTATTTTCGTCAGAAAGTTAAAGAATCAGAATGTACAATCGGAGATCAAGAATTAGAATATGTGCTCGGTGCAATGGTACAGATGAGAAAGAGAGTAGATCTTGCACGAACACTGCGCTGCTATAATTGATAACACTTAGACAGTGCAAATATATATGTGTGAGCATATCCAATTTATCCAAATAAACAGTATTTCAACATAACACGGAAAAACTACACATTCACATACATCAACGCATAATGACAACCAGGTCAGTGTACACATATTTATTACGTCATTGAGGATTGTCTACAACACCATTATTCAACATTATTTTGGACTTGAGAACACTGATAACATTATAGAGGACATTACAACACCATTATTCACATACCGGACACTTCATCACACGTCAGGACGACACGCACACGTACACTAGGACATATTATTGTTGAAATTGTAGAGGATTTTTCTACCATCGAGCAAGTCATCTCGGTCAATCGAGACCGAACACGAACTCCTCACGTCGTCATTTATGAACTGAAGTTACGAACGTCTGAGCACAACGTCAACCTATCAACATCCTTTCCACACCCAACATGGTTGAACACCAGACGATTTAATCTATTTATTCAACAAGTCAGTACTACCAGAATTTACGCAAGTGATTATATTGATCTACATAAACATTTCATACTCCAGCGACACGAACATCATATCAGAACAGTATCTAGCATGTCGTCAAGACTTATTCTGAAGATACAACAATATATTTATTCAAAATTTGAAAGTTAAACTCAGATCACGATACCATTTGTCATTTGATCATATCCAGGTACAATTCGTCTTCAACGATACAGGAAAATATAGTTCAACGTGAATTAATTCGACATATAAACTGTTGTAGTCATAGTGTGTTAAAGTGAAGGAAAGCGTACACGGACAGTAAATTATTACTCTTCAAGACGTATGTGTGATAGAAGAACATGAAACAAGTTTGGACCAAGATGTTGTTCGACGGTATTCGAAAATCTCGACTGTGATCTACGGTATTACTGGTTCATCAGTTGAATCCGTACCGCTTGTTCTCATAAACTTCACATGCTGACCTGGTGTAACAGGCACTTTGAAGGAGACAGCTACCGATGATCTGATAGGAACTCGTAAAAAGATGCTAATAACACGGCATCGAACTATTTGATTCACACGTCAGATTCCGTATACTTCAGTTCACATTTTTTGTCTCAAATACTTGATCATTGAAATGTTTGAACCTATGTGCCAACATGTTTGTTGTTACACACAAGACTACGTCAGAAAAATAAAAAGACAAACAGTTGTCAGAGGAATTACATTTATACGCAGTTCTCCAGGAACGTTCGAAAGAAATTTCTTGAAGTACATCAACACAAGACTATAAATTTACAGTTAAGCAGTCGAAATGCACTGAACTTTGAAAATTGCAGTAATCATTGAATTCCTGGAAACGATAGTTTGGATGAAGTCAAATTGATACGTGAACATTGAGAAGTAAACACTTGGAAGAAAGCAAGTGAATCTTATTTTAAAATTACGAACCAAAATTCTCAGAACATTCAAATATTCAAATTTTGAGAAATTTCTTGAAAGAAGACGATTACATCGAAATTCGAGTTTCATAACAGGATGAACAATTTTTACATCAAACTTGAGAAACATAACTTATGGACACGTACACTAAACGTCATTAAGAAAAAAATTACATCTGAAAATATATACTTCACTTGAAACATTGTGAATACAGCCAACACTAACTAGTCTACATTCAATTGATATTAAGCTAAAATCGTGACCAGATTATACTGGTTAGTCAAAGATGAGATACTCAATCATTCCTTATCAAATCACGAACTTCTTTGGCTATATTGTCAAATCTGAGGGATGACCATGCATGTTTCAACTTTAAAGGTATTTTATCGCATATTACTGCTTTTGAGGAATTGCTCAAGGAAATAGAATCACCAAACCCGCAGATGCTTATTCATCCACGTCTATTATCTCAACCGTACTCAAATATGACGAGACCAGAAGAAATTCCGTTCAGCGTGTTCAGGATAGGCTATAACTGTTCGAACAGGGCCAATCAGTCGCCCGAATCGATGATACAACGTTTGAGACCTCCTTTATATGGATGCCCAATTACCCAGTCATTACATCACTTGTCGGTATTGGAATATCGAATACTAGAGGACAAACTTCTGTGTCAACGATGGATAACAATTCATTTAACAATGACATTTAAATACACGAATACACACGAGGAAGGCTGAATAATAATTTAATTTACATCATTCATTGTCATAAATAAAAGAATTTCATGTTGTTCTCACGTGAATCCAGCACGTGATTAAGATTGTTCCTTAGTTTAAGGATAGTAAATTAGGTGAATGGTGTTAATTTGTTTTCTTCGTGGGTTATAGTCATTTAACCTGTTTTAATTATGCTAAATATTAGTATATATATTTATTTATACTATTTATGTGGTCTTGTAATTTAGTTTTGATTTTGCGATTACTGCTTGATCATAAGCAAATGTTTACCATTGGTTTTATCAAGGGTAATGGCAACAATAGATAATAAAGGTACAGAGAGAACCACACAGAATGGGAGGGTACGGTGCGGTGTGCTGGGATAGAAGTAACTCCCCTACGCAGATATAACAGTACACTAGAATTGTACCAAGATATGCGTTACATCTTTAGACGAATATGGAGGTGTACTGTGGACTAACCAACGTCATTAGACTAAGAGGTTTGGGGAAACTCTCTTTAGGCTGATCCGCGAAGGCAGTCTATATGATACCGAGATATGACCGTTAGAGAGTTGAGGATGATTTTATGGATACCGAGTCATATAATTATATAAAGTCAGCACAACCAATAGACAGATGAAAGCATTATGACTTAGCTTCTCTGCATACATGTGTGAGCATTGGGCAATGGAACCATATTACAACAGTTCATTGAAGGAAAAGAGTTATCCTGCTGATACGATTCGTCTATTGATCGGTGTTTACACAGAGAGAACTATTGTGTTGTTATGAATTATATTGCTATTTGACTATGGTATTATTAGATTGTTAATAATAATTATTATGTGAATAGGTTATTAGGTAGTTAATGATTTTAAATTAAGTGGGACAGACAGATGACAAAACTTCTCGTTCCTTTCAGGGTAGAACAAGCAGAATAAACTAGCAAAATGTTTGCAACATTTTGAAGGGTAGAGGGGGTGAGTGCCATATACCTGGATCAGGATATGGATTATAGGACACACTTTGCACGGCATTAGTTCAAAAGAATGATAAGTGTGCAGGACGTTTTGGTGCAAGCGTGAAAGCGTCACAGAAAACGTCACTGAGAGATCAGTGAGACTTGGGCTGCCGTCCTGTTCGGACGCAGCATGTCTTTTGGAGCATGGCTAACAGTATGTTATGCCGCTCTTTGTGTTTAGTAGTGTGTGTATTCTCAAGTGATTCTTGTGGAGCGATTGAATTTGTCGACATGTGACAGGAGTCGGCAGATTAAAGTTTGCAAGATATAAAACCATATCGTCTTGTAAAGGTTTGTTACAGTGGCCGTTTCTTCGTTGTCGTTTTCTATTTCAAGTATAAGGAGAGATGAAACTGTTTGAATGGATGGGAATGTATTAGTCCTCATGCCCTTAGACTGAGTCGTCGATATCACTTCGTGACATATATATATATATATATATATATATATATATATATATATATATATATATATATATATATATATAATATATATGTTATGAGGAGAAATAAATTGGAGAACTTTATGATAACTGGCAAGATGGAGGGGAAAAGAACGAGGGCAAGGCAGAGAAGTAAATATATGCATGGCTTGGTCACGTGGTATGGAACTCACCGTACACAGTCCACAGTACACAGTTCACAAAGCTGTTCGACGACTCTGGTGGTCGTGTGAGATGGCAAAACACCTTAAGGGCACATCACGAGATGATGATGATGATGATGATGATGATGATGATGATGATGATGATGATGATGATGATGATATTTCGCTGCATCTCGTTGGGTACATATTGCAGAATTCACGATTTTGTGTGTTCTGTAAAGTCTGCAGTATATATGTGAGATGTAGCGAAATATGCCAGGCAATCAATCGTGCAACCTATGTTTGCGTCTTCAATGTTAAAAAATAAAGAAATAAACATATATGCATACACATAGTTACAATTCGTGCAGACACACTTATGTAAGAATGTAACATGTAACGCTGTGTTATCAACTCTCCTTCACCGCGCACTAGTTCGACTCGGACGAATACGACTGTCCCCAATTCCTCCTCTTTTTATACAGCTTCATAAGGTCAATATGAATAAGTCCAAAACAGGCAGGTGAGTATCTGGCTACTAAGCGACTGTAGACGTGTTCTTGGTTGGGTGGATGTAGCAGTTGTTTGTAGGATCTGACACTCCCAAAGGTGGTTGGGTTGATTTAACAGCTATAGTCTTCTTCTGTATCTACGACTGCCAAAGGTGGTTGGGTGGGTTTAGCAGCTACAGTTGTCCACTGGATCTATCCCTCCCAGGGGTGGTTGGGTGGATGTAGCAGCTACATTTGTTCACTATCTGTCACACCCAAAGGTGGTTGGGTGGGTTTAGCAGTTACAGTTGTTCACTATCTGTCACTCCCAAGAGTGGGGTTTGGGTTTAACAGTTACAGTTGTCTACTGGATCTTTCACTCCCAATGTTAGTGAGCACATTTAATAGCTACTGTTGTCAATATCTCTTTCACTACCAAGGGTAGTTGATTGGATGAAGCAGTTACAGTTGTATAGTGCATATGTCACTCCCAAGTGTGGTTAGTTTTGTTTAGTAGCTACAATTGTTACTGGCTATGTCACACCCAAGGATGGCTGGGTCTGTGTAGCAGCTGCCATTGTCACTGGATCTGTCACTGCCAAGTGTGGTTAGTTTTGTTTAGTAGCTACAATTGCTACTGGCTATGTCACACCCAAGGATGGCTGGGTCTGTGTAGCAGCTACCATTGTCACTGGATCTGTCACTGCCAAGTGTGGTTAGTTTTGTTTAGTAGCTACAATTGCTACTGGCTATGTCACACCCAAGGATGGCTGGGTTGCTGTGAGCAGCTACCATTGTCACTGGATCTGTCACTGCCAAGGGTGGTGGGTGGATTAGCATTGCTTTAGCTGATCCGGCAGCTTCTGCTCTTGTCTTGTTCCAGAATACTGGTGTTACATTTCCTTTGGAGTAAACTAGACAGGCCGGGAGAGGGATGATGCTGTATGGGCAACACATGGTCTCTAAATTCAGCCCAGGCTTTATGTTATGGAGAGGTATAACTCCATTTTACAAACTATCGTCAGTCAAGACAGCAAGGTGCCAATATTACATCCGAGTGTTATTAGTAAGTATGACATACTAACCTGTCTTCCTGGTCACCTGTTAATGAAAAGATTGGAACAATCAACACCACCATTTTTAATTAGCAAGCGAGAATGCAGTTTCTCACTCCAAGAGACAGGTAATTATTTGCAGAAAATATTCCCCATTATCCGCAGCGCAGATTGTGTTGCTACTATAAAAAAAAATCTTGTATGCTATTTGTATTCTAGTCAGCGGAACGCCGCAAAAGTCTGTCTGCAACTCCATTCTCAGATTAGATGATGTGGTATCATAATGCAGGATCTCCTGTACTAAAACCGTCCATTATATTTTTCTATGAACCCCACTGACTTCCTTTGCGAACATGGCTAGAGCCATCCACGCTGACTATTACATCACCTAGGCGTGAATTATCGTAAATCATTTTTTTTGCACACCCCCCTCCCCCACCTCATTCAGCACTTCCTGCTGGATTAACCCTGCACTCCCGGTACAATGAGTTTCTGACCATGCACTTATTTGATTTGTCCTCTGGCTGGGCGCTAGAAGTAACATAAATAGGAAGCCATCATTTGTCGGCACCAGATGAGATGACATACATTAGAACATAATGTGATAACTTGGAAACTCTGCGGACAGAGAGACAGAGAAGGACAGCGCGAGAAAATGTGTGTGTCGTGGCATGGAATAGTGTCAACACATTAATGGAAACATACTGTTAGAGATGATAATATAGACTTGATCATACCGCCTGTAGGCAGGCATCCCATCATATGCACACACACACACACACACACACCACCACACACACCACACACACCACGCACACACACCACGACGCACACACACACACTACATATTAACGAACGAACGAACTTTATTTTAAAAGGGTTACAAACTGGGCACGCAGGCCCGTCTTACATTCGGCCCTTTCGATCAATCATCTTTCATTCATCAAATGTGCATGTTACATTTACATAGGGAAACATTGTGAATTGATTTTGTAAAAAGAGAGAGAGAGAGAGAGAGAGAGAGAGAGAGAGAGAGAGAGAGAGAGAGAGAGGAGAGACGAGAGAGAGAGAGAGAGAGAGAGAGATGAGAGATGAGAGAGAGGAGAGGAGAGAGGAGAGGAGAGAGTAGCCTAACGGCACTGGCGGGGGAAAATGTCGAGTTAAAAATCTACCTAGAGTATTTCAGGATCCCTCGCCTATGCTACGGAGTTCGTTCACGAGCTGAGTGTTCTCCTGACTCAGGCTTGACTTAGGAGTAGAACGCCAGCATTTATGGATTACACCCGTGTGCCGTGATGTTGATGTATCAGCTAAACTAAATGTAAACTAAACCACACATACACAAACAACACACGCGCACACACACATATGTATACACATATTATAATAACTAATATATATATATATATATATATATATAATATATATATATATATATATATATATATATATATATATATATATCACGCACACACACACGCACGCACACACACACACATGTAGAAAAGTATGCATGTACTACGAGTTGGTCATTATCGCTTACCGGATACCGTGTTATTCAACGTTACAAATCAAAATTGCAAGCACTAAAGCATCATGGATTGGAAGTCCACAGTACACAGTTCACAAAGCTGTTCGACGACTCTGGTGGTCGTGTGAGAGGGCCCAAAACACCTTAAGGGCACATCACGAGATGATGATGATGATGATGATGATGATGATGATGATGATGATGATGATGATGATGATGATATTTCGCTGCATCTCGTTGGGTACATATTGCAGAATTCACGATTTTTGTGTGTTCTGTAAAGTCTGCAGTATATATGTGAGATGTAGCGAAATATGCCAGGCAAATCAATCGTGCAACCTATTGTTTGCGTCTTCAATGTTAAAAAATAAAGAAATAAACATATATGCATACACATAGTTACAATTCGTGCAGACACACTTATGTAAGAATTGTAACATGTAAACGCTGTGTTATCAACTCTCCTTCACCGCGCACTAGTTCGACTCGGACGAATACGACTGTCCCCAATTTCCTCCTCTTTTTATACAGCTTCATAAGGTCAATATGAATAAGGTCCAAAACAGGCAGGTGAGTATCTGGCTACTAAGCGACTGTAGGACGTGTTCTGGTTGGGTGGATGTAGCAGTTGTTTGTAGGATCTGACACTCCCAAAGGTGGTTGGGTTGATTTAACAGCTATAGTCTTCTTCTGTATCTACGACTGCCAAAGGTGGTTGGGTGGGGTTAGCAGCTACAGTTGTCTACTGGATCTATCCCGCCCAAGGGTAGATGGGTGGGTTTAGCGGCTACATTTGTTCACTATCTGTCACTGCCAAGGGTGGTTGAGTGGGTTTAGCAGTTACAGTTTTTCACTATCTGTCACTCCTAAGAGTGGGGTTTAGGTTTAGCAGTTACAGTTGTCAACTGGATCTTTCACTCCCAATGTTAGTGAGTACATTTAGTAGCTACAGTTGTCAATGTCTCTGTCACTACCAAGGGTTGTTGGTTGGATGAAGCAGCTACAATTGTATAGTGCATATGTCACTCCCAAGTGTGGTTAGTTTTGTTTAGTAGCTACAATTGCTACTGGCTATATCACACCCAAGGATGGCTGGGCCTGTGTAGCAGCTACCATTGTCACTGGATCTGTTACTCCCAAGTGTGGTTAGTTTTGTTTAGTAGCTACAATTGCTACTGGCTATGTCACACCCAAGGATGGCTGGGCCTGTGTAGCAGCTACCATTGTCACTGGATCTGTTACTCCCAAGTGTGGTTAGTTTTGTTTAGTAGCTACAATTGCTACTGGCTATGTCACACCCAAGGATGGCTGGGCCTGTGTAGCAGCTACCATTGTCACTGGATCTGTTACTCCCAAGTGTGGTTAGTTTTGTTTAGTAGCTACAATTGCTATTGGCTATGTCACACCCAAGGATGGCTGGGTCTGTGTAGCAGCTACCATTGTCACTGGATCTGTTACTCCCAAGGGTGGATGCGTGGGATTAGCAGCCATATTTTTCTCCTGGATCTGTCTACCATGGTGGTTGGGTGGATTTAGCATTGCTTTAGCTGATCCGGCAGCTTCTGCTTCTTGTCTTGTTCCAGACGTACTGGTGTTACCTTTCCTTTGGAGTAAACTAGACAGGCCGGGAGAGGGATGATGCTGTATGGGCAACACATGGTCTCTAAATTCAGCCCAGGCTTTATGTTATGGAGAGGTATAACTCCATTTTACAAACTATCGTCAGTCAAGACAGCAAGGTGCCAATGTTACATCCGAGTGTTATTAGTAAGTATGACATACTAACCTGTCTTCCTGGTCACCTGTTAATGAACAGATTGGAACAATCAAAAACCATTTTTAATTAGCAAGCGAAAATGCAGTTTCTCACTCCAAGAGACAGGTAATTATTTGCAGAAAATATTCCCCATTATCCGCAGCGCAGATTGTGTTGCTACTATAAAAAAAAAATCTTGTATGCTATTTGTATTCTAGTCAGCGGAACGCCGCAAAGTCTGTCAGCAACTCCATTCTCAGATTAGATGTTGTGATATCATAATGCAGGATCTCCCCACGCTGACTATTACATCACCTAGGCGTGAATTATCGTAAATCATTTTTTTGCACACCCCCTCCCCCACCTCATTCAGCACTTCCTCCTGGATTAACCCTGCACTCCCGGTACAATGAGTTTCTGACCATGCACTTATTTGATTTGTCCTCTGGCTGGGCGCTAGAAGTAACATAAATAGGAAGCCATCATTTGTCGGCACCAGATGAGATTACATACATTAGAACATAATGTGATAACTTGGAAACTCTGCGGACAGAGAGACAGAGAAGGACAGCGCGAGAAAATGTGTGTGTCGTGGCATGGAATAGTGTCAACACATTAATGGAAACATACTGTTAGAGATGATAATATAGACTTGATCATACCGCCTGTAGGCAGGCATCCCATCATATGCACACACACACACACACACACACACACACACACACACACACACACACACGCACACACACACACGCACACACACACACACACATATTAACGAACGAACGAACTTTATTTTAAAAGGGTTACAAACTGGGCACGCAGGCCCGTCTTACATTCGGCCCTTTCGATCAATCATCTTTAATTCATCAAATGTGCATGTTACATTTACATAGGGAAACATTGTGAAATTGATTTTGTAAAAGAGAGAGAGAGAGAGAGAGAGAGAGAGAGAGAGAGAGAGAGAGAGAGAGAGAGAGAGAGAGAGAGAGAGAGAGAGAGAGAGAGAGAGAGAGAGAGAGAGAGAGAGAGAGAGAGAGAGTAGCCTAACGGCACTGGCGGGGAAAATGTCGAGTTAAAAATCTACCTAGAGTATTTCAGGATCCTCGCCTATGCTACGGAGTTCGTTCACTGAGCTGAGTGTTCTCCTGACTCAGGCTTGACTTAGGAGTAGAACGCAGCATTTATGGATTACACCCGTGTGCCGTGATGTTGATGTATCAGCTAAACTAAATTAAACTAAACACACATACACAAACACACACGCGCACACACACATATGTATATATATATATATATATATATATATATATATATATATATATATATATATATATATATATATATATATATATATATATATACACACGCACACACACACGCACGCACACACACACACATGTAGAAAAGTATGCATGTACTACGAGTTGGTCATTATCGCAATACCGGATACCGTGTTATTCAACGTTACGCAATCAAAATTGCAAGCACTAAAGCATCATGGATTGGAACGATACTGATATTTGCAGATGATGTCCTTGCGTATAGACAGGGTAGAGACAGGATGCAAATAGCGCACGAGTTCCAGGGATAGTAAACATAGTGATCGGCTGATGTACATATATTTGTAGTGACATTAATACAGATAAGTTGTCTGTGATACGGTGGCTCTCTGGACAATAGGACTTTTAAAGGTAACTTTCCAAGTCTTACAATAAATGGCAGAAATGTTAACAGAGAGAGTAAGAGGTTAATAGGAATCATCTTTCACAGAAGCCTGTCATTCAGGGACCAGGTGGAAGCAGCTGTTATGAGGTCTAAGAAGAGACAAGATGAGGTGAAGACCATGACAGCAAAGGACGTGGAGCAAAGAATGTTGTTTATACTCTGTTAACATCGGGGTCTATCAGTAATTGAGTATGGTTTGGGACTGTTCACAGCGTCCACGACTCGGGTTGTGAA
>JACEFZ010011895.1:15000-17500 GCA_014155875.1 Cepaea nemoralis | reverse complement strand
AGCACAGTTTTCCTAGGAATGACCCTAGACGAACAGATGAACTGGTCAAAATATATAGGCCAGACACTAGAAAAATGTAAGAAAGCAAGCAACCTGCTGCGGATAATAAATGGTAACGGTTGGGGTGTTGTCGGATATGGGTTTGATTGATGGCTCAACCCCACTGAGATAAATGATGAAACATCATTTTTCCCAATGTGATCCTGCCCGTTTAATTAATTTAGTTTTACTGACTCAATTGTTGAGACCAGACATAGAGTTTTAGAGAACCAAGGAATACCTTTAGGAAATACTGAAAAAGTGGTACTCCCTTTTATACCCAATTTATTCCCTAAGTGGTTCCTTGCCTCTCCTCTACCAACTAATTAATTATATCTAGGGTAATTTAAAACAATTTGATTATGACAAGATACTTTATAAAATGCCTTAGTATAATCTATGAAGCACAAATATATATCATTCTTTGTCTCTACTGATCTTTCTAATAGTGTTCTTAATGTGTGTCTTGCATTGTTTGTACCTTTTCCTTCCACAAATCCAAACTGTTTTTCACCAATTTCCATTTTTATTTTCTTCCTTGTTCTTCTCATTATAATTCTGAGTAGAAGCTTAGTTACATGATTTGTGAGGTTAATCGTATGAAAATCTTCGCATTCAATTGTTCCTGGTCTTTTTGGTATAGCTATACATACAGATTTCAACATATCGTTGTGTATATATCTACTGCTATAAATATCATTCAAAATTTTGGTTAATATATCTACTCCATATTCTCCCATTACTTCTAATTCTTCAGTTGTGATTCCATTTGGCCCAGTTGATTTTCTGTTCATCATATGCTTGATAGCGTCATTAACTTCTTCTTTTAGAATAGTTAAGTTCTAAGTTACTTTCTTCTGTTAAGTCTGCCCTTTCTCCATCATATAAGAAAGAGGATGCCCTAAAACAGTCATTGACCTCGCTTACTGACATTGAAGTGTGTTTAGTCATGAAGACTTGGAAAGATAATGTGGTGGCTTCCCCTTGCCTTCCACATCCACATAAGTTCTGTTACCTCAGCCTTTGGCAGCCCAATCCGACTGTCAGGACAAATGAGTGCCCTTCTCTGCCCAGCTGCACATCTGTCCAATTATCTTGTTGTTATATAATCATTGTTTTGCATATGGTTTAAGTATAATTTTACATTGGCTTGTAGTATACGAACTTAATTTTGTAATGATCTGTGATAGAAGATTGATTGTTTACAATTGTTGGTGTTGGTCGGAGATCTTGATTTGATTCAGCTGGTCTTCCGGATGTGTGCTATCCATAAATACAGTCAGAACAATGACTCATCGCCGATGCACAAAAGCTTTAGGCACTGAGTTAGAGATTACTCTAGATTAAAAGTTAATTATACGTTAGAAGTAATGACGTATTTACTAGAATCGGTGGTATGAAAAATCCAAAGTATACAATTAAGAAGCACATGATTGAAATAATTGCCTCAACGTTTCTGTTGTTTCTATACTGCCGAATCAAAACTAATCAATTCCGAATTCATAAATATTGCGGACATATGCTACTGTTGAATTTATTCATGAGTCTCTCCATGACCTTAACAAAGGAATGTTTACTGCCTCATAGTGTTTCCACATATAAGGACAGTTTAACTCGCAATACTGAACAGCAACTGATCCGATCGTATAACAGTAAATGAATGGAGTAGGTCTGTGAACATTCCAACGCAACTTTAATTTGTGTGTTTTCGAATTACGAAGGATCAACATTTGTAAACTATAGATCGCCCTTGCCGCAGGGTCGTTACCTATAAACTATCTACATATGCTCCTAAATAATTCTGTCGTGTTCACCTTGACGTCGACCTTCCATTTCACATCTGTGTCGTTCAGAATTCGTCTAGGCTTTTCCGTACCGGGTCTTTCCACCAATGTCTTCTTATCCTGCTGTCGTTCCTTTTCAGATTAACGTATCCGTGCATCCAGCAAACCACCCCACAGCGAAACGTGAAAACACATACAACCGCTTCGTAACACGGCTTCGCAACGTCTCCTAGTTTATTGTTCTCTGACGTCTTATGTCTCCCTTGGTTTCTCGTGTTCAACATATCCTTTAGTGTCCTTATGGAAAATCCCATTTCTCCTTTTTTAAAAATCTTTTTGGGCGTGCCGTCATATGGCATTTACCTTTTAAATAGATAATCATTTTGTTAAAACATCGAAGTTAATTCATGTGTAGAGTTGAAAAGAATTGCGATTACAGGGATATGTCGATGATATGATCAGTTTAGAGCATTTTCAGTATGTACATATTTTACTGATAAGTGTATTTGAAATAACTTGACTTACGGTACGGGCGACGAGCTGTAGAAAACAGAAACGTCACATTGCATGTTTGTGTATTTATGTATGTATGTATGTATGTATGTATGTATGTATGTATGTATGTATGTATGTATGTATGTATGTATGTATGTATGTATGTAGGTAGGTAGGTAGGT
>JACEFZ010011895.1:0-12500 GCA_014155875.1 Cepaea nemoralis | reverse complement strand
TACCCAATGTCTAAAGTGTGTGCTACCTGTGTGTATGTGGTGTGTAGTACATCTCTAAGTGTCACGAGCTGGAATATCCCTTGTCATGAATTACGTCATCTGTGTAACGCATGTACAAGGTATTCAAACAGTGATTCTTAGAGTGAACCTATTTTATCTCACACTACACATGTATACACAATTTTAGACAAGTGTTACATTTTACACTCAAAAACGCAGACAAATTAAAATAAATACTTTTTGAGTACAATTTGTCCGCTCAGTATATCGCTCTCTCATTTAATTCATTCACTCTCTGATTCGCACACCTTTCATTCAATATAATGATTTGTTAAAATATACAAATTAAGGTGAGGTAAATTTTGTCGCCCTTAGAAAAAGGAAAATGGCGATATACTATATTCAAAGCGTCAAGTACTATCTGTAATGGCGATAAGAAATAGTTTATAAGTTAAATTGCAACAATTGTATTGAAAGAAAATTGTAACTATGAATGAAAATGTTTTTGACATATTATGATAGAAAATGTACAATTTGCATGCTTTACATATTTTATGTATATAGCAAAGCACAAAAGTAATAAATATTTAACTGATAACATTAAATTAATTAACTCCAACGACGATCCGTGTGTTGTCGTTCTTTTGTCCGAGTGCTGTTCCAATAATGTTACAGTTCGTAGGTAACGTTTTGGTGTCACATTCCTGTGTTGTCTCTCATATGTCGTAATAGTCATAGTATATCCCTGCTTGTATGTGCGATGTTCTGTTCCGTTAGTTTGCGAAGTCAATTGAAATCACGCGTATGCACAGTTCTTAATATTCGCATGATAACTAAAAGTTCTGTGATTGGTGAAATAACTTCACAAATGTTAATATCCACAGTTCGGATTGTTTTTGATGTACTGCTAATTGCCAATGTGGCCCAATATAGTTAACGGTTCTCAAAGTTTCATGTCTGTGATAGCTATAAGTAGAGTATTAAATCAGTTGTCGACACTTCTAAATTAAAGTTCTACAGTAAGTGTAGAGGTACACTCTTTTATGCAACAGACTAAAATATCACAGCTTATCATATGGCCACTAATTAATGTAAATAGTGTTAATCTGCTGGTGCATTGGGTAATTGTACTAATATGTCGGCAATTACATTATGCGTGCCTCCTTTAATTACCAGCAGTGGCGCCTTATCCGTCAAGATAACGAAATGGGAACCTAAGAGGAACTTAGATAAACGACTAACACAAATACCCAAACTTAATGCCTGCAATTCAGCTGTTGAATACTTGATTTCCGCTGTTTTCAGTTTACGGCTGACATACAGGATTGGGTGTCTCACGCCATCATATTCTATCATCAGACATCCTCAGATTGCGATAGCACTTGCATCTGTAGTTAATATAAATGGTAAATCTATGTTTGGTAATCTCAATATGGGTGGATTCGAAAAAATGGATTTCAATTTGCAAATTGCATCCTCTAAACGGATACTCTTACAATTGCACATACTACATAATTGTATAGGTATCGATATAAAAATAAGTCTAAATAATGTAAGAGTGAAAATGAATTTACCATAGGCATATCTCAAAGTTATATGACAAATTTTGCACCAACAGGAGTTAATGAACTGTAGCATGGTTATTGCTCTTTGAATTTGGCGCAATGTTGATTGATATCTAACTGAGATGGTAAATGTTATGGAAAATATGTTTGTTATCCGGATGGTGTTGAAAGATACATTTTGAAATATAAGTAGTGTTGTTGCAAGTTGGGTTAACAGCAAAAGTAGCAGGAGTGTCAGTAGTTTGTCTTTGTTCATTTTTATGTTTGGTGAAAGTGATTGTTTACTCTTGTTGGTTGAGGTGTGTGTTTCTAAGACCTTGTATTTGTCTGCTAAAGTGGTAGATGGTGAGTTGACAATGGTAGTCTTTGTGCTGATGGATTTAGAACCGCATCGTTTGGTGTTTTTGTTCATGCGATAAAGCAGTTTGTTTGTATGCAAACGTTTCTGACTTTGATTTTGTGTGAAGTCAATTGTTTGTGTTTGTTTATTTGCATACTGTTTGCTTGCATGAATGTTGCATGATGAAGTTATTTCTGTGTCTGTATCACTTTCTGCAGCTTTATGTGTTGTTTCTGTTTTAGTTATATGTGTCCTTGATCGATGATAAATTTGTGATGAACACATATGATAACACTTGTTTGATAATAATACTTCTTTGTCACTAGTAGTGTCCCTTGGATATCTTTGTATTCCTTTGTTATGTTTCTTGGAATTAATCACGTAATTGTTTCTCGTTTCTAGAGAAACAAATTGTTTCGACTCATCAAGTTGGAAATTATGAGTTCTCTCAGTTGTTGGTTTGGTAACTGAGGTTTTGTCTTCACGAGAAACTTTCTGTAATGTGAAGTTGTCTTCATTGTCTTGTGTAGTAGTGTCGTTAAGACGTACTGTCGTTGATGTGCTTCTGTTCTTGTTGTTTGTTAGATAATATGATTTCGGTTGAGAGTACTTTAAAGAAGTCGAGTCGGTTTGTAATGACTCGTCAAGCTGATTGTCATGAATAAGAAGAGTTGTTGCTAATGTGTCGCTGACTTCGTCGTTTCCGTTATTACGAGAATGTGTCGTTAAAGTAGAATTGTCATCGTTATACTTGTCAATGTCGTTTCTGTTAGTCCGGTTAGTGTCCCGTGTTGTCTCTGTTTGGATTTTTATATGGGTTTTGTGAGTCATTTGTTTTGTCACTACATTGGCGTATTTTGTCTGTTGTTGCACATTTACAGGTTCACAATTTGGCGTTTCGGTGGCATCCTCAATTCGAGGTTTTATGCTGATGTTGTCATTGAAAGATTCGACCGCCCTGTGTTATGCACCTCTGTGAATTCGTTTCGAATTCCGTCATCGGTGGTCTCCCTTGTGCTTTTGGCACTTTGAGACATGCAAATGCGTTCTTTAGTTCTGGAATCACTGTTTGCTTTTTGGATGCAGTTTTTCTGTTCCCATTCTCTGATTTCTTCTTCAGAACAGGATTTTATATTAGGAAGATTTCCAAGAATAATATCAGCGCAAGGATCTTCTAATACTGCGCATAGCACTTGTCCTGATAGAAAAGGTGTCTGAATTTCGGCCAGTGCTAGGGGGTATCTTTCGATGGTGCCTGCAAATGTGCGACATGTCACGTAGTTATGTGTGTAGTCTTTGTCATTGATTAATGTTCTTTTAATTCCACAAAGAGTCGCTCCGCTATCACGCATTATTGTACATAGTTTGTTATTAACAAACCCTTTCACAAATTTTAATTTGCCTTTAGACGCTAAGGCTGCGTTGGCAATTTAATTGGATATAGGGATTGTATGGCCACATTCCAAGGTTGTATCCAACTGAAATTTTCTGCACGTATTACAGGTGTTATTATTGATGGTGTTAATTATTTCTACCGCATTACCTGACTCACTCGCACTTTCATTCTGGATGTCACATTAATTCAGTTCTTCAATTTCTTCATCCGTAGATGTATCTATCAATGCATAATTGGCCTGCTTCATCATCTTGCGGCAGTCGCAACGTCCTGAATAATGCCCGAAAGCTGAACAGAAGTAGCATTTGACCGCTCTCTTATACGCGTTTCTTTTGTTTTTTTTGTTTTTCCACCATCATTGGAAAGTGATGTGGATAAGTTGGTGATTTATCACACATTGCGTCCTGTTCGTGGGTCAAATGACAGTATTGACACAGGACTGGTTTTGTAAATTTAGAGCATTATTTGAACCTATTCTCATTTGGTTTTGTATATTTGGTGTTTGTGACAGCTGCTGTTTCATTCTGACTCATATTTAACTGAAAAATATCACGATTAGCTGTGAAAAATGCACTACCTTTATTTTCGACTTCTTGAATAGTCTTACAATCACTTTGTCTTAGAAATTTCGAGAAAGGAGTTGGTATGGTGTTCATGATCTTATCAATTATTATTAGGTCTTTTAGTTTATCATAGTTGTTATTTGTTTTCGCTGAGGTTATCCATTTTGTACAAATATCTTGGACTGTAGACACGTAGTCTATGAACGTTTGGTTAGGTGATGGTGTTAATTTTGAAAACTGCAATTGATAGCCTGCTGTGTCTAATGAAAAATGTTGTAGTATTCTTTGTTTTAAATAGTCGTAATCTTTCCTCATGTCATGTGGAATTGTTTCTATCACTCTTAAGGGCTCTAATGCTAAATTTCTCATCAGAATAAACGCCCACTCGACTTTTGAAAACGTTATGATATGACATCAAACACTCGAAGTTTTCTAAATACGCACTTATTGAATCTCCGGAGCAAAAAGGTTTGACTAAGCCTTTATATTTATTGTATTTTTGTTCCTCTTCCTTCCTCCTTAACTTGTTTATTGAAATTTCCAAGTTGGAATCCATTTCCATTTGTTTCAATTTTAATTGTGTCTCTAATTCTAACTTTTTATTCTCAGCGTCTAATTGAGCTTGTTTGCTAGCAGCTTCTATTTCTAACTTTTTATTTTCCGCCTGCATCTTTTTCTCTTCTCTTTCTGCTGCTCTTTCTTCTCTCGCTGCATCTCTTTTCTCTCTTCTCTTTCCGCTTGCATCTTTTTCTCTTCTCTTTCCGCTTGCATCTTTTTCTCTTCTCTTTCCGCTGCCCTATCTTCTCGTGCTATGTTATCTAAATGTGTCTTTTGTGCCCATTCTGAAAGTTTATTGGCGGTATAACCTAATTTAATTCCTAATTCGATGCACTGTTCTAATGTTGACATCTTGTAACTTTAGCTAATAGTAAATTTGTAGCAATTAAATCCCTTTGGAAATATTTTGGGTGCAAAAAAATTGGTTATGTCCCTTAATTATTTACATTCACACTTTCTATAGAATAAATTCAATGGTCATAAAATTTGCATGTATATGTCATAAATTGCAATACATAGAAAAACATCAATGCTTACATAAATGTCAAAAAATGGTGAGTATCGTTTAGGGATTCAATAAGCATGAAATGGGACTTATCTTATTTACTGGTTTCTTGGCTGTAGTGGTGTTTGGTTCCCCTGTTTTATCGCCACTGCTGGAGAACAGTTTGCATACACACAATCTTTCGCGGAACAATCTGATGTTGGAATCCAAACAAAAATTAGTAATTTGTCACTGTAATTGTCCAGTCATGTCAATGTCAAATTTCATGAACATAATTCTTTACTACTTTTCTAGAGGGACTACGATAGTAGCTACAAAGTTCAGACTTTGTTATGTATGAATGTTGATATATTTTACTTGGCAAAACCAAGAGATGTCAAGAAAGTGAAGCTTGCGCTTGCCAAAACCGGCTTGGCCCCCAAATAGCCTGTCAACGTCCTAGATACCTTGGGGAATGAAACTCGGGTTCATACAGGCAACAAACTCCGTTCTGATACTATCTGACATAATTTATTTACAGTAAGCTGGCGAAGAATGGTTTTCTCAGCCAGCTACGTGGCGAACATGATCACAGGATTTTATAACAAAGCCATCATACATAATCATTACAACAAACTCTATCATCTATCTATCTAGTGAGTAACACTCCTAAATACACTTGTGTTCAATCTATCAAGTCCCCCTTAAGTTAAGCCCTGTTGCCTGTTCGATGTCCAGTCGGCGTCTGCCCTCTAACGAGTCTGTAACTCTCCCCGAGCTTCTCGTGGAACAGGTCCTGGCACGCGGTCAGCGTGTCCACGGAGCTGTAGGCGAACTGACCTTCTCGAAGGCTCTAGATTGTTCGAGCATTCGAGTGTGTCTCCCTTGTATTGCGGTTATGTCCCTTCTCTAATTCCCTTCTATCTTTATGTTCCTACCGACTCCATGTGAGACTCTGACAGTATGTATGTATGTATGTATGTATGTATGTATGTATGTACGTACGTACGTACGTATGTGCCATGGCCCGATATGAGGTAGACAGCGGTAAACTGATAGAGTAAGAACATGTTTACAAGAGAAGAAGAATCGGCATAGTGAGAACAGTTCACATGATCACTATGAACAAAGAACGCACGATTAAGTTGAGAGAAGTCGGTGAGCAACAGATGATGATGAGGGACAGAGGGAAGTGACTCCGAGAAGTTGCGTATCACGTGACACTAGTTGTGTGGTACACGGAGGAGACGCGGCGAGACAGAATCAGTCTTACCAGGGTCTTCGTCAAGGACGGTTGTGAAACGAGTACAGAAGTCAAGCGACATGAAGTTGACATTACTCCAAGGTCGCAAAGATACTTCAACCTGAGGTAAAAGTGCGTCGCCCAAGTTGAGCGGCTAATTACACAAGCCAGTCACGCTCGATAATCTGTACGCCTTGTGAACGGCAGTGGAACACAGCACATGCCCGATGTCACGTTCAAGCCAGGCCGTAAGTTTGTGATTAGCGATAACTATTGTGTATGAGATATTTTGCAGTGTTGAACTTTGTGTAAATTGATTTAGAATCATCGCATGTCAGACCGCAACTGTTGGTAATTGATTGTACAAACGGTGGCGATGACTTTCAATAATAAACACTGACGACAATGGCAAGGACATTGGCTTGTTTGATTTTCTCTTTTGTTACATGTTCCTGCTTACATCTGTCCTTGTGGCTGAATAGACGAGCCGGGAATCAGCTACATGGCAAGTGGGGAGCTCGAATATAATAAAGCAGGAGCACCAAAATAAGAGTTACCATCAAGAAAATTCGGTAACATTCAAACAAAGAACAAGGAAGGTCACCTTGGACGCCATTTGCAATTTTTGAATAAAGTCATCAACAAACAGGTTCAGCTATCAAAGCATGGCGTTAATATTTCTGTACAATATGAACATTTAAGCCATGACGCTGAACACAACATATGAAATACTAATTTTGACAAATATTGACCCTGGCTGAGAAAACACTTGAGTTGTGAACTCCAAACAAACTCTTAAAGACATTCACGAGTGTCAAGAACTTAGTGTCAACAAGTCTAGAAAGAAAGACTTATTAATTACTTGAAGACATTCAACAAGTGAAAAGAAAAAGAGTCAAGAAAGTGAACCCACAAATACAACGACAGCACATGATCAGTTGTTCAAAATGATAACAGACATTCCTGTCAACAGTAAAACGCATCATACAAGACAATATATTAAAACAACAATGATGGCTGAATTTTGACTGAAATCTCATAACTACAGTTATATATGTAGTAGGAAGTGCGATAATTGAGACGACTTTGTGGGACAATCAAAATTTCAATCAAATATTTCAAGACGACGAAGATGATCATAAATACATGGGGAAGAAGGGTAGAAACCATCTAACAGTAGTATACCAAGTTATTTTCATCTGGATTCAAGGATCAGAATTTTTTCAAGACATTTGTCTAAAATTCAACGTTGGTCTCCAACTAACATTGAACAACTTAAACAACCGAAGTCAACATACCGATTCAGTCCAGAACAATAATACGACATCACCAAAGTGAATCTACATGATATTAAACATTTTTTCCACTCGAGTTACAGAAAGGCCAGAATTTACCGACAGATCTATCCGAAATTTGAGCCTTCGTCAACGATCAACACCCAAGACCTCGACGACTGGAAGGAAAATGCCGGACTAGTGAAGAACCGCAACACAGCAGCAGCAACACGGCATCAGGCGAGTGAAATTGTCTGACTGTGTTTGTATCATTTTTTGCGGCTGTTAAGAGTGGATATTTGGTTATTTTTTCAACAGGTTTTTGTCATTTTCTCCATTATAGGTGTTGAGCTTACATCAAGCATGAGTATTGAGATAATTTATGAATTAATCAAAGATCTCAATAAGAATTCTCAGTGATCAAGAACAAGATCCACAGGCATCGCACATATGTTCTAAGTGTTCCAGTGTTGGGAAACTAAGATAGTATACTTCACATATATATAGTATACCACTCATAGTATCTATTATCTATTTTTCTGGGGTAATATTTCAAACCTTGTGACACCACGATAACTCCACGCAAAGGTTACTTCTATTTGTGAGTATCATTCAATAAAGTCACAACGAAAGACTCTAAATAAGCACACCATCATTTATCACATAATCAAACACAGCATATGCTATATACTATTGATACCTTGGGCTACTAATACATCACATTCTTAACAGAGTAGTTGAACATATTTACCAAACATGTCGTCATTACAAGACTTCATAGCCACGTGAGAGAAATGTGGCATGACAGGGCCTAACTTAGCAGCATGGGCCAAACAAGAATTAAAAGAACATCAAGCAAAACAATGTGAAGAGAGAGAGTAGCTGCAAAGGAAGCCAGCGAAGCACAAGCAACAATAGAAAAGGAAAAAATAGCCTTGGAAAAAGACAATCTTGCCTTTGAGAAAGAGAGACTGGCAACAGAGTTATTAATTAAAGATAAAGAGATTGAAGGCAACTTAAAGGTAAAGACACTAGAGAAAGACAAAGATGCAGAGATAGCTTAAGAAAAGGTAACGACAAAAGCGTTAGATCCCATTTGTCAGAGTCTCACATGGAGTCGGTAGAAACATAAAGATAGAAGGGAATTAGAGAAGGGGCATAACCCCAATACAAGGGAGACACACTCGAATGCTCGAACAATCCAGAGCCTTCGAAAAGCATAGATCTGTTCGCCTACAGCTCCGTGGACACGCTGACCGCGTGCCAGGACCTGTTCCACGAGAAGCTCAAGGAGAGTTACAGCCCGTGTCCGATCGAGACACGTTGGAGGGCAGACACGGACTGGACATCGAAGAAGCAACAGGGCTTACCTTAAGGGGGACTTGATAGCTTAAACCCCAAGTGTATTTAGGGGTCTTATGCATATGTTAGATAGCTGATAGAGTTGTTGTATTGATCATGTATTATTGGTTTATTGTAAACTCCTGTGATATGCAATTCGAGGGTTGCTGGCTGCGAAAACCTTTCTTCGCCAGCTTAATGTAACATAATATAAATAAATGATGTTCGATTGTATCTGAACTGAGTTTGTTGCCTGTATGAGCCCGGGTTTCATTCCCCTAGGTATCCAGGACGGTGACACCATTAAACGGTATAACGGGCTTATTAGAAACTTTACGCAAGGTGATTCCATCTCGGCGTGGGTAACAAACTTCGAACTGTTAATGAACCACTACAAAGTTCTATCTGAAGATTGGGCCATACTCTTCCACAGGCATTTGGCCCTGGAGCCCTTAAAAGTGGTGGAGGTGATACCTGAAAACCTTCGCACTAACTACACATATGTTAGAAACCGAGTTTTATCACATTTCTCACTAGACCAAGCAGGATTACGAACCAAACTTAGAACCTTAGCACCAAAGGCCAATCAACATTTTCTACGTTACGTAGCAGAGACAACGTCACTCTTTGATAAATGGCTCAAAGCTGCCGACATAGGGTCGGACTTAATATTACTAACACTCACGATCCTGGAAAGTGCTTTGAATTTCAACAGCAAACTTGGAGACGCTTTCAATGATACATCAGAAATTGTATAGTAAATGATAAATGGAGTAAAACTTAAGGAAACTATTTATAAAACAGTGGTAGGGGTTTACGGCACTGTGGATCATAAGAGGCAGGACTGGTTTGCGGCAAACAGCCAGATACTGCAGCCCTTGATTGATAAAAAGAAGATAGCTCTCTTAAGAAACAAGGAAAGACCAACGCGTAACACTCTGAGTGAGCTGAAGCAAGCGAGGAAGGATGTAAAAAAGGCTGCCAGGCAGTGTGCGAATGACTATTGGATCAAGTTATGTGAGTCCATTCAAATCGCAAGTGAAAAGGGAAACATCAGAAGCATGTATGAAGGGATAAAGAAAGCCTGTGGTCCAATGATCATAACTGTTAAGAAACAGCAGATGGATATTGTCAAAGAGCTGCAAGTGACCTAATAGAGAAGATAGAAGTAGAACTATGGAAATAGACCTAAACAGGATCAGGAGAACATAGCTATCTAGGCAATAGGGACAGAAGGGACAGAAGCACGAGTGAGAACTATAAATAGTTCTCTGACTGGACACACTCGTGTCCAAAAAGGGGACACTGTAAGACGTGAGCTGGAGTTGCCCACAATAGAGTGGGGAAACCCGCATCAAGAGACGTGTCAACAAAACACCAGTAACTTTAAACAGTTGACCAGTTACTAACTGCGTGCTGGAACTCCGAGCACGAAAACCAGCTGATGCACGAAGAGTCAATTGCTCGTGGCTGGACACGCCACGAAGATCGTCAGACCGGGACTCGACAGCGTAGAAGACAGACCGACGTGGTCGCTGTGAATACTTTGTTGCTTACAAAGGACAATAGCAATAGTTGTGACTTAGACTTAGCGTCGATAGATATTACCATCGATATCACCTTTCATATAACATCATCACGATATACCATGATGTGTATTACCTCTGTGGTTATCCGCTCGCAAAGCTACTGTAAAACTAGCAAATAAAATTGTATTATATTTATATTCTTTTGTACGTCTCATTTCGTGTCGTGCAAAAGAGGAATCCTTGTATGCCTGTCAAAGTTAAGTTGTTGACAGATAGATGGGTCGAGCACTATTTAGAGTTTACTCAAGTGAGACCAAGCTAGCGGATGATGCCCTCAACGCCATAGAGGCCCTGCCAACTCTTGACCACCTGGACACACTTCGCACTATAACAGAAGTTAAGTGTGCTATAAATGAGCTTGCATCTGGCAAGGCTCCAGGTAAGGATGGGATTCCAATAGAGGTAATCAGGAGTGGGCAAGACACACTCGCTCTACAGATCCACCAGCTAATAGAGCTATGCTGGCGAGAAGGACAAGTCCCACAGGAATTCAAATATTCCAAACATCATAACGCTGTACAAGAACAAGGGAGATCTGAGCGACTGTAACAACTATAGGGGTATCTCACTTCTGTGTATTGTTGAGAAAGTATTTGCCAGAATTGTCCTGCACAGACTTCAAGTCCTGGGAGATCAAGTCTACGCCGAATCACAGTGCGGCTTCCGTCAGAACCGGTCGACCATTGATATGATATTCTCATTGCGACAGATGCAAGAAAAATGCCGTGAACAAAATCAGCCACTGTTTATTGCCTTCATCGACCTCACAAAGGCATTCGATTTGGTCAGTCGTGAGGGTCTGTTCAAAGCTCTAAAGAAGATTGGCTGCCCACCAACTCTTCTGTCCATTGTGGAATCGATCCACACAGGCGTGAAGGGTATAATAAAGTTTGATGGCTCAACTTCAGAAGAGTTTGAAATCAAGAGTGGAGTTAAGCAAGGTTGTGTACTAGCCCCCACCCTCTTTGGGATATACTTTTCACTTCTACTGAAATATGCCTTTCGTGATCAGGATGACGGTATATACATTCACTCACGCTAAGATGGTGGCCCTATAATGCTCAGAGATTGAAGGCCAAGACCAAAATTAGCAGGGTACTAATCAGAGAGTTGCTTTTTGCGGATGATGCTGCGATTACGACCCACTCTGAGGAAGAATTACAACATCTACTATCTGCATTCTTCCAATGCTTGTTCTGAATTTGGTTTAACAATTAACAAAAAGAAGACACAGATTATGTCACAAGGTGCACATCGTGTACCATCAATCTTTATTGACGACGCCGAACTGGAGATAGTAGACCATTTTACATATCTAGGATCAGAGGTAAATAGCAAATTATCCCTTGATCAGGAAATCAACTATCAGGATTGGCAAGGCAGCAACAACAATGAACATGTTAGCAAAAAGGGTCTGGGAGAACAGGAAGCTTACTGCCAAAACAAAAGTCTTCGTCTACCAAGCCTGTGTCCTTAGTACTCTTCTTTATGGCAGTGAAACCTGGACAACTTACTCACGCCAAGAGAAACGTTTAAACAGCTTTCATATGCTGGTGTCTGCGAAGAATACTTGGTATTAAGTGGCAAGACAAAATCACAAATACTGAAGTATTGGAAAGATCAGGTTGTGTGACTGTGTATTCCATGCTTCAGTCTTCGTAGACTTAGATGGATAGGACACTTAGGAGGATGGATGATGGTAGAATACCAAAGGACATCTTTTTTGGTGAATTACAGACGGGTAGGAGATCTCAGGGTCGGCCTCTACTACGATACAAAGATGTGTGTAAGCGGGACATGATTGATACAGGCATTGATAATGCACATTGGGAGCACGTCGCCGCTGAACGTGTTGCATGGAGGGCAACTATCAGAAATGGAATAAAGACAAAGGAGAAAATGATTGCAGATAAAGCACACACAGAGCGTGAGAGACGTAAGATGGTGCAAAATGGTGGAAATGACCATGTTTTCACATGCACCTACTGTGGGCAAACATTTGCAGCAAGAATTGGCCTTACCAGCCACACTCGCCACCGCATGGATCGTAGTTATTAAGCCTTTTTGAAGCACAATGTACCAAACTATCGTCTGTCAAGGGCGTTAAAGGGGCCAAGGGGGAGTATGTTTTTTGTTTGTATGGGAAA
>JACEFZ010011894.1:20000-159193 GCA_014155875.1 Cepaea nemoralis | reverse complement strand
AGTGTAGAATTTTTACAGGACAAAAATAGAGAATACTAGAAACTCGATGTGTTTCCAGGATGGAATTAAGAACGCTATAAGAAAGCAACGAACATTCAGTTTAAGCTGACAGCATATAGTGATCGGTTTTTTAAGTACATTGATACAGTGGGTGAACATTTTTTTTCATTACAAAAACAAAACGGATATATCTACAGACCTCAGCAGACGGAGCATTCAGGGTGAGACCGTCTGTTGTATCTATGTATCGTCCTGTACTTTAGCCGAGAGAAGAGACGAGAGAAGACACGGCGACTATCTATCAACATCTTATCTGGCAGCCACACTAGAAGAACATACCCACTACATAGACAATATCCATACATACACCAGACATAGTTTTTATTAATAAATCTTTTATTTATTGTTGAAAGGAACTGTTGTCGGAGTATGTGTTGAGGGAATAATAGAGAGAGAGAAAGAAATAGATATATGGAAGGGAAGACAGAAGAGAGGAGTGTAGACCAAAGTCAGTCAATAATCCCAACAGATAATAAGTTTAAAGATGTGCTTGTTGATTCCAATCTCCTCTCGGGAAAATAACAGGACACATGGCATGATGGACTTTACCGTGTCCTCTGTATGCCGTGTAACGGTGTTTTTACCTTGTTTTCTACATTGTAGGATTTTTCCTTTTAGTCAGGTCTTAGTCAGATATGACTGAGCTACCGTATAACAGTAGACGGTACTACCCGCTTTCTGTTAGCGCCGAACGTTGGGCGGCGCTTACCAAACCCGACACCCCACATTGTGCCAACGGCTTCGGGCGGAAGAGCACAATTGGGAGGGTACAAGCCTTACCCTGGTGCGAGGAAATGCAAGCTAAAGACAAAATTGTCATGGCAGGGCAGACCAGGCCCTAAGCCTTGGTTGGCGACTGGTCTAGGATCGAAGCTCCGACAGGCGGACAGTTAGAGCATTGCTTTGCTGATCCGGCAGCTTCTGCAGCTTGTCTTGTTCCAGATGTAGGAGTGTTACCTTTCCTCTGGAGTGAACTAGGCAGGCCGAGAGAGGGATCATGCTGCATGGGCAACACATGATCTCTATATTTTAGCTCAGGCTTTGTGCTATGGAGAGGCAATAACTCCATCCCTGGTCTTAACTGGTCTCGGAATTATGTGTGTAAGCGCGACATGATTGATACAGGCATTGATAATGCACATTGGGAGCAAGTCGCCGCTGAACGTGTTGCGTGGAGGGCAAATATCAGAAATGGAATAAAGTCAAAGGAGAAAATTATTGCAGAAAAGTCACACACCAAGCGTTTGAGACGTAAGATGGATGACCACGTGTTCACATGCACCCACTGTGAACGGACATTTACAGCGCAAATTGGCCTTATCAGTCACACTCGCTACCGCCATAGTTAAAAGTTATTATGCCTTTTTAGAGCACAAACTATCGTCTGTCAAGACGGCAAGGTGCCAATGAGATGAGGATGTTTCCTGGAAACGGCACCCTTTCCTTTACATGATTGTGCTATGCTGGTTTGAAAACGTTGCCTCTGCCTTATCAATCCTCTATATATCGTAATAATATTGATATGGCGTCCAAGGGCCGTGCCGTGCTATGATACAGAGAGGCGGCCGCATCAGGTGGTACCGTAAGGGGGCTTCATGAGGGGGCGGCATTTTCAAAGAAAAGAAGCAAAAAAAACATGTAAGGAGTGGCATTTCAAAGACTTGCATCATACTGAGACAATCTACCGCACGGTACTGGGGCGTCCATTACATTATAGATACAAATGAACATACATACAAACGTATGTATCTTAACTTGAGAAACCATCATGGTTAATAACAAACAAATGTATACAAATGTGTTACTATGACTTTGTGAATGAGATAGATATCTGTTCAACATTAAGGCGAGACAATAGTGAGAAACACGGAACACTTTGAGGGAGTTAAGTTGAAGAAATAATGATAGTATTCTGAGGTAAGCTGGCAACCGAGGTGAAGTAAAGAGTATCTCTTTACTCTTTCCATTCCATTATACCATTACTCTTACCCCTTTCAACCCCAGAGGAGAAATTATATTAGGGTCAATTTCTGGCTCAGATTAATAATCATGTGACAGAGTCAGCAGTTATGTTAGTTAGTTGCAGTTCCAACTTCACAGCAACGGGTCGTCCCCATTATGCTCCGTTCCCGTGCCAGTGAATATCACACAAAACGCTCCCCACTGCCCAATATGAAAAGTGGAAAAGACAGGAGTCTCGACAAACAACAGCCCGCACAGACACACTGCCGCCAGAATGTCAACACAATAGTCCCCCACAAAACACCTAGTTCATTTCTGATTAAATCGGCAGTCATTTTCCCATGTGGATGTTTCCTAGATGTTCACCCACACAGTCCCTGAAAATACAGTTCATCGTCGATGGCAGTGGCAGTCAACCAGAAGCCCAGCAGCCACGCATTTCTGCAAACGGCAAAACCCGGTCAACTCTGGGACATAGCCATCTGCCATCGCTCTGAACATGTAGTCACATTCCAAAAAAAAAAAAAAAAAACCTCGGGCAGATTCAAAAGCATTTCACACGAAACTCACAGCTCACAGTGTCGCACCACGCACTCACTCAGTAGCAGGGCGACGGAACCATCAAGCCTCCTTAGTCGCCTCTTACGACATGCGTGGTAGGCTACAGTATTGCTATTCTTTGCTTCCCTTATGGGCCCCGGCAACACACGGGAGTGACCGAGTCAGCAACAAATTCGATATTAATTTGAAGGTGACTTTTGCTCAAAAGACAGGACCTTTTAACTGTCCTCGATGTATTTGACCAAAATCACCGCACAAAGTTTTGTGAAATAACATGGGTTTTTGCGAATAACGAAATAGCACAGGTAGCAGATGTGTTGCAAAGACTTTGTGAATAACACTGACAAAGAGAGAGAAAAATAAGCGTGCTAGTACAGTGGTTAATGCGCTTGCTTACCAACAAAGTGGCACCGATTGAAATACGTCTTTAGAAATAAGCCAGTCATCAGATGGAGTCGATTGGGTTAATCTTCAGTGAACAGTCATTTCTAGAATGTATACCTCTATAGGAGTCGACTGTGATAAAATGGTCGCTAACCTACACGTCGCTTGAAATGAGACACCAATGGAAGTCGAATTTGTTAAAGTCTAGTGGTCTATATCTTTTTTCGAAATTAGTCAGTCCTCACTGGAAGTCGAATGTATTGAAGTCTACTGGTAAATTATATTATTGTTGCTGGGTTGACCTGTTTCCCAAGCCAGTACAGCGCATTGATGTATGGAGCTTTATGATTTATTTTGGTTTGCAACAGTGTTACTTTCGCTTGACACATGTAAGTACTCCAGTCTCCTTCCACAGATCACAGACGGACAAACTCGGGCTCTAGACTTGTTGGTCGGTGTTCGATTTGAAGTTTAACCGGGGCAGAGGTCCTGTTTGGTTCGCTCTTGTAGATTTCCAAACTGCCGAGTGATTTTGGGATGTGCAGCTTGCACATGGATCCGTCTAGTTTTTCACCCGTAACTGAGTTTCAGTTCACTACCCGAGGTGATTATACCATACTTAAAAATCGACAGGGTCGACTTCATTGCATTGGGTTTTATCCCATATGGCTCAGTCTCTTTCTGAAGCGCGGAAAGCATTGCACAAAGCACGAACTCCGTAACTCCAGCAACGACCCACCAGGAGTCTCCGAAAATACTGCACTCGTGAACCGAAGGCCCGGAATCGAACCCACAACCTTCGGAGCTCGAGTCAGACGATTTGACCACTTCGCCACGGAGACTCTAGTCCACAGGAGGGATTACAAGCAAACGAAGAACTAATACAGTAGGCTATTCTAATAAAAATCAGTTTTATGTTTATTAATTGTGAAAGTCTTGCTATATTTGTACATGTTATAAACTGTGTTGAAATCTAGCCGCCTTTACTTGTCTAGAAATAATCAGTGGAAGCTTTTTTTTTTTTTTTAATTCGCATATCCTTTTACAGGACATCGCTGTCAACAGCAGCATCTTTCAGCTGTCTGTTGATTTCTTGGCAAGATTACGCTCAGTAGTTCGCCCTTCCTCTCTGAGCGGCCGGCTCAGTTATCCCGCAAGTCACCAGCGGGGGACGAACCGCTCCCAGTTCTCGCCCGCTACGAGACTCTGCGTGATAAACGGGATTACGGAGAAAGTGGCGTAACTCCTCGGCCAGAGAGACCGGCACCAGTGGAAACTGACTGTGTGAAAATCTCCGAGTCTATATTTGTCTAAAAATTCGACTTCAATGGGAGATGACTCTGTTATTGTCTAGTTGTCTTCATTCCTTATTTATTTCTGTAGAAATAAGTCAGTCCTCAGTGAGAGTTGGCTCTGTTCAAGTTTAAAGTTAACACACACAAACATTGTAGCATATTCTTTACAGAACGTCGCAGTCAACCCCAGCGTTTTTGACTGTTTGTGATTTTTGGCAAGTTTGTTTTATTGGCATAAAACAAGCAACAGAGATGTGGTTCCTGAGGCGAATGTTCCGAATTCCTAGGACTGCCAGAGTAACTAACAATGATTGCGATTACCTTAAACAAGCTAATGAAACTGGAAAATTATATACAACAATAAGAAAGAGTATAACACACTGTTTTATTGGCACGTTTGTTTTATTGGCAAGTTTGTTTTATCGAAGTGATTATTCGTAGCCCGCTGCGAATAACAATGCGCGTTATTCGCAGTCGCGGCTGGTCACGTGACGTACGTTTACAACCGTCGATTGGTCTCGTCACGTATATTATTCTCTCGTATTGTCTGTCTGTAAGTTATTTTTCTTCAAACCTCACGAAGACGATATTTGTCGACAAGGACACATTACATGGCCTCATTAGGTGATATAATAACAAAAAAATATTAAACACTACGAACTCCTTCCACGTGTTCTTTTTTCTCCTACCCCTCGCCTCTCTCTTTCTTCTCCCCCGCTTCCTATTCCTCTATATCCTCCTTTTTCACACACACACATACACACACACACACACACACACACACACAAACAAACATATATCGGAATGCCAACATTGGTTTTGAAACATCTTGTGCTATCACCCCCCCCCCCCCCAACCACACACACACACACCCCCTACACACACACACACACACACACACACACACACACACACACACACACACACACACACAGAGCCTCTACTAACACCCTTCTATTTTCTCAGAATATACACGTCTGGTTCCCCTTTTACAGCGAGACCCGTTGGTTGCATGACACCGGGTCCAGCAGAGCTAAAAATGAAGAACAATGCGCCACTGTGTACTCTTCATTTCCTTCGCTGTTTTCTTAAACTTTAAGCTACAAATGACGATGACCTTGCAGCCCCATTTTCCCCTTACTTTCTCTTCTTGCCGCGGCTTCTGACTGTCCCATATGCCATGCAACACGTTCCAATTTCAGCTCTCTCTACTCCATTTCCCGAAAGGACTTCCCAGGGGAAGTTTATAAGCGGTTGCGAAGCGGAAAGATCATAATCCATAGCACGATGCATAAAATCACAGGGAAGGACAGTCACACATTGCTGTTTTTACTTCTGTTGTTAATCATCTGGCTGTTTTGCTGCAACAACCTCCAACCGCGTTAGACGCCAAGGAAGATGGCTAGACCCACCAGTGATAGATAATGTTAAAAAGTCGAGTACAAGGAATGACGAGCGAGCGGTTAACGGGAAAGCGCCTAATTTGAGCACGATGGGAACGCGTTTGATCTCGTTTGCGCCCGCTATCGAACGCTGTACGCGGTGTTTGTTTTTGTGGCAAGGCGTTAAGAAATGAAAACATAAACGTCCCTCATCTTCTGCAGAAATGAATTGGACACGGCAAATAAATTCCATGTGAATACGCAATAGTTCGTAAGCATTAACAGGAACTAGTTATTATTATTATTTCTACTACTATTATTGTTGTTGGTGTTATTATTATTATTATTATTATTATTATTATTATTATTATTATTATTATTATTATTATTAAGACCCGATTTCTAACCCCTAGCCAGACAAGGTTTTTTTTTTTTTAAATTTGTCAAATGTGGAATAAAAGTTTTATCCGGAACACTAATTAGGCAAGTGTCCCTTATTCCCAACCCTGATCAAATTTCTGATGGCACACAGTAGTGACGCTAATAGGTGTTAGGAGATAATACAGTATACTTCTTATTCGTCGTCTTCTTCTTCTGCGTTAATCCGGAATGTTAGTTAGGAAGTATTTACGTTGTGCCTGTTTACAACAGAGCTGCGATACTTGCACCTTTGGGCCGACACATCTTATTTCTTCAGGCATTTGTCTTTTTTTTTTTTTTTTTGGGGGGGGGGGGGGGGGGGCCGCTCTCGCATACTTTGAACTCAAGCGTAGTCTATACACACCTACTTCTAGTAGCATTGGACTGAATTTTGCGTGTAGATTAGCTTTCCCTATTACCAGTGTCCCTCGCCATCAGGCGAACCCCACTCCGACTTCAGGGATAGGCATTTGTTGACCGGGTTATTATTGGTCTACCCTCTTATAATTATTATTATCGGCGTATGAGGCTTAAGACTTAGCGAAGGCAGTTTTCGAATACCCCGACATACCGAGTCGAGGGTTCGAATTTAGCTGTAGGCGATTTGGGAACAGATCATTTTGCGTTAATTCGAAGGTATCAGCTTCGGCCGTTCAGAAAGTAATGAAAATTACTGGACGTAAAATTGCCTAGTATATCTTACACCGCCAGTAAATGCTGAGGTAGATTGCAGTGCCCTGTGAAAAGACATGCAACCAATTATTATTATTATTATTATTATTATTATTACTAGCCGGCTCCATGGCCGAGGGGTTAGCAGCTTTCTCCGCTAACCCCGAATACTCTCGTCACGTGACGCGACAAGAATTAGCAGTGGTTCGAATCGCAAAAGTGACTTATGAGAGTATGGAGCCGGTCGCTCAGAAAGTCGTGGCGTGCTGATGAGCGTAATCTAGCCTAGAAATCAACATACAGCTGAAAGATGCTGGTGTTGACCGCAATATCCTGAAACAGGATGGAAAAGCGAAAAAAAAAAAAAAAAAATTATTATTACTACTACTACTATTATTATCAGTAGTGGCGGAATAGGCCAGGGTGTCAGCTTGCCCGATGGGAAGTGTGCCCTGTTGGCCCATGATAAAGTGGGCCCCTTGAAATATTTGACAATATGTTACAAATGTTAATGTCATTTTGGTAGCTTTTACACTTGGCAACCACAATGTTTAAACCTGTGCCTAATCTCACATAAGCCAATGGACGTTTATCCATTGCACCCATCAGTTGTGAACGCAACACATCTTTAGCATGACTTGTTTGTTGGAGACAGAGTTGACAACTTCTAAGCCCGATGCACTGACACTGAAGTGGCTTGGCTCAGAAAGAGGCTTGTACATCAGAGTGAGGCTGGTGCAAAACCAATCCCCCCTATCCGGCTTTGAAGTACCATATCCGCGGTATCCAGCGGGGTCAGCAAGACTGGGTCTGGAACATCGCATCTGCAGAGAAGCATGTCAGGATGATGATACACGGTCCAACACATCACACACCGAGTAGTCGCGGAGTAGGCCTCTGTAGGTCATGTTTCCCCTACCAGATGTTGGGTAGTTCGTTGTCCACAGACTCCAACACAATGCCCAGAGGGAAGTCAAAGGTGAAACAACAAACCCACAGCCCGAACACTGCATGGCGGCCGTTTGGACAAGTGGTCGGTATTTTCTCAGCGGTGTACCCACCTGCCCAGCATACACTTGCATGGTGTTGAGCAGCAGGTGCTGTAACCGTAGTTTATTCACTTCCACAAAAACGAAAGGGACATACCTACATATACGACTTATGGACTGTTTATATTAGGAGCGTTCATTTGAAATCCGTTTGTGCCGCACTGTGCGTAATTGCGTACGTTGAACATGATCATGTCATAGTCATGTGATAAGTACTGACCCATGAATAAAAGAGCACGTGTTTATCGTCCCATGATGCATAGGTTCCGTTTCTGACCGTTATAAAAATGGCCGGATTGATCCAAAATCTGCCCAAAGAAGCTCAAAAAGCGGTGATTCAATTTCTTTCATTTGAAGGATGTCGACCAGTGGACATTCATCGAAGAATGCAGGCAGCGTACGATAACAAATGTGCGTCGAAGACAACAGTGACAGACTGGGCACGAATGTTTCGGAAAGGACGTCAGTTCACGACAGATCTTCGACGGTCAAGCTCATGTTGTTGCAACAGAAAAAAACCATTGCCAAAATTGATGCAGCAGTACAGATGAACCGTTGTTGAAGCATACGTTTGCTAGCGAAAGAATTTGATGTGTCAGTTGGGACAATTCAAAAAGTCGTTCATAAGAACCTGTAATATCGGAAGGTATGTTCACAGTGGGTACCACGGATGTTGACCGACTACCAACAAAAGGAACGCATGGGATGGTGTTTGAACCACTTGCTGCGTTACAGAGTGGAGGGTGATTGTATTTATCTTCCGCATAGTGGCAGGCGATGAATCATAGTATCACCACTTTGAGCCGAACAGCAAAAGAGAGAGCATGCAATGGAAGCATGCTGGATCACCAAAAGCCAAAATATTCAAGTTACAGGTTTCCGCTGGTAAGGTTATGCTGAGCGCATTTTTTTACCATAAAGGGCTATTGTTGGCCGACTTTAAAGAACCCGGTGTCAACATCAACTCTACCCACTATTTGCAAACACTAGACAAACTGCAAAAGCCATCAAGAATAAACGACCCGGCATGCTTTCTCGCGGTGTGATTTCGTTGCACGATAATGCTCGTCCGCATGTTGCAAATATTGTGTGCAGGAAGCATTAGCTTGGAAGAAGTGGAAAATTCTGCAACATCCAGCCTACAGTCCTGATTTGTCACCATGTGATTTTCATTTGTCCGAATCTCTAAAAAAAAAGCTTTCAAGGGGCAACGATTTCACAGAGATGCAGACGTAATTAACGCGGTAAACACATGGTTCAGTGAGCAACCACAATTCTTTTTTTGCGGACGGCATTCGCCGCCTACCTAAGCAATGGGATGCTTGCCTGAATATCTACGGCGACTTCTTCTGACCAACCCATGGTGCATAATTCATTCAAAATGAATGCTTTGTTTAATTCTACCACACCTGTTAATGTTTCTTTCATGCTTTTGTAATAAAATCATTGGAACGGGTTTCAAGTGAACGACCCTTATATATTTAGGTTTTTTTTTCATATCCCTTACAGGACGTTGCAGTCAACATCAGTATTTTTCAGCTGCTGTTGATGTAGTAGGCAAGATTACGCTCAGTAATTTGCCGTTGCTTTCGCTCAATTAAAACAAACAAGAAGGGCGATATTTAAATATTGAGCACAACCCACTACTGGCTACGCTGATCGTATTCTGATATGAACCTAAGGCTTAGGTTCATACCAGAATACGATCAGCGTAGCCAGTAGTGGGTTGTGCTCAATATTTAAACCTCAAATCCCGAAACAACAAAATAAATCAAGAAGGGGGGTGGCAGTGGCTTTCATCTTTAGTCGCCTTTTACCACATGAACAGGTCTACAATGATGCTATTCTTTACTTCCTGTGGGACCTCTGCAACACACAGGCATTTGTATTACTACTGACGGACTTTTAACGCACGTGTGCCCTCTAGTATTCCGCCGTTGTATTATTATTAAAATTCACTATGGGAAATATTGGTTTGATTGTCGGAGAAGACTACAAGTTCGACCCACTACCCTAGGATCCGGGTACACCCACCACCTTTCCCTTATTTTGTAGAAATCCACAATCCACACGGTGAATTAGACCGTGTCGTGCTGGGTTTTAATGTGATGGTATGGGAGCCGGTCGTTCAGAAAGCAATGGCAAACTACTGAACGTAAACTTGCCAAGACATTAACAACAGCAGTGCTGGTACTGACAGCGATGTCATGTAAATAGGATATGAAGGAAAAAAAAAACACGGTGAATTAAACCAGGTCTGCACTAGACGGCCGGTTAACCTTTGAGCGGAACCCTCTCGCCTCCCTCCCCCTTTTCCCTTTTTTAATTAACCGTTTTCACCCCCACCTTATGGTTTAAGCAGAATCAAAGTCATAGGCTTTGGACAAATCCATAGACATCCTCTCAGGCAAATGTTGGAGATACCTTCTTATAACAGTTGTCGCCATGCGGCGTTGGTGATCATGTCTGTCCACAACCTTCTGTCTCTTCTTCTTCGTCTGCCTTTTATCTCCCAAATGGAGCATAGGCCGCCAATTCTTGTGTAGACTTGTTCATGATTGGTTGGGTGTTTGAACTAAAGTTGTCAATGGGATGAAATAGCCATTCACACGCCACCTCTTCTTAGTCACCGCCTACCCCATGTATGGTAGGTCACAGTGTTACGGTTCTGTAATGCCCTTGTGGGCTCCGTTGGTACACGTTCGTCTGGCTTGTCTACTGTCACTCATTTCTGATAACAATATTTATCCATGCCATATTTGTAAACTTTCCAGCAGCTTCTCTCTTGGTCTCCTCCTACCTTTCTTCCCTTCCAGCTTTCCTGCTCTGACGACGTACTCCAACTTTCCTGCTGTGGCGACGTACTCAACCTTTCCCCTTTTCACGTGTAAGCTGCGGTGGCATAGTGGTTACACACTCGCTTCCCGGCCTGTGGTCATGGAATCGAATACGTATATGAGAGGAAGATTTTTCAACATGACCTTGACCCCCAGGTCGACGCCGTTTAAAACGAGTTCTAGGAAATGCCTGGAGTAGTACGGGAGTAATACAGGTCACACCACCCACCCCCCAGTGCCTAACTGTCTAAAACAAAATGGGTTTAGCACCATATGCCCAAGGCGCCCCAAGGCGTGTATAATGTCCCTACCAAAGAATATGGATAGTCTGCTCTTGATGTAAGTAACCTATTCTCTTTGGGGGTTACATTTTATCAAGATATTTTCATTACGTTGTTTATCTACCAATGTTGTTCCTACCATTCTTATATAAAAATCACATGTCTGCGGCTTCAACGTAATTCCGTACCAATTAGCTGATTGTCGACGATTCACGGCCGTTCATTAGGATAGACTCTATGGCTATTAGGAACATCTCTTTTTTTTTTCACTTTCGGTTGACAAAGATATATTGCGTAGAATATTCTTCTCATCTTGTGAAGTGTTGTTGTTGTTGCTTTGGCTAGTCTACATGTAACTGCAGCATGTGCCTCTTTACGAAGATAGCAGACCTCGCCATAGTTCGACCACAAAACCTGTGATCAACGAACGTAGCCCGGATATCCGCCTACCTCTTAGATCAACACAATATACACATGGCCAAAAACACCAGAATCAACAGTGACAGGCCAGGGTGAGCAGCTGAATGGCACACCATAAACCCGTCGCAACTGGGGTTTGATGAGGTGGTTGATGTATTTTTCGAGAATCCGCTTGCGATGTTTGTCTAGTTGTCCGGGAATGAATCCTCCTGTAGTCGCAGCGTGGAAGCTAAACCTCAATTTCATATAAATCATAACGGATAAAACTGGTCCAAAGGGAAGCAGACTACAATAAAGCGAAAATTTAAGGCGCCAGATACAAGCAGGCAGGTGGGGTGAAAAATCATACCAGACAGTAGTCTTGCAGAGTGAAATACTCATCTACTTAAGAAAACATTACAGCAAGTGTCGCATTGCTGGAGTGAGTTGAGAAGATTTAAATCTTAGTTCCCGCGCTATAAAACCACCCGTTGACAAGCTCATACAGTGTTTACAACGATTCACGTGAGGACCAGTGTGATATGAAATATGATGTCAAGAATCACTATAGTTGAACTAGGGACATTCCCATGTGTATTCCTATGCGCTACAAAACCACCAGTTGACAAGCGCATACAGCATTTACTATGATTCACGTGAGGACCTGTGCAATATGAAATATGATTATTAAGAATAAATATAGTTGAACTCAGGTGACATTCCCATGTGTATTCTCATATGCTATAAAACCGCCAGTTGACACGCTCATAAAGCGTTTACAGGGATTCATGTGAGGACCTGTATGTTACATGTATGTTCAGCCCCCTTCTTCGGTAGCTAACGATGAGTTCCAATGCTAATGGTGCCAGTGACCACTTGACTGAACATCCGCTTGCGTTTTCCAATACGGGTTGAGTGTCGTCCAGGCCCTCTGCTCACTCCCCGCTGAATCAGCTTCTCTTGATGTGGGTCCTTTGTTTTGGTGTGCTTTCCACTGGCTCCCAGTGAGCCTTTACCACCCCCTTCTTGTCATAATCTAGCTGGCCGCCCAAATGAGGGAACACAGCGAGTCTATCAGCCTGATCATTTCCTTATACACCTGCATGCCCTGGTCAGAAAATCTATATTATCTTGACTGTGGTCATTTCAAGCGATGCATGCCATCCCATACACAATCTAAAGGTTTCTGTTGTACATGGCAAGGTGCCACTTACTTACCATGCTTTGCGAGTCTATCACAAACACAACATGTCGGTTCTCCAGCCATCAGAATGCCGCAGTAACAGCCTCAAAATCCATTCTCATGCTGGAAACTGTCATCTTCATCATGAACCTGTGGTCAGTATATTCCCAAAAATAATGAAGGACCACCCATTCTGAAGATGGAAGCTCAGAATGCCTCTCACCATGAGAAATCCGACAAGACCCTGGGTCACACAACATCACAACAGAAATGATCGGTTTTTTTTTTTAAAAACTGTTGAACACAATATATGATACTGGAGATATAACTTCAGACTTGTGTAAATCTATGTTTATCGTAATCCGTAAGAAATGAAAAGCTTTAGAATAACCAATATTAACCACATTGCATAATAAGTCATATCACTAAGATTTTGCTAAGAATTATCATCATGCAAAGGCTTAGGAATTCAGAACTAGGGAAAGAATCGTGTTGGCGTATGAAAGAGAAGAGTGCAACAAATAATGTCTGTTTGCTGAGAACATTAATAGTGTCCGATAGGCTGAAAGAAAAAAGACCTATATCTTGGTCTTACTGACTATAAAAAGGAGGGAATAAGACGTTTGGATTTCATAAACATGTTTGCAAATCTCCAAATTGGCGGGAATGATTTTTTGTTTTGTTAAATAGAACAGGTATAAAAATAGTCGTGTGAGTTGTATAAAACAGATACTGAATACATGCAGTGATAACAAGTGATAATGAAGTCGATCAATGCAAGTCTGTCAATGCAAGTCAATCAATACCAGTCAATGCAGAAAGATGTGTAATCTCTCCAGATCTGTTCCCCTCCTATATAGTGAAACCGTTATGAGAAACGTAAAAGATAGGAGGAAAGTCGCCACAGAAGGACATAACATAAACAGTATAAGATGTACTGATTGTGCAATTGAACTGAATCTGCAGCATTTGGCGGATGCTGTTATATTACATAGTGAGGAACAAGGGTGAGAATTACATTGGGAGAAAACAGAAATAAAGATATCTCCAAAAAGCAAGAAATACCACAATATAATATCCAAGTAAATGGGAATATTTTTCATACAGCTGAATCAGTACAACTATCTTGGGACAGTCATAGCATCTGACAGTTGATGACCTGTATAGGTCATACAAATATTCACTATAGCATAAGAATCTTTAAAAACAAAACATGCCAACAGAAAGCTCTCAACTGCAGTGAAGAAAAGAGTGTTATATAGAACCTGTTTTGCTGTATGGCTGTGAATCTTGGAATGTAAATGAACAAATTAAGAAGAATTTGAAAGCAACTGAGATGTGGTTCCTGAGATGAATGTTGCAAATTCCTTGGACTGCCAAAGAAACTAATAACGATTGCCTCAAAGAGGCCAATGAAACAAGAACATTACATACAACAATAAGAAAGAGACAAACAGCTTTCTTTGGTCATGTGATGAGAAGAGAGGCATTGAAGAACATCGTGACAACTTGAAAGATCGAGGCGAAGAGAGGCAGACCAAGAGAAATGATGCTGGATGGACTGTGATGGTGGCATGGAGGAATATCATCAGCAGAGTTGATCCAGAAAACCAAAGACTAAGATTTGTGGAGAGTCATGAACACCTACGCCAGCTGGCATGGCACTTGATAATGAGGATATTATTGTATGCACGTGAAACATGGACAATAAGCAGACAAGATGAGAAACATTAACAACAGTGGACATGCAGTTTCTGATGGACAAAAACACTAATGAGACAGTCCTTCAAGAAATGACAGGCGTTAAGTGATTAAAGAAATTAGACGAAGATAGTCAATATTTACTGGGCACTTTCTGAGGAGAAATAAACTGGAAAGCTTAGTGACAACTGGTAAAATTGATGGGGAAAGAGCAAAGAGGTATATTAAACTAGTGATAACTGGCATTAATGTATTGAAGACAAAAGTTATTGTTGTTCAGAGCATAAGTAAACTTGTCCTTAAACCTCCTGGAAGCTATCGATGGAGCTACTGAGTTTGTGTTCTGTGTGGTTCTCAGTGACTTGCTGATCTGTGGAGAGAGGGCGAGCCATAGGGGTGACACCCAGTGCTATGATGCTAAGCCGTACGGGGCGACACCCAGTACTATATGGGGTGACACACAGTAACATATGGGTGACACCGTGCTGTATGGGGTGACACCCAGTGCTATATGAGATGACATCCAGTGCTATATGGGGTGACACCCAGTGCAATGAAGTCGACCGCCTCAACATCCCAGGAGATTTCCTGGTACGCATATTAGGCTGGGTTGACCTTGGAGAGCAGGTCAATTAGGAAAGAAAAAATCCCTTGATGCACATTTGAACTGTGAATCCCTGGGCCAGTAGGCAAGTGTCTAGCCACCACACCGCTGTTCCTCTGTGAACTGGCATCACTCACTGCAACATTTCATGTGTGATTAAATACTGAACATGAGAATGGAGGTCAGACGTAAATGTTCAGACTGGTGTTAAAAAAAAGTTAGTTGCATATCCTATACAGGACATCGCAGTCAACCCCAGTATTTTATGGCTGTTCGTTATTTCTTGGCAAGTTTATGTTCAGTATTTTGCCACCGCTTTCTGAATGATCGGCACTCATACCATTTTCATAAAAAACCCACACAAGGCGGTCTGCTGCCAAATCGCCAGCAGCTGTGTTTCAAGCGTATATGTTGGATTACAAACTGTGTCCATAGTTGCCTTCTCCACGGAGCCCAGCTCAGACTGGTGTAGAAGTGAAATATAGTCACATACACAAAGAATTTATAAAGCAATCCCGGCCAGAGACTTATCATTCGTCTTGTTTATTAGAATAAACACAATGTGAATTACAAACTTTCAAAAAAACAAACAAACAAACACTTTCTTCAACAATTTCCCTTCCCCCCACTTCATGAGCAAACAGGAGGGAGGAGGACCTGTTGTAAAGCTATCCTTCTTAGGCTCAGAAACTACAAGGTTTGAATCCCAGCATGCAGCTGGGAATTTTACACCACAAATATCACATGATCCCCTGGGTAGTGAGACCAGATACCTAGCCTCTTCACATAAGAGTGAAAAACAAGGCCCATGTGCAAGCTGCATCCATGAAAAATCCAGTTGCAGTTGAAAATTACAAAGAGTAGGCCATAAAGCCATACCCAGGCAAAAATGTTAGAAAAGAAAGCCAACGCACAGGTAGAATACAGCGTGCTTCCTTGGACTAAATCTGTCCACACAGGATGTTTGAGATGAGGTGACAGCTGTTATGTCACTGTTTTTATACTTTTGACAATTAGTTAATTATTTCCACGTATGTGACTATTGATTACAAAATAAAATAAAAATCACAATAAGATTAGTAAACATGTGAGCTAAGACTAAAACCCATAATTAGATTCAGTAATCTAAGGATGGTCATACATATTCAACATAGATAGTCCAAAGAGCAACCTTGTATTCAGACATTCATGAATCAACGCTATCTACAGATAAAGATCCCTGGGACGCTGCACCGTTTTCAGCACATTCAACATTGCTGGCACTGGCAGCCGCAGCAGCTGAGTCGGCCTCACTCTGTCTAGCAGCTTCTTCATCTGCCTGTTTCCTCTTTCCCTCCAAGAATGCCTCCCACTCCTGCAAACGTTTCGCTCGTTCTTCCTCTGTCTCAGCAATGTCATATTTTGTCTTTCCATCATGAGTCATAGCAAGAATTCTCCTTTTGGCGAACCACCTTCCATTGAGAGCTGCAATACAAGCATCAGCTTCCTCAGGTTCCTTAAACGTGACGGATATGACACCATCGGGGTTGCGCTGCGGAAGATAAAACAAGAAACGAAAAAAGCTCAATTAAATAAATACAGTGTGTTGGTCAGCATGGCTGAATGGATAAGAATGCATGTTCTTAAACATCCGGTGTGCTGATGCTGAGGTAAGGGGTTTAACCCCTACACCGGACAGTTGGACTAAAATGTTGATCTATCGTCCTTGACTTTGGGACGTAAATAATAAGTACCTCTGAAGTCGGAGTGGGTTCGCCTGATGGCGAGGGACACTGTTATTAGGGAAAGCTAATCCACACGCAAAATTCAATCTAGCACTACTAGAAGTAGGGCGTATGGACTACGCTTGAATTCAAAGCGAGCGAGCGCCCCAAAAATAGTGTAATGGAAAATGGTAAATTAATATCCATCCCGCAGAATAGCTTGACTTTTAAGAATGATGTACATTGTTATCACGAAGTAGATATTGCGGTAGACAGCGTGTTTGTCTGACGGTCTTGTGACGGTCTTTAAGAATGATGTACATTGTTATCACGAAGTAGAAGTGCGGTAGACAGCGTGTTTGTCTGACGGTCTTATGACGGTCTTTAAGAATGATGTACATTGTTATCACGAAGTAGAAGTGCGGTAGACAGCGTGTTTGTCTGATGGTCTTGTGACGGTCTTTAAGAATGATGTACATTGTTATCACGAAGTAGAAGTGCGATAGACAGCGTGTTTGTCTGATGGTCTTGTGACGGTCTTTAAGAATGATGTACATTGTTATCACGAAGTAGAAGTGCGATAGACAGCGTGTTTGTCTGACGGTCTTATGACGGTCTTGAAGAATTATGTACATTGTTATCACGAAGTAGAGGTGCGGTAGACAGCGTGTTTGTCTGACGGTCTTGTGACGGTCTTTAAGAATTATGTACATTGTTATCACGAAGTAGAAGTGCGGTAGACAGCGTGTGTGTCTGATGGTCTTGTGACGAGTGTTGCAATCCCCTCGAGGCAAGGTTTTTCTTTTTCATTGGCCCCGGCTCCCAGGTCGAGCTGAGCTAACTGTAGGAAGAAACGTACTGGGATTTAAGGGCAGCCCCGAGATAACCCCAAGAATATAACCCTCAAATGCTATCAATAAATTAATCTATTCATATATTTATTTACAATGAATACTTAGTAGAGGGCACATTGGTGTAACGGTTATGACGTTATATACAATGGCATGAGCATGGCCGGACAGGTTCAATGATCAATGCCAGCTCTCGTCTTCTGCTACAGGAGAGAAAGACCGACCACATATTCAGGCTTACAATACGGTGATGTCCCAACACTTCACAGGTCCACATCAAGTTCCTGCCACCAGACTTGATTTCTTTTTGTATTCAATATTCAGGAGGCCAGTGCGGTTAGGAATGAACGTAAAACTTGCCAAGACATCAACAGTAGCTGAAACATGCTGGTGTTGACTGCAATGTCCTGTAAAAGATATGCGCGGGGGGGGGGGGGGGGGGGGAGAGAATGGAGAGTGCGGTTAGGACGCTAACCCAAGAAAGCACCGGTGATAAATACACGTTGCGATTATTGTGGTTAAAAGGCAACTGACTATTTCCGGTGAAAACGCGAATGGCAAATGTCCACTTTGCCGCTCTTTACATGCTGCTCCCTATAGTCACAAGTTAAAAAAAGTTAGTTACATATCCTTTACAGGACGTTTGCAGTCAACACCAGCATTTTTGCTGTTGTTGTCTTGGCAAGTTTACGTTCAGTAGATTGCCATTGCTTTCTGAACGACCGGTACCCGTACAATTTACGTAAACAACCAGCGGAACGCGGTCTGTTGCCAAATCGCGCGCAGCTGTGTTTCGAACGTGGGCATACGGGATCACGAACCGCGTTCGTAAGATCTTCGCCGCGGAGTCGGCCATAGTCACAAGTATCTACATATGTTTCCTGTAGGGCAGGTTGTGACTAACTGCTGAGAGGAAATTTGTTCATTGCTACACCCTTTGTCCACATGCTGCGAAATGTCCACAACAATGAAACAGACTGAAAACAGTATGAAGGATTGGGAGTATCTGTCTCCTCCACCTTCTCTTCCTCATTCGTGGGGGATTCAATGCTCTTTATGATAACACAATTGCCTACACATAGTTTTTTACTCAAAGAACCACCCTTAATTCTTCTCGTGCTCAAACGACAATCATAAGTAAGCATTTTATTTCTTCTGTTTGAAGATTAAATGTATGGACGGCCCACACCTGACAATGACTGCTGTTTTGTTTTGTGTGTGAAGATTAAATGTATGGCCGACACACACCTCACAATTACTTCTGTTTTGTTTTCTGTGTGAAGATTAGATGTGTGGAAGCTGCAGATATGAACAGATAAAAAGCGCAATGGAGATATTGTAAAAGACGTTAACTCACAAAGAGAACTGGTTACTCGCATCAGAATAAGACAGTACACATTATGTGGACTCATCACGAGTTGGGAAAAGCTGAAATAGGTTGTGACAAGTGGAAAGTTGGAGGGGAAGAGTGGCTGGGGAAGACAACAAGAGAAGAAACTAGACAGTTCGAAATCATGGGATGAAGGAATATCGGTATCAGAAATTATTGGCAGTACACAAGACAGAAGGCTGTGGAAAGACATGGTGATCAATGAACCACGGCATGGATTGTAAGATAAGACCTCGTCTGTCCATATGCCCATACAATTCATTTGTGCTTTTCTTCTGCTCTTGGTAAGTAATCTAGTACCACATGCAGTGTTATCACCTCGGCCTTTGTTTCCTTCTCTGTTCACGATATTCTCAACATGTTCTCAGAACTTCTACTTCCTCCAGTTTCTCCACAATCTCAGTACTCTTTGCCCCGCCTTCGTATCCATACAGGAAAACAGAACATCATCCCTGTAAGCTGATTTTTGTGATTGTAATAGTTTTGTTATCACGTTGATAGTTATTGTAAAATAATGTGTTTGGATATGGCGAACCTACTTAATGACAATGTTAAACTAACGTGCAATATATAACGACGTTGTAATGACGCCCACTCGGCACTGAATTAACCTGCACTCGGTAACAGTGTTGGAAGTTGCGAGAGCGCAGTGGCTAGAAGTTTGCGTGCTGGGCGGTGGTCATGGCTTCCAGTTCGCATCTAGGCTCCCAAGTCGACCCAATCTAACATGGTTACCAGTAAGTGTATTGGGAAGTAAAGACGACTGATGTTGGCCATATCACCATCTAGCACCCATTTATTTATACAAATATGGGAAGTCAAGATGGCCGGCGTGATGTTGACCATATCACCATCTAGCACCCATTTATTTATACAAATATGGGAAGTCAAGACGACTGGCGTGATGTTGGCCATATCACCATCTAGCACCCATTTATCTATACAAATATGGGAAGTCAAGATGGCCGGCGTGATGTTGACCATATCACCATCTAGCACCCATTTATTTATACAAATATGGGAAGTCAAGACGACTGGCGTGATGTTGGCCATATCACCATCTAGCACCCATTTATCTATACAAATATGGGAAGTCAAGACGGCCGGCGTGCTGTTGGCCATATCACCATCTAGCGCCCATTTATTTATACAAATATGGGAAGTCAAGACGACTGGCGTGATGTTGGCCATATCACCATCTAGCACCCATTTATCTATACAAATATGGGAAGTCAAGACGGCCGGCGTGCTGTTGGCCATATCACCATCTAGCACCCATTTATTTATACAAATATGGGAAGTCAAGACAGCCGGCATGTTTGCCATATCACCATCAAGCGCCCATTTATCTATACAAATATGAGGCTAGCACCATATACCCAATACGCCTTGGTGGTGTAAAAAGGGTCCTTTACTTTATATACAGTAACAGTCTTGAATTGTCGTGCACTCAGAAGCAGTGCTGAATTAACATTTAATGAATAAAAGGGATGAATTAATGTGCATTAACCATGCTAAATTGGGCACCTAATTGACCAGCTTATTTAACGCGAACCAATAACAGTATTATGTACTCAGCAACCGCGCTGAATTAAAAGTGCACCTAATAAGAGTGTGTAGTTAATGTATAATTCGAAAAAGGTTTTACTTAATGTGCACCTAATACCAATGCTGAATTAATGCTTAACCAAGATCTCTCTCGCAATCAGCAATGAAATAACGGCTCAAAGTTAATATGCTTTAAGCTCGGTGTGTCTAAACAGAGCGCAGACGAAAGGTTTCCCACCCAACTACTTCCCAACATACGCGCAAAAGCTACTCGGGAGCAGAAATTCTATTAAAACAGTGGCAACAAGTTTGCCTCTATCTCATCGTCTCACAGACGTATCATCTGTGGCAGGCGCCAGGGGTTAACCTGGTTTACGAGCAACAACAACTCAAACGGCGAACAATTCTGACAACAGTGTTGTGGAAATCCGCTATAAACTCGCTGCATGTTAGTCCTTCCATCAAGTACGTACTCTGCGCCCCAGTGTAAACTCTGGAGTTGTACACATGACCTAAGGCGGACCCTCGTGTGAGTACAGCAGACGACTTTCCGTAAGGCTAACGGCGGGAAAGCAGTATCACAAGTAATCAGCTGTCAGGCATCGCAACAAGAAACATGCTATCTTTAAACTGGTGGTAATCACCTGGTGACCCGTTTAAGGACGAGGGGTGAAAGCCGCGAGATTGTTGGACGTGAATCCGCCCAGGCTTACCGAGGACCTGAATGACACGAGATGAAAATGCGTTCCAGAAAATCAGAAGTGATCTAACAATTAGAGTAAACAGCAAGCTTCTTGTAACAGCCGTCGTTCATCACTAGAAATACACGCCCGGGTGGTATCCTTTAAGGCACCACACACAGGTGGTAGCGCAGCAGCTGACAGGACAGTGTTGAGGGGTTTAATCCTAAACTGTGATAGTTAACTGTTTGTCCTTTACAGGACGTTACAATCAACCCTAATATATATATTTTTGGCTGTGATTTACTAGGCAATTTTACGTCTCGGTAGTTGGCCAATTATTTCTGAAGAGGCAACGCATCGTACCATCGCAGCCAACACTGAAAGCGATCCGCTTTTAAATCACCGCTGCTTTCGAATCCTCGACTCGATATGTCGGGGAATAGAGAAACTGCGTTTCACTAGCCCCTAATCAGACTAAAGCACTGACAGGAGTAGAGCATTTCCCTGTCCACTATGGCTCCGGGATCGTGTAAAATCGGTAGGTGTCCCATGGCACAACCCGTATTTGTGGGTGTCAAGTGTTATATGACTTCATATTCTTCTTTCGTTCGTTTGAAATTTGTCAGTTCACTCAGTGGTCCACACACTTCTTCCATTGTGGTGTCTCCACAGTGTTTGCCTTGATTTGTCGTATTTTGGGCATTCTAGGAGTATTTGATCTGCTGTCTGCGGCGAGGCCGTCATATATTCTAGACCAGTGTTTCCCAACGTGGGGCCCACGCCCCACTGGGGGGCAATTCGATTGTTAAGGGGGGCAATTCGAAAATGGAAGAAATCGGCTGAATATAACAAAACGGGGAGACTTGAGACTGAAGTTAACTAAATTGGAACCTGACATAAGATCTCTTTGCAGCAAGCATCAAGCGCAACATGACTTACGTCATACAGGTTGACTTTCTTGACTTCTCCAAACTTGGCGCATTCCTCTCTTACATCGGCCCGGAGCTCGTTGATGAGGGCAGGGCTTTCCTGTGGAGAGGACAACACAAGACGCATTGATCAATCACTGTTATAGACACAAGTTAGGGTGGGCAAGGAGAAAGATAGTGAGTAATGAAAGCCTTCGAAAACCATCACAGTGACACTCTGACAACCATCACTGTGGCACTATGACAACCTCGAGCACCATCACTGTTGCACTATGACAACCTCGAGCACCATCACTGTGGCACTATGACAACCTCGAGCACCATCACTGTGGCACTCCGAGCCAAAGTTGGAAATATAGCTACTATGATAAATCAAACCACGAAAGATATTTCATTATGTTTTAGGTGCAAGATTATATCAGGGATCAAATACGTAAAGATGAGTCAGTCTGATTGAGATACAGGATTATATCAGTGATTAAATCGTTAAAGATACAAGGTTATATCAAGGATCAAATTAAGAAAGATAACTCACTGTATTATAGTTATATCAGGAATGAAAACAAGAAAGAACATTCAGCCTGTTATAGATTTGTTTTAAAGTTATACCAGTGATAAAAACACGAAAGATAATTAACTCTGTTATAGATAAATGATTATATTATGGATAAAAACAAGAGAGATAGGTCTCTCTCTCTCTCTCTCTCTCTCTCTCTCTCTCTCTCTCTCTCTCTCTCTTATAGATTTACAGTTAAAACAATACCAAAACAAGAGAGACACATAATTCACACGTTATAGTCACAACGTTGTATTAGGGACCAAAACAAGAAAGACAACATGCTATATCAAGGATCAAGACACACAAGTTTGGTAATTAAATGAAATAGAAACTAGTATCTACGTAAAATGTCTGCGTCCGTTTATATGTACTGAAACTGAAAACAGATAAACATAAAACATATTTAATGATTGTAAGTAAGATGATCACAGCACCAGTAAAAGTCAACGTATGGCTGCCTTAAAATCAAGACCAGCTGAAAATTCTAACTTTTTTGTAAAACTTAAACCGTTAAAATTTGCGTCGGTGTAAACTAAATAGAGTAGGCACAGCGAAAGGCACAAAGAAGATTATGTCAAAACTACAATCACGGCCCTTAATTCATAAACTCCAAGAGTTTTGGAAGGATAAATATAAACACGAATACAGTAAATTAACATGACAACATCAAACAAGAAACACGGAGAGCTAACTATAGAACATATCCGAAACTCTAAAACGTGGATATAGATTGAATATGAATAATATCGCATTTCCTAAACACAAAAATAAACAATGATTAAATAGCAGAAAAACGAGAGAGAGAAGAGAGAGAGAGAGAGAGAGAGAGAGAGAGAGAGAGAGAGAGAGAGAGAGAGAGAAGGGAGGGAAAGAGAGGGACAGAGCTAACAGAAAATAAATAAAAGGACGAGCATCAAGTGGGCCACCAAAGCGACTCACAAAATGTGTTGGAGACCCATTACAGTCAACCACTATTGTGGAGACGGCAGCTGATTGATTTACCTAGAACCGTCACACGTCTGAACTGATGGCCAACGCTTTACTACACAGCCAGAAATATTCGTAAAACACAGCAGAAAAGACTACACATTAAGTTACTCTGTACCATAAGAATTTTCGAAACAATTTTAATCTCTCATTCTCTCTCTCTCTCTCTCTCTCTCTCTCTCTCTCTCTCTCTCTCTCTCTCTCTCTCTCTCTCTCTCTCTCTCTCTCTCTCTCTCTCTCGCAAATGAAGCACCACGTGAAAGACATTGCATTAAAACTGCCTACCGCCATAAAGCTCTGGTTATGAAATCGACGTCAGGCAGAATTACACCCCTAAGTCACGGTCGACCATTTCAAAGGTAGCCCCCAAAGCTAATAACATAACACAGCCACCCAACGGTGTTGCCAACTCACTTTTCCTATATAATGCTCCCGGCTTCTGAAAGCGGACCACAGCTCATGTGACAATGATTACCCGGCAGATTAGCCAAGCCATGGTGCTGGCGGCTGCTCCGCCAGGCAGACCTTCAAAGTTGCCAGTTTATTTGATCCCAGCGTGCACTGCTAACGGGATTTATGAACATTTTCATATAAGACGGGTGGGAGACTTTCTGGAGGCGGCAGACACCGCTTGAGCAGGGCTATTACCTAGACCGTGTGCGGAAGGTATTTTTCCTAACCAAGATGGTAGCCCACCTCAAGGAATCACCTATGGCTGCTCTAGGTTAATTGCATATCATTTACAGGACATCGCAGTCAACTCCAGCATTTTTGGCTGTTTGTGATTTCTTGGTAAGTTTGCCATTATTTTTTTTGAACGACCAGCACACATACCATTTTATAAAAACCAACGCAAGGCGGTCTGCTACCAAATCGCCCGCAGCTGTGTTTCGAACGCGGTATGCGAGATAACGAAGTGTGTCCTCCCGCCAATACCTGAGCTTCTGACGGTATTGACCTTTCACCCGTTTACCATACATCCGGTTCATATAATCCACCGATAGTCGTCTAATGCGTCAGTCGCTCCAAGCAAGGATACAGATTCAGATAAGTACACTTAATAATGTCATGTAGTGTGTTTCATGTAGTTGTGTGTCGGTTTGTGTTTGTTTGTTCTGTGCTGACGAAGACTTTGGCCGCAACGTCCAATTTGTTTCTTTTAATCGTGTTTCAGTAAAGCTCACAATCTACTTCTCGTTTTTTTTTTTGGTGATTCATTCATTGCATGATCAATTAAATGCGGAGCCCTAAGATCCTTGCAGTGACAAAATTATAATGTTTAATTGTACTGTCCTTTCGTTGAGTCTAGACCCGGAGGGACTATTCACACGTGAAGTTCACAGGACTTGCAATGTTGTACAAAAGACAACGCGTTGTAGTTTGTTTAGCAAAGTAATGAAAGAGATCAAAATATACCAAGATACGAGTTGTAGGCCATCACATTAACAATCTGCTGTAGCCGACACAGTACCGATAGCTGAAAACGCAAATGATATTCAACAAATGCTTAAATGTGAAGTAATAGAATGCAAGAAAAAAGGACTTTCTTTGAATTTCAAGAAAACATAAATTATTGTATACAGAGAAAAGAGCACATCAAAATGTCACACTATAACAGAAGAAAAACATGCTTAACCAAGCCAATAACTTGACATATTTGAGGCCAATCATAACATCGAGAAAGATACATGAGAGAGATTAGGAGAAAAATAGGCCGCGCAAAGGCTGCATTTCAGAAGATGAAATATATCAACAGGTAACAGGTCACTACCATTGAATGTCAGAAAGAAATACTGCTATGTTATACGGAAACTGTTATTTTGTGTAGCAATGAAATTTTGAATGTGAACGAGTAAATCAGAAAAAGAATACTGACATGTTATATGGAAACTGTTATACTGTGTAGCAGTGAAATTTGAAATGTGAACGACTAAATCAGAAAGAGCCTGGAGGTAGCGGAGATGTGGTTTCTGAGACGATTGTAGCTGACAATATTGACCGCCAGAATAACTAAAACCAATTGTCTGGAAGAGGTTAATGAAAGCATAACATTATACACACCTCTAAGAAAAAGACAAAGTGCTTTAGTCAGATCATGAGAAGAAAGGTACTGGATAATAGCTTAAGATTGGACTGATCAATCAGCGACAGAAGGGACAGCGTCAGACCGAGAGAAATGATGCTGGATGGTATAGGATGGCGGCATGGGGGAATATTAAAAGACTTGAACCAGAACACTAACGCACGAGAACTGTGAAGCGACAAAGTCTACACCATATGGCAGGCATTTGATGGCGATTATCCGCATGTCTCCAGCGTAAGACCTCCCACATGACAATTTCAAATAACACTGATAGATTTCCACCTGGATACTGGAGAACTCCCGTTACGACACCGACTATGAGTTAATCCGAATCCTTATGTTAAAACTATTTGGAACCAAGTCTCTAGAACAGAGGAAACAGTGGTTGCGCAGTTACCAGCACGCAGCCTACCGACCTGGTAGTCATGTGTCGACTATCTTCTTCTGATGCGAATAACCAGTTCTCTTTGAGTTAACTTCTTTCAATATATCGTCATCATTCTTCCTATCCGCCCATGGTGCCCTCAGCACGCTTCTATAAAACCACATTTCCGCAGCTTCCACACAATTTCTCACTTGTCTGCTGTCTATGATTGGCTTCCATACATCAGGATTGGCTTGTGACATGCTGCTTTTGCTTGGGCTATTCTATATTTTAACTTCACTAATACATCTTCCAGCCTGCTCGGTGGCGAAGAGGTTACGGACGCGGTTCGTGATCCCGCATACCCGCGTTCGAAACACAGCCGCGTGCGATTTGATAGCAGAATGCGTTGCGTTGGTTTTGTACGAATTGGTACAGGTGCCGGTGGTTCAGAAAGCAATGGCAAACTACTGAACGTAAACTTGTAAGAGGTCACAACAGCAAAAAATGCTGATGTTGACTGCAACATCCTGTAAAGGATGTGCAACTTTGTTTTTATACATCTTCCACCCGCTGTTATGAAAGTGTCCAATTACTTACAAACATTGGCCACATAATAAATAAGACAGAAATCTACGCTTAGCTGTTGGCACAGTAACAGTTTAAAGCAGTGTTTCCCAACCTTTTTTGTGCTATGCCCCACCTAAGCCTTTCTAAAATTCTTATGCCCCCCCCCCACCCCCAACATATTGCATCATTTTTAATATTAAAAAATTGACATATTCACTAAAGAAACTTGAATTTTTATTTTTCAATTTTTAGAAGGGCTCATGGTTCCCAGAGGGGCCAAAGCCGCCCCCCCCCCCCTCCCAGGTCCCGCGTCCCTGTGTGTCGGTTGTGTTGGGTGAATTTTTTTTTTGGGGGGGGGGTGGTGGGGGAGGATTGGCGGTTACCCCAGACAAGCTGGTTCCCCCACCTCCCCCTTTTTTGTGTGGACCCTTAGTCTCACTGTGAGCTATTGCCCACAGTGGTCCACCAGGCCCACATCTAAGGTGAAGATATGTGTTGGGTTTTTATTTGATCATCCCGGCCCCCGACCAGACCAGGCGCACTACTGGGGGTAGTGCAGAAAATGCACCCGATCCTAGCCAAAGGACCGATAATCACTAGGAAATTATTGAGCATACACGGTAAGTAAATTTTCAAAACATATAATGGAGAACTGACATTCAAGTACAAAATAATTTTAATGAAAGATTTTTCTATATTATTTTAATTATTAGTAATTATTTAAATTTAGTGAGATCCTTGCGCTTGATGCTTGCTGCAATGAGATTTTATGTCATTTTCCAATTTAGTTAACTTCAGTCTCAAGTCTCCCCGTTTTGTTATATCCAGCCGATTTCTTCCATTTTCGAATTGCCCCCCTTAACAATCGAATTGCCCCCCTGTGGGGCGTGGGCCCCACTTTGGGAAACACTGGTTTAAAGTATGCCCCTTACCTGTTTCTTCTCCGCCGCTATTAATTACAGTATGTTAAAATTGTACGTTTAAAAATAAAAAATCATAATCCCAAAATGCTACCAAACGTAAATAATGAAGCCAGAACTCCCCCAAAAAGCAACGAAGACTTGCAGCCAGACAGTTCTCAATTCATTCTAGCAAACAGAAACTCATACCAGCCAGGCCGGGGGTTTAATTCAACACCTGGGTGTGGTTTAATGTTCAATTTGGTCTTGGAAAGATCCAGAATTACCAACTGTGACGACGACACATAAATGTGATACAACCATTTACGTGAGTTCGTTTTCATTATGGCCAAGGGCGATAATCAAAAGCGCCAAAAGCCTTTTATGACTAAGGCCGAGTCTCAGGAGCGTAATTAGTAGGTTTTAATATAAACACAGTTTGCCTATCCCCAGGTTGGATAATGTGAAAGTGGGTGGAATAAAAGCAAGGAAACGTGCTAAAAGGGTTCGGCTGGTGCACGAGTTGTGTGGGAGAAAGTGAACAATGAAAGATGTAGATGTCAAACATTTAAAAGCACGTTGATTTAGCAACTTATCTTCCTGCCACTCTCCTTTACAGTAACGTGTTAAAGTTACTTCCATATCCTGTACAGGACGTTGCAGTCAACACCAGCATATTTTGCTGTTGTGATGTCTTGACAAATTTACGTTACCCGTAGTTTGTCACTGCTTTCTGAACGACCGGCAGCCATACCATTTCGTAAGAAACCAAGGCAACGCGATATACTGCCAAATCGCGTGCAGCTGTTTTGACCACGGGTAGGCGTGATCACGAATCGCGTCCGTAACACCTTCGTCACGGAGCCGGCACCGTAACGTGTAGAGAGATATAAAATTAGATCCATGGTAGGGTTCCAAATGTTGTGTAGCTGGGGGGGGGGGGGGGGGGGGGTGTGTGAGCGCCTAACCTTGCATAAATACCCCAATAGCTCGGTGCATTCATCACCTCTGCAGCAAAAGTCCAACTCCTGGCCTCCACGTGGCGGACCTGTCTTAACTAATTGGAGAATGGGCGGCGGCGAGTCACTGGCGTCGAAAAATAACCAGAAAACTCTAGACGTGTATGCACATACATGCATGCGCAGACACGTGTGTGCGTGCCTACACACCTAAACTCGAGTTCACTAAGACCACAGTATGCTCTAGTAATTGAAAGGTGCTGAAGACGGAGGCAACCAGCCAGGAGGCGCACCACAGAAATCAGGATGCCACGCAATTACGCGTAATGAAATATGTCGACTACTGCTAAATGTTATGGCGCTCGCCCTGCTTTAGACCCCCAGACAGGTGCAGTGCCGGGCCTTATGTCTCGAAAGGATCCAACCACAACTACTGGAGGTCCTTCTCAGATGTCCTGTGGAGCCAGGGGACCTGAGAATAGAGCGTCTGACAATACCAAACAAAGATTAAAAATAATGCAATGTGACGAGGGAGTCAGCACAAAAAAAAAAAAAAAAAAAAAAAAAAAAAAAATAGAACTAGGAAGCATCTTGGACCAAGAAACAGAAAGCGTATGTTGCTTGCAAGAAACTCACCTCAACGAAAATATAGCCTTCAAATTCTGAGGCTACCAGTGTTACCGATCTGACCGAATGGACAGGCGAAAGGGTGGGATTCTGACCCTTGGAAAAAATAACACCACTGCTTCTCAAATTGAATTTTACATGGAATGGGCTGAGTATCAGACTCTTAAACTTAAGACAGGCAATACAGACCTACATCTGATAAATTACTACTGTCCAAGTGACCGCCCACAGGCACTGGACACACTACAATTAAAAGAAAAAAAATGATTGCGTGTGGCGATTTCAACAGCCACTCGCAGAGCTGGAGCTGTGATCACATGGACAAGAGAGGAGAGAGACTGGAAGACTGGCAAAATGAGAATAGATTCATCTTGATTAACAAGCCGTCCGACCCACATACTTTCTACTCGAGATCATGGCACACTACAAATACACCTGACCTGGCTTTTCATTCACCAGACCTGGAGTGGAAGATTAAACGAATTGTTGGGAAACAGCTTGGTGGCAGTGACCATCGGCCAGAATTTCTAACTGTAGAAAATGAGCTTGTAAGTGAAAGCAGCACCCTCTCGAGGCGGAACTACAAGAAAGCAGACTGGGCAATGTACAAGCATCGCACCAGCATACTGGTTTGAAATCTGAACACCGAGAAAGACATAAATAAAATAGTTGAAGAGTTTGGGAAATGCATACTACAGGCAGCACGAGAAACAGTACCAAGAGGATCCCGTAAACATTATAAACCCTACTGGAGTAGTGAACTGGAACAGTTGCATAATGATGTGGAAGTGTGTAGAAGGCAAGCAGAGGCCAACCCCAGCCAAGAGCACCACAATAAATACAAGCACGCAAAAGCCAAATTTCAAAGGGCCCAGCTGCAGGCTAGATGGAAAAGCTGGCAGGAGAAAACAGAGTCAGTGAACTTTCAAAGAGACACAAGGAAGTTGTGGAAGCTAATAAAACAACTTAACGATGAGGGCACAGGGAGAAACTCAAAAATTGCACTACATAAAGACGGAAAAATCTTAACAGGAAAGCAAGCAGCTGACCGTTTTGTGGACTCATTCGCACAAGATAAAAATATCGAAATTAGTCCAGAGAAACAACAAGAGATTCGAGAGAAATGGCAACGTACAGGACATAAGGAAACAGTACATGAAGTTCTGGAGGCACCTATCACAATCAGCGAACAGGAGTTAGCCATATCAAAACTGAAAATGAGAAAGTCACTAGGAGCTGATGGTATCTCCAATGAAATGATCAGGAACCTAGGAATAGAGGCCAAAGGAAAGCTGTTGCAGATATTCAATAACAGCTGGACCTTAGGCAGTGTTCCACAAGCCTGGAGAGAGGCAATCATGATATCCCTCCTAAAATCAGGGAAAGATAGTTCCACTGCCTCCAGCTACAGACCAATTAGCATCACCAGCTGTCTCTGCAAAACACTGGAGCGCATCATCAATCACAGACTGCAGAGGTACATTGAAAGTGAAAGCATCCTTGTGCCATAGTAAACTGGCTTTAGGCAGTGCTACTCTACGGAAGACCAGACAACCTACCTCTCCCAAGAAATTGAGGATGCATTCCAAGAGAAGAAGCTGGTGCTTGCAGCATGGATAGATCTGAATAAGAAGAAACTGAGAAACTGTAAAGTCAATGGAAGAATGTACAAATCGGTAAAAGCATACTTGCACAACAGAAGAGCCCGAGTACAGATAGACGGACTCTAAGAGCAAGAAAGTACTACTGCGTCACGGTGTTCCCCAGGGCAGAGTCTTGTCCCTTACACTTTTTCTAATCTTCATCAATGATCTTGTTGCTAATCTACCGCATTGAATTAAAGCGACAATATACGCTGATAACCTGGTTTTATGGAGCACAAATGAACATGCATCAGTGGCTACCAGATCGCTACAAAGGCTGTAGATGCATAGGCAAAAAGATGGTGTGTCAGCATAAACACTGACAAGTGCAGCACCACTCTATTTACCCTCTCTCCAAAACAAAAGGCAAGAATCATCCAGATAAATGGAATACCCCTAAGAGAAGATAAAGAACCTACATACCTTGGAGTAATATTCGATGACAGGTTGACATGGAGAAAGCACATCAACAAAGCAGTAGCAAAAGCCAGAAGGAAAATAGCCATCACGAGAAAGCTAAGCGGAACAACATGAGGAGCCAGTGGGAAAATACTTAGCAAAGTTTATCAACAGAGCATACGACCACACCTGGAATAAGGATCAAATGCGTGGTGTTCAGCTTCAAAATACCACACTATAAGAGCTGGACAAGGTGTAAAATCAAGCACTTAGAGTCACCACAGGAGGGATGAGGTCAACCCCTATAGTGGAGATGGAGATGTTGGGGGAGGACACAAGCACTGAGAAAGCGCAGAGATACTAAAACGCTAATACAAGCAAAAAAGTTCCTCAGCTACCCTATGAAGAACAAATTTGAAATCTTAGCTACAGGGCGGTTGAAAAGAAGCAGTTTTATCAACCAGGCCAAACGACTCTGCAGAGAAACCACCGATCTGAACACAGTTGGTATCCCCCTGAAAACTATTCCAGAGCGAACTCCGTGGAAATATGAGCATAGACTATCAATACAAATCCAGACAAAAGTGAGATATTGTTTTTACTATTTGACAAGGAAGAACAGAACAGTGTACAGCGCAGAACAGCCACTCTCAGCTTCCTTGATGAAGAATACCCACAGGACCTCTGGATCCGAGTCTACACAGATGGGTCAGCACAAAATGCTGTTCGAAATGGAGGAGCGGCAGTGTACATAGAATACCCAAATAATATAAGGGGCGTTAATTTGAAATCTGTTCGCGCCGCACCGCGCGTAATTGCGTACGTTGAACATGATCATGTCATAGTCATGTGATAAGTACTGACCAATGAATAAAATAGCACGTGCTTATCGTCCCATGATGCATGGGTTCTGTTTCTGATCATTGAGAAAATGGCCGGGTTGATCCAAAATCCTTCCAAAGAAGCTCAAAGAGCGGTGATTCGGTTTCTTTCATTTGAAGGATGTCGACCAGTGGACATTCATCTAAGAATGCAGGCAGCGTACGGTAACAAATGTGTGTTGAAGATAAGTGACAGAACCGGGCACGAATGTTTCGGAAAGAACGTCAGTTCACGACAGATTTTCGACGGCGGGTCAAGCGCATTTTGTTGCAACAGAAAAAACCATTGCCAAAATTGATGCAGCAGTACAGATGAGCCGTTCACTAGCGAAAGAATTTGATATGCCAATTGGGACAATTCAAAAGGCCGTTCGTAAGAAACTGCAATATCGGAAGGTGTGTTCACAGTGGGGACCACGGATGTTGACCGACCACCAAAAAGAGGAACGCATGTGAGGGTGCTTGAACAACTTGCTACGGTACAGAGAGGAGGGTGGTGCATTTCTCTTCCGCATAGTGACAGGCGATGAATCATGGTGTCACCACTTTGAACCGAGCAGCAAAAGAGAGCATGCAATGAAAGCATGCTGGATGACCAAAAGCCAAATATTTCAAGTTACAGGTTTCCGCTGGTAAGGTTATGCTGAGCGCATTTTTTTTTACCATAAAGGGCTATTGTTGGCCGACTTTAAAGAACCTGGTGTCTACATCAACTCTACCCACTACTTGCAAACACTAGACAAGCTGCAGAAAGCCATCAAGAATACACGACCCGGCATGCTTTCTCGCGGTGTGATTTTGTTGCACGATATTCTGCAACATCCAGCCTATAGTCCTGATTTGTCACCATGTGACTTTCATTTGTTCGGATTTCACATAGATGCAGACGTAATCAAAGCGGTAAACACTTGGTTCAGTGAGCAACTACAATCCTTTTTTGCGGACGGCATTTGCCGCCCACCCAAACAATGGGATGCTTGCCTGAATGCCTACTTTTTCTGACCAACCCATGGTGCATAATTCATTCAAAATGAATGCTTTGTTTAATTCTACCACATCTGTTAATGTTTCTTTCAAGCTTTTGTAATAAAGCCATTGGAACGGGTTTTAAATGAACGCCCCTAATACTAGGGACACGGCCAAAGTACCAATATGGAAGTACCGCCATAGCTATGATGCTGAAATTGAGGCAATCAAGATAGCAACAGATAAATTACTAAATACCAGCCATGGTACACAACCTGTGGTGCTATTGACAGATGCAAAATCAGTACTCGAGGCGCTCCTGTCTGGAAAATTGCCAGTACTAAGAACACTAATTTCTGAACTTAGCAGTCAGCATAAGGTCACAATACAGTGGATACCATCCCACTGTGGAGTACCCGGAAACGACAGAGCTGATCGATTGGCTAAGGAAGGAGTAAAAGAAGAACTGCCTGATGTGCCCGTTACATACCACCAAAAGAAAAAAATAAATGATCAAATCAGTCAGAAAGCCACCAAAACCTGCTCAAGCTGACTACCACGTTATGGACAGACCAGAACAAGTCATTATTCTGCGCATCAGAACAGGACACAATATATTACGCAACAACATGTATACAAAATTCAAGATTGGTGAATCAAAACATGTGCAAATGTGGATTGGCGCCGCAGACAGCAGAGCACATACTCGAAGACTGCCCAAAATACATTTCTAGGCAAATCTTCTGGCCTAGAGAGACGACAATGCAAGATAAACTCTATGGACCGCTGAGTGAACTAAAAAGACAGTTAAATTCATACAAGAGACAACATTGTAGTTATAGACATATTTCAAGCGAACGAAAGAAGAGGAAGAACAAGATCCATGGTACACTTTTTGACAGGACATTAAATATATGCGGACATGGCATTATCTGGAGAGGTGTCCGGCTCCTTTCCACGTCTCTCCTTTCCATATAAATCTCTGGTATCAGTGTTATGAGACGGGGGTCAATTCTATTTTCAAATGTGGTGGATAACAGAAAGCCAGAATTCCTTTTCCAATTAAGTCGCGAACTAGAGCAGGTCTACTGCCAATCCGCTATGAAACTATAAATTACTATAATTATGTACCATGTCAAGTTATTCAGACAGAAAACTCGTATAAAGTTTACGGAACTCAAACCATTATGACATTGCTCGTACTTCAGTGGACTATAACTATATTTACATCGTTTCTATTTATAGCACCAGGGTCAGTTCGACGTTTCACAAGCATTAAAATGGATGGGAAGACGGCGTGAAGAAAGAGCGGATGAATCCCACCAGTCTTGTGTAATCATCTGGGACATTGTGTTGCACCAAGATTAGTGCTGACCAAACGCAACATGAAAGGTTGGCTCGCAGAATGGTGCATTCTTATACTGAGTATTAACTAAGTCCGATAAATTGAAGTTAAGGTAAGCTGAGCCCAGAAAAGGGCCTTGCCTTTATTGGAGCGAGATTTCTGTAGAGCCAGTCCTCTCAACCCGGAACCAAAATGCCATCTACACGGGAAATGTGTTGCTGAGCTGTGCTCCCACCCTCTAAGCTCAGATGCCAGAAAGGTGTGAAAGGTCGGTGCTGGAACTTCACATCCACAGAGAAGCTAATGGTCGACGATTGGTGCAGGAGAGCCTGGCGTATGATGACACAACATCTAGCTTAAGAATGGAGGTGGAGGCGGTCAATGCAGCTTTCCGCTGGATAGAGAACACGATACATACACACATTGTGATTGTAACTGACTCAGAAAGCATGCTGAGGAGGGTGAGAACAGGCAGGCTTCGTGCAGAGTGGCTTGCTTCGCTTCGGAGGTCACGGGTAGCAAGCATCACCTGGATCTTTTCTCCGGGGCATGCCGGTGTGCTGGGGAATGAACAGGCGGACAGATTGGCTGGCTCGGCAAAACGTGGTGGAGTATTGATGCATGACAAGACAGACGTGGTTGCGGCCTTGTGGGAGCACGTGTACACCTCGGAATGGATCATCATAGTCTGGTAAGAATGAGGCAGCGAGGTGTGACGAGGGGATCTGGCCGATGCTCCACGCCCAGAGGAAAGGCGAGACGGAGATATAATCAGATTGCTACTGGAACTATTAGTGTTGGAACTCTTCGCTGGCTGCTGAGGATGGGGCGGAGCGCTTATGGGAATGTCCCGAATGCTGTGATGTCGGTTCCTAAATCAATCAATCAATCCACAGAGAAGCACATTAAGATGTGGAAGCCGTGATAGACCGTGTGCTTGCCCGGCCGATGGTCACGGGTTCCAAATCGCACCAAGGCGGATGTTTACAACTGACCTAGGCACCCAAGTCCACCAAGTCTACAATGGGTACCAAACATGTCTTGGATAGTCAAGGCTACCGACATGACATATACCACATTAGCGCTATCCTACTGTGGCTATTTGTGACTGGGTTAATGTTATCCCCCCCCCCCCCCCCCCCAAACACGACTCTGAACTCGACATATAATTGGCGTCGGAAATCCGGGAGAGTGGAATACTGGCATATTACCCCTGATGTACTCCCTCTGGGCAGAGGGACGGAGTCTGTTGACAACGAAATACCCACGGACTGGGGAGGAAACATTACTAATGGAAGGCTCAATATCCAAAGATGGGAGAGGAAGCATTACTAATGGAAAACTCAATACCCAAAGACTGGGGAGGAAACATTACTAATGGAAAACTCAATACCCAAGGACTGGGGAGGAAACACATTATTAATGGAAGGCGCAATACCCAAAGACTGGGAAGGAAACATTACTAATAGAAAACTCAATACCCAAAGACTGGGGAGGAAACATTACTAATGGAAGACTCAATACCGAAAGACTGGGGAGGAAACATTACTCATGGTAGGCTCAATACCCAAAGACTGGGGAAGAAACATTACTCATGGAAGGCTCAACACCCAAAGACTGGGGAGGAAACATTACTAATGGAAGACTCAATACCGAAAGACTGGGGAGGAAACATTACTCATGGAAGGCTCAATCCCAGTTAGTGCATATTTGCTGCGCTTGCTGAACAATGGCCTGGCTACACCTTCATATAAAATGCAAAGGGCTCCTTTCTACACGCCTTGAGGCGCATTCGTCTTACGGTGAAAGTCACATAAGTGCAAAAGGCATTCAGTGGGCTATGTGGTAGAGCATTACGTCAACCACTATTACTTCCCAAAAGATTGTCTGGTGCCCATCTTAGGCTTCGCGACCTGGCAGCACAAGTGAATTTTTTTAAAATCTTCCCTCCCACTTCAGTACATCGGCCCTTGACTTACCGGAAGTCTGGCATATTCGGCCACAATGACATCACTACACTTGTCATTCAACAGGCAGGAGTTTTCCCTCGCACATTCAAAGGAACAGCTCCTGAGCTTTTAATCAACATTTTAAATGTGCATTGCGGCGGTTAGATAAGCTTGCCTGTGAGTCTCTCGAAATATACGCCTGAGTAATTTTTACATGTTTTTTTGCAGGATAATTAGAACTATACTTACAGGAGTTGGGATTGTAGGATAAACATAACTATACTTGCAGGAGTTTGGGAAAACAGGATAAACAGGACTATACTTAGAGGAGTTGGGATTGTAGGATAAACAGAATTATACCTGCAGGGGTTGGGATTGTAGTATGAACAGGACTATACTTGCAGGATAAACAGAACTATACTTGAAGGGAATGGGATTGTAGGATAAAAAGGACTATACTTATAGGATAAATATAACTAGACTTGCGGAGGTTGGGACTGTAGAATAAACAGGACTATACTTAAAGAGTTGAGATTTTCATAACAAATGACACTGTAGAAGTTACAGAAAAAGCAACCGTTTTACCCGCAGCATAATCACATTGATCTACATTACTAGAAAAGAAAACGCATACTAAATATGTTGAAGGTAAAGAAAATAGTGAATATGTTGATGCAATGCGAATAGGATGAGTTGCAGCAGCAGCAGCAGCAGCAGTAGTAGTAGTAGTAGTAGTAGTAGTAGTAGTAGTAACAATAAAAGAGCCCCGGAAGAAAAAAGCTTAGGAAAATCATAAACAAGACAACATAGAAGACAATACAAAGAAAAACAAGAGTGGAAGGCGAGGTAAGTGGGTGGCCTGAAACAAGCGATACTGTGCATCACTAAGCAGGCTACTTATTGTCTGTGTTTAGAGATAACTGAACGTAAAGCACGTGTTAAAAATTAGGAAATTTAAAACCCGGCGAGAACGTCGCAAACAAGAGTTAATTTTTAGGCAGGACGTTGAAAACCCGCAGTCGTTTTGTGGAGAGAAGCTTTCTGAAAACAACAGAGTTAATCAGTTGGAATAAGGCTGGGCCGTGAGCGGCCTCAACAAGCTGACATCGCCAGTTGCGGCTGATGAGGCTGCAAGACTACGTTAAAACAGTGTAAGTACATTCTGTAGGTTTGTTGCTTTGTCGCTTACAGGCAACATCATAGGTAGAGGCCACGGTGACTAGGACGCTGGCCTGCAGGTCATGGGTTCGAATCCTTGTCAAGGTGGAGGATTGTCTTAAAATTGACCTAGGCTTCCAGGTACACCCCGCCTAAACTGGGTACCAAGAAATGTTATGAGAAGCAAAGGCAGCTGACGTAATATCTACCCCAATTACACATAGATTGTTCTATAAATATAAGAACTAGCACCATGTACCCAAAACGCTTTAATACTTGTAAAACGTCCATGTCTGTCTTACACTGTAGATACCCGAATTGCCTTGAATATGTCATGAAAGCAGCCGCTGTCGCCGAAAGGATAAAAGTGCTCTAGCTCTTACACTTCCGGTGCGCTGACAGTGGTGTAACCGATCAATCCCTACATTGGTGAGCTGGACTTCAACGTTGACTTCAGAAAGCAATGGCAAACTACTAAACGTAAAACTGCCCAGAAAACCAACCTGGATTTGAGGTTCATAGCAGCGTCCTAAAAGGGACATGAAGCATTTGAAGGCAATAATTCTTGGGTGTCTAGTTGGTCTAGTGGTGACATCACCCGCTGCTTTATCTGGCATTATTTCAAGGTGGTGAGTTTCAACTCCGATCTGACGTCAACTAGAGGTGGTTACGTTGTTTAGTATTTTCTTATATTTCTGTCTTTCCACATTTCTTATTGTAAAAGGTAGTGATAACTATTCACACAATAGAGTTACTCTGTGTGTGTGTGTGTGTGTGTGTGTGTGTGTGTGTGTGTGTGTGTGTGTGTGTGTGTGTGAAAGGTAAAGTCAGTAAAGGGTAATGCGGGAGAGAGCAAACGATAGGACAGCATGGCGAGGTTTAAGGGGCCTAGGCTTTGTAGCGAAAGGGCTACGGACGCTATTCGTAATATCGATAACACGTTCCAAATACAAAAACAGCTGCGGGCGATTTGGCAGCTGACCTCCTTGCGTTGATTTTAATACAATGGTATGAGTGCCGATCGTTCATAAAGCAATGGCTAAGTACTGAACGTAAACTTGTCAAGAAATCACCAAGAGCCAAAAATGCTGGTGTTGACTGCGATGTTCGGTAAAAAAATTAACTATGTCCCATTGGGGGAATAAAGGGCAGAAGAAGAAGTAAAGAACACCTTTTCAGTTCATAGGCGAATTGGATACATGGTTGTTTGTTGTTGTTGTTGTTGTTGTTGTTTTTTAAGGTCTCATTTGCACGCCCGAAGGCGCATTGGGCACATGTTACCAGACCTGGTTTTATTGACTATTCGGCACTGGTGGGTGATGTGGTCGGTATGACGCTGGCCGCCTGTACTGACCAAGACATTTGTAAACAACTGGAATCTACCCCAATGTGGATGGAACCCGTGACAGCCGGTAAAGCAGGGCGAGTGACTAGCCACTAGAATACCGTGGCTAACTCAGGTACCTTGTGATAACCTTGCATCTATTACACTACTTGGAACAACAACAGGCCGCTTTAATTTCAAAGGAATTTTCCAGGTAACTGTTTATACACTGGGTCGATTCTCTCTCTCTCTCTCTCTCTCTCTCTCTCTCTCTCTCTCTCTCTCTCTCTCTCTCTCTCTCCTCTTCTCTCACACACACGAGCGTGCATGGATTGTAAGCAATTTGGAAAGTTAATTTGGACAACAGCTTATTCAATATATGCTATACAATTAGGCCTGTCTATTTTGTTTTTGCTCTGGTCCGAGAAAGCAAGGCAATCGATCCACTGAGGACACCACAGCATTATGCCACTTCCTCCACGCCTGTAGCTGGCTTATATTTATGATCAGTTGTGTTTATCCATAAAGTTCATTTCTAGCGAATACGTGGTTCCGTGAAAGCTCAAACACATTTGTTTGGAAAAGCTAAAAAGAAAAAGAAAACATTACCCCATTATTAGGTAACAGTGAAACGTGAGAGGCTTTATGGGGCAACATGGCGTCACAGGAGACGACTAATCAGTGGTGCCCTCAAATGTAGTGGGAAGTTCCGAAACAAAAACTGGGGACTTACCCTGACACCTATTAAAGATGGCACCGGCTTATTAATGGTAAACATTTGTCCACAAACAAACTTAAACGCGTTCTACAGGGGTCTCAACTCTTGCATCTGTTTTCGGGAGGAGTGTCAGTACATCGCTGATTGCCGCCCTTGTTTTCGTTGGAATCAACGTTTTTCACCTCTTTCTATGTTGGTGGTTTTACGCATCTCTCTCTCTCTCTCTCTCTCTCTCTCTCTCTCTCTCTCTCTCTCTCTCTCTCTCTCTCTCTCTCTCTCTCTCTCTCTCCACCTCCTTCCGACTCCCCGAAAAAAAAGTAAAACAGGTAATGATAATAAACCAAGTGAGTCTACACAAACTGAGGAAAGGTAGCTCAGTTCAGACAAGGCACTGTAACATGGTTGAACTCATGTTTGAACCAAGCAACGGACAAAACTAGCCTCGTGGCAGGAACCTGCACCTGAGTGCGCGGGGGAAGGGGTGGCCAGTCTACTTGTCGTAGCGAATGACGAGCGGTTGCATCGAGCCCTGGTCCGACTGCGCTCATGCCACTGCCAGGGCAAGGTTCCAGCGGTTACACCGAAGCACTCGCTAACCGACCCCATGGTGATTGACTCCTTACATAACCCAAACACAATCAGTTTCCCATAAACTTCAGTCATAGTTTTACCCACTCCGTCTCGGGAGCTGTGTTCACTGTTTCTGTCGTTATTTTAACTCCATCCGACCCATCATCTTATGATTCTACAATAGCAATTGGCTGGTCGCCAGAGAGTTAATGGTGGTATATTAATTATATCGTGTAATAGAATATGTGTGAAGACCTAATACTTTAGCCCAGTGGTTCTCAACCTTTTTTGGCCCGTGCCCCCCTTCATCATATTTTCAGAACGTTATCCCCCCCCCCTCTTCCTATAAAAAATTTGGCCCGTGCTCCCCCCCCCCCTTTTTCACCGTATTTTCAGAACGTCATCCCCCTCCCTTTCATATTTCCTATCTAAAAATCCCCCCACCCCTATACAGTATACATAAAAATGTAAGGTAAATTTAATAGCACATACTAAAACAAGTATAGACATCCACATAAAACATGATTTGTGGGTCTACTGACTTTATAAAATGAATTTTAGAAGGATGAGACGTACTTAACTGTAAAGTATGAAGGGAAAAACAATATCAAGTAATCGGTTCTTGTATTAACGCGATCTTGAAATGGTCTTCCTCCCCCCCCCCCCCCCCCCCACCCTGGAAATCCTAAAATTCCCCCCTGGAGGGGGGGGGGAATTCCCCACCGGCTTGAGAACCACTGCTTTAGCCCAAGACGGCAGTATATTATACAGCGCAATATAATATGTGATACTTAAAAAAACAAAGTCGCTTAAAAGTAGAGAGGGTCGAATTCATTGTACTAGGTTTTATCACACATGGCTAAGTTTCTTTCCGCAGGGCGGCTAGCCGAAAGCATGTCACAAACCACGAACACCGTAGGTCCAGCGACGACCCCGAGGACCCCTAGGGCATTAGAGAAAGAAAAATTAAAAATAAGGTGCCGAAGGATTTATCGCGATTGAGCTTTAACTTCCTACGCGCTGTCGGCCGGGGTAATGGGTTGGTTCCACACATCGTTCAGCTAGAAATTAATGCCGACTTTTTTTTCTTCAGAAAGCAACGGCAACGGCAAACTACTGAACATGAAAATTGCATAGAAAATAACCCGCGGTTGATCCGAACGGCCTGCAAAGCACCATTAAGAAGAAGAAGAAGATGGTGAAGAAGAAGAAGAAGAAGAAGAAGAAGAAGAAGAAGAAGAAGAAGAAGAAGAAGAAGAAGAAGAAGAAGAAGAAGAAGAAGAAGAAGTCCCATCTTATCTCTAATCATAATAATAATCAATATCAATATCGTCATAATGAAATGCTGTGTCAATTAGCGGGAAAGTCAATCTTCACATCTCTCCACCTTCAACATAAAGTATCAAGTCAAGGGCGGATATTCCACACAAATACAATAAGGCGGCGGCTGAAAAGCTGGGTGTGACCTGTTTTCGGGCTGTGGTTTTTGAGAAGAATGTTCAGAATATCAAGGACAGAGAGGAAAACAACCGCTGAGGTACTGACAGCTCTGGGTGTTACACGATCACATTTTTATTTTTTAATGTTGCATATTCCTTGCAGGACGTTGCAGTCAACACCAGCATTTTTCAGCTGTTGTTGATGTACTAGGCAAGTTTTTACGTTCAGTAGTTTGTCCATTACTTTCTGAACGACCGGCTCCCATACCAGCACGTTATACGATCACACTGACAACCATAAAATACAAAGACAACATGAAATGATGGGGTATGTTAACAGAACCAGTACAACAGAGAAGTTAACATTATGTGGGGAAAATACTACGCAAGAGATACAGAGGAAGACCAAAAAACATTTTGTGGAAAGCGTAAATAGCTAGGCAATAAATGAAAATGTAAGCAACACAAATTTCAAAACATTGATATAAGTAAACATATCAGAGAGGATCGGAGAGTCATGATCGCCGATGTCTAAGCCAGACCAGACACGTGAAGAAAAAGATCTGATTTCACACCATGATGAAAGTCTGCCAAGATTCTTCTTTTGCCGCCCTTCTCGTCCGTTTTCCACGAATCTGACCATTTTTGTTTACAAGTATGGTCAACAATGCTGACCACTGCCTCCTGATGTTTGTGAAAAGCTGTTCCTGTGTTTTAGCCTTTGTCATAACATTTAGACTACTCAATACGGCTGTCCAATATATTTTAAAGATTTGTCTGCAAAATCACATTTCTGTGGTTTCAACACATTGCTGGCCAAACTTTGTCATCAATATATGTTTATTGTTGCCTACTATCTGTCCAGGAGGTCGGTGTGGCCACGAGTGTTAAGGCGTCTGCACATAAACTTACTCTAGTGACCGTTGCGTAGTGGGTAGACATGACACACCAGTCAGTTGGACTTAAATTTGCGGACGTAAATTACAGGTACCTCATAAGTCGGGGGAAGGTCGACTGATGGAGAGGGGCGCTGGTAAAAGTTAACGTAACCCCTCGCGCAAACATCAGGCCAAAGAACTCACTGGTAGTAGCAACTTCTAGCACTATGCTGGAGTTGAAAGCGAGCTAACACACACAAAACAAAATCCTATCTATTTGACACACTAACATGTTTTAGTAAGGCTACTTCTGTGATCATATTGCATTTCGCCACAAGTGGCAAGTCCCACGGGCTTGAGGTGTTCTTGGTGTGCCAAACACGGCGTCTAATTAACCCATCTAATGATATTTTTCTGATAGAGTTAGAGTTAAAGGTTAAAGTTGAGAGATTCGACTTCATTGCACTGGATTTTACTCCACCCGGTTCGGTCTCACCGGCAAGCCGCTTGACAAGAGCATCGTACACAGCAGCTACAGCGATTAACTATAAGCTATTATATTGGTATCAGTAGTAACGATCTGAATATCTAGCTCAAGGGGAACATAAAACACAGAAAGCATTACATTCATTATAAAGAAACTTTTCAGCAGTTATGATGAAGAAAGCATATTCCGCTCAAAAGTTATGTCCTTGGGCAGAAACAAGAACAACCTAAATCACACCACGACACATTTTTTCTTTCAAGATGCAGATCCTTTACAGGACGTCAGTCAATCCCAGTATGTTTTTTTTTTTTTGGGGGGGGGGGGGAGACTTTTATGACTTCTTGGCAAGTTTACGTTCAGTAGTTTGCCACTGCTTTCTGAACGACGTCCACTCATACCATTGTATCAAATACCAGCGCAAGGTGGTTTATTCTCAAATGAACTGCGGCTATGTTTCGAACACGATATGCGGGATTACGAATTGCGTTCATAACCCCTTCATCACAGCGCATCACACTACGACATACACAGGAATATACTGAGAAAATATGAGGACAGTTAAACTAGAAAGGTCTTTGCACGGTAATCCACAAGGCTAAAATAGAGGAAGGTCCCTAACATATACGGACAAGAGTAGAGGAAAGACAGAAATGGGGAGGACATGGACAGGGATGCATGGGGTAGTTAAGGACAGGTCGGCTAGAAGTGAGTTGGTTACGGGCTAATTCCCCCAGGGTAAATAAATGGCGAAAGAAGAATAAGAAATCACACCCACAATGAGCAAATCACGTAAAACATGTTTCTGTCCGAGTCCATGCATGTGGCCACTAGATATGTTGATTAGACTGCCTGGCAGCGGCAAAGCACACACACACACACACACACACACACACACACACACACACAACACACACACACACACACACACACACACACACACACACACACACACACACACACACACACACACACACACACACACACACACACACACACACACACACACACACACACACACACACACACACACACACACACACACACACACACACACACACACACACACACACACACACACACACACACACACACACACACACACACACACACACACACACACACACACACACACACACACACACACACACACACACACACACACACACACACACACACACACACACACACACACACACACACACACACACAAATGCGAGAACCGCTGAGCAATAGATCAAACACTATCACACTGACCCGTGGTATGGCATTTACCGATATGTAAATAAAAACAACACATTTTGAACACACCTTTCGCACCTCGTCTCTTCCTTGCACATACATATTGAGTGCAAGGGAGGGAAGCCGGCAGCGAGGGTCGATGGTAGGGGCCGGTGCGCAGCTGTATAATCATGTTCGGGTGGTCTTCTAGAATGCCGCAATCACATTGGGGATTCATAGGTGGTCATGCGGGGACCATGTCCGTGATAGAAGTGTTCTACCAGAGACGTGCACGATCTGGCTCTATCGCTACCCGCCCCACCCCTTTATTCTCTCCCTCCTCTCACACATCATTTCAAAAGGAACTGTGTTTATGTATATGACCGAGGCACCTACCTTGCATATCTGTCTATATAACTCTAACAGAAATTCATTTAATTTACACCGACATTTCTATACAGAAGTAGGAAATGAATGGATGATTGTATAAGGCTATAGCTGATCACAAATGTGTCATCATAAGATTTTAACATTTGCATATTCTGCCATCTAATAGTAAAACTCCCCGGACGGGCGCTTCAGTCGACCCAGTCTTATAAATTGGGTATCAGACCACATAATCCACAAATCAGAAGATCACGTGGTGAGACATGGAACTGATCACCCATCCTCGTAATACCGTGGTCTAGAATATGCGAAGATCTCACGACAGTATCTGCAATGTAACTGCTGTTGTAACAGGACTGAGGGTTGAATGGGGTGTATTGAATGTTTTGGAGATTAAAGGTTAAAGTGGAGAAGATCGACTTCATTGCACCGAGTTTTACCCATTTAGCTCGGTCTTTATCTGTAGAACGACAAGCCACCCACAGAGAGCGTAGCACAAAGCGCGAGCCCCGTAGCCCCAGCGATGACACCCCATGAAATCACCTTCAGGGCAGGGCAAGAGATAGACGTCTCGATCACATCACCTGGAACTATCGTGTGAGCAGGCAGACACATCACCGAGAATAAACCCGGAAATTTAACGGTAGGTAGTACATTGTTATGACATCGCTGTACTATTAAAAGTCCCCCAGTATTAAAAGAAAAACGCTAAAACAACGCGCAAATGCCAAACATGTTGTATGTACATGCACATGTGAGAACACCCACAACAAGCGGCGCAGATTCTCACTCAGTCTGCGTTTACATACACAGGCAACGCGTACACTAAAGCTGGAGGTACGACTGGCAAAATGTCGGGCCAAACTGGGGAGATAGTACGTAGCCAGGCTTGACAAAGATCATGGGCTGTGTGTTCCTTATTTACTTGTTTGTTTTCGATAGCAAAGGCTCTTCGTTGGTTCCTTTTTTCTAAGGTCTTGTATCAACAATAGAAGTGGGGGAAAAAACATCCCAACGCGGGAGAAATAAAAGGGCAAGATAAGAAAGGAAGGCGGGAGTGTGACTAGGGACAGAGTGCGGTAGAGACAAATAATGTTGTCAAGAAGTGCGAGACTACCCAAGAATGTGAATACATACACGACTGTAAATGATTTAGTGTGTATATAAGCTACACTTAACCCCACAATACAACGGCTAGTCACGTGTTATAAATCACAACCTTACCAGGAAGAATGACCAGTTAATTTTCTTGTCGTATTTTCCGTCTGTAACTGGAAATTGAGATGTAGGAATTCAACAACAAACACAGTGAACATAATATGGAGCTGTAACGAGAAGACTTGCTTGACAAAGCAGTAGCCCAGGTTCGGTTCCCGGGTAAGGGGATGCCCCCCCCCCTCTCTCTCTCTGGTAATTTTACGTTCAGTAGTTTGCCATCGCCTTCAGAACGACCGATTTCGAACCCTGGACTCGACATGTTGGGGAATTGTGGAAATGCATTTCACTATCCCCTAAACCACAGACGCCTATTATTGCAGTATAAACTACGGATTAAATCACCGTACGAGGCGCCTCGAGTACATTGTGCCAGTCCCATATTTGCATAAACCAGCTGGCACTCCGTAGGTGATGTAGTCTATATCAGTGATGTAGTCTATATCACACCCGCAACTTTCACGTACCAGAACACTTCCTAGTACCCATTTTAGACTGATTCGACCTGTGAGATCATGCCAATGTAAAAACAAACAATTAGAAAAACATTCCATCCACTCTCGATTGAGATTCAAACACGTCACCACCGGGCCGGGAGGCAAATATGCTAACCACAACACTACCGCTGCACCCCAGTTATATCGGATGAGGTGAAACACATACTTTATGACATGATGTGTGGCGAAAGGCGGCATGTACACTTCAACACTGGTACCCGCCTGTTTGTGAAGTTTTAGACATGCATTGTTATGATGTATTATGCATTATTAGGACGTTTTAGACATACATTATTAAGTAGATTTGACTAAATTATTAGCGAGTTTTTCTCATAAAATATTAGGCGGGTTTTAGACATAAATTATAAAGATGTTTGAGACATAAATTATTGATAAGTGTTTGACAGATGTAATGCCGGCACAGGCGACAGTATTAATAGAAGCGAATGTTGATAGATTTACCTTCTCTGCCATATACTCATGCCATTCCACTAACTACAAGGCTCATCAATAGAAAAAAACACCATCAGCCACATCTCGTATCAGACCTTCGCATACTTCTGTATTTATTTTATACTGTATCTCCATCTACGAGGGGGCTTCAAATGAAAACCACAAGAGTGACTGAAATTACAATAACCAAGTCATTGTCTTGTAACCTGCCAATATTGTTGTTAAGGATGTCAAGAGTTAAGCACGTGACATCACGGTGCAGACGAACACGGTGACGCTATAAGGACAGTTTAAAGAAGGCCGTTCCACTATTGACATGCACCAAAGAGGAGCAGCGTTCTGTTATCCGTTTTTTTTGGTCAGTGAACTCCACCTCCAGTGTGTATCACATCCCTCGCACTCGCCAGACCTAGCCTCAAGTCATTTCCACCTGTCTGGACAGCTCAAAGAGTCACTGTGGGGGTAGGGGTTTCGGTCCGGTGAAGAGGGACAGCAGGTGGTGCATGACTGGTTATACACGCGACCAAGCGGAATCCAAGCACTTTATCGGCGTTGGAGGACTTGCATTGAACGCAGTGGTGACTACATCGAAGACTTGTAAATTTGTTCTTTACCTTTTCAGAATATTTTCACGTACACATAATTAAAAATTAAAAATTTAAATGAAGAAAAAAAAGAAATAAAGTTTTCATTTGAAGCCCGCTCATACTTTTCTTCTCCATGCTAAAGGGGAAGCGCTCCTAGCTCTTAAACCACCGGTGCATGGATGGCTGGGTAGCGGGTTCAACGAGTACACTGGTCAGTTGGACTTAAACGTTGACTTCTCGTTCAGAAAGCAATGGCAAACTACTGAACATAAAATTGATTATAAAATCAACCTGAGGTTGTTCGCAACTTCCTGTAAAGGATGTGTAATTTGTTTTAAAAAGTTGACGTCGAGAATAGCAACACTGTAACAAACCACGCATGTCGTAAGAGGCGGCAGAAGAGGGTTGGACATTTGGTTAGCGTGGCCCATTCCGTAGAAACACGTTTACTACAAAATGCAACCAATCATGAACAAGAGCACAGATAAAGAAAAAAGACCCGCCAGCTACAGAATGGAGAACTCAATTTATATGTACTGATTCTCCCCATACAAGACAAGACTTGGAAATCACGTGTAAAGGTATGTTAGCGCTTCTGGCCGGTGGGACTGCGAAGGGCGGGACCCTACAGGATCACGTAATCACAGCAGGGGTGGCACCACCATGACCGTCTATAGAATATCAGTAAGGATTATGTGTGGCCGGGCAGGGGGACAGGTCCAATGGGGTGCCACCACGAGTTACCATACCGGGTGAGGCCAGCCTTAGAGACCTCAAAGATCAAACGACAAACACCATCAAAACTTAATGCTATAGGCCCATGGGATGCGAAATCTAAGAGGTGCCGCTGCCCATGTGAAGGAAAAAGTGAGCCTTGATGCCTGACCAGCAGAGTGCGCCCCGTAGATGTTCTACCTACAACTGTAACCAAGCAACCAAAGGAACAATCGCTGAGGTCTGGAAAAGATCACACCTGCTCCACCGCTTTATATTACCCGAGGAATTAAGACAAGCAGCAGTTTTTGTTTCCTCGCACGGAATGGCGCCAACATTGCAGCAACGTACAATGAAAAGTATGTGTCTTTATATAAAATGATTTAATGCAAACAGCGAATCAACACAATTCCTTGACAATTCTTCCGACAAGCTGTAGTGACAAGAAAGCCGGGATGTCATTTTTTTGTATGGAAAACACGAAGAGGTGCCCTGTAGCCGATGTATCAGGAATGCAGCCAGATGTATGTGGTTGTTTAAAAACGAGAAAGAGACCAATTTACGAGTGGAACAAACCGCATACATTTCAACACAGTTCTCACTAACATGCGCCAGTGGCTTGAATAGCGCGAATATATAATTCCTCAGTGACAGTACAGGAGAAACTAGCAGTGTAACGTGAGAGTCGGGGCAGTGGTTCTCAATCCTGTAATCCGGTGATTACCATGACGCCCGGTCGGAGGATATATTATATATATATATATATATATATATATATATATATATATATATATATATATATATATATATATATATATATATATATATATAAAACTTCATGTTTCCATTTCATGCTCGCTCGCTTTGAGCTCAAATGTAGTCCATACACACTACTTCTAGTAGTACTTAGTTTAGTTTAGTAGTTGGATCAACATCACGGCACACGGGTGCCACCCATAAGTGCTCCCTTCTCCTCCTAACTCAAACCTGAGTCTGGAGAAACTCAGCTCAGTGCACGAACTCCGTAGCACCGGCGAGGACCCTGAAATACTTGGGTAGATTTTTAACTCGAAATTTTGCCCGGGCAGCGCCGTTAGGCTACTCTTTTTCGATTTCCAACTGCCAAGGGATTTTTTACGTGCGCAACAATACACACGGGCGTCCGATCTCACTACCCAGAGACCAGGGGCAATTTATTACTAGAAGTCCACGAAAAAAAAAACACCCGGCATCACAAAAAATCACCCGGGGCTTGAACTCGGGACCTTCAGTACTCGAGGCGGACACCATACCTGGAGACCAGTGCTAGAATGAACTTTGCGTGTGGATAACCGACCGGCTGTTTTGTAGGACAATGTAAGAAATCATTTGCATTCTTCAAAGCAGTAATTACGCACGGCTTGCTCTTAGCGATTTCCAACGGCCGTTGGTTTGTTAACGTGCACAATTTGCACATGGTACTGTTTTTTCGCCCTTATCCGAGAATGCTAGTGATCCGACCTCACAACCCTAAAGATCAGCGGGGCTGTGTGATAACATTAGATACCAACGGTTCTGGGAAACATGCCCAGCCCATGCAGGGATTAGAACCCGGTACCTTCTTAGCCGGACACGTAACCCCTCAATCACCCCCCCCCCCCCCCCCTCCCACATACACCACGATAAATTGTCGAAATTTGGAGTTAAGTTCATATGGGCCCTGAAAAGGTCTTGTAGCTGTGTACAGACACCTCTCCTGACCGTGCACCATAATGTCACATTCACGGGGACTATTTTGCGGAGCTCTCCTTCCCCTCTCCAACCCAGTAGCCCGCGGGGTATGCAAGGCCGGTACTGAAACTTCACACCAACGAAGAGGTATGTTAGGATGCAGCCAACCCATAATTCAGAACATTACACACAGACAGGCTGTGTGGGGTTAGGTCTAAGTGCCTGCCATATCAAACAGCATGCCCGTAAAGAAGCAGTGACGGAAATTCTGTGTAACACTTTCTCTCGCTACCTGGAGGTACAGTAATGCGCTTAAAACAAATCTTCTACCTAAAAAAATAACACGCAGCAACAGCATACAACATTCAACATATCAGATGAGCATGAATCCAATTTTTCTTCGCTGACATCTGCGTCTCACTTCGGGAACACAACCGCCATATCCAATTCGCGTCTGCCAAATACTCACGTGGCACAGAGTGCGGAAACGTTATGTCCATGGGATCTTGGTGAACAAATTAAACATATGTGTAGCTTCAATACTTAACGAAACGAAGACAGTTTTATATACAGTCGAAGCGCCAGGTCACGAACATATATACAAAAATGCGATTGATGAACTCTGCGGTAGTTGCTTATATCTGATGCGAAGGCAAACTACTACGATGTGTCGCTACTATAACCGGTCTTAACGTTCAAAGAATATGCTTAGTTAAGTTATGTACGTAGTTCAGTTCGTGATGAATATGAGCCTTGTTGGGAATTTAATGAACAGTTTCCTATTAACCCAAGCGTATATATCATAGGAGCCGCCGTGGCTGGTAGCTAGACGTTCTCCAGAGGCCCGGTGATCACGTACAGAGGCGAATGTTTTAATAATTGACCTGGGCTCCGAAGTTGACCCATCCTAACATGGGTACCAGGAAATGTGCCAGGAAGCAAAGGGTGGTATTGACCACAAATATGGGTGTAGCACATCAACACTGTCTCCCCCCTTCTCCTGGACTCTACCTTTGTTATAACGCTCAGCGTTGGGTTATCGGCACTTCCAAAACTACCAGAAGTCATAATATACATCTTGTTTTCGTTCTTCGATACAGGGTTATGTATCACGTCCAGCTATGGAACCATTAATCTCAGATGTCAGTCTGTCTAAGGTTGGCATGCATTTGCATAATCACTTATTCTTTGCTTAGTTAGGCAGATTTAACCCAAAGTTCCGTGTTCTATCTCCCGCGGATAGTTGTTGTTTTCCCTTAATAAAAATTATTTGGTGTAGCACCACATGCGCAATGCGCCTGAAAGAGTGTAAAATGCTCCTTCAGTTTACTTATACATAGTATGGTGTGTCCACCTACCAGACGGACACACACGTGCCCAATTCTTAACCCTTGGAAAATAAAGATTTACTTACTTACTTACTTACATTCACAGGCATCCTGAACACTTAGAGAAGTAGAGGAAACAAGTAGAGGTTAGGGGACACACTTTAAGTTAGTCGCATATCCTTTACAGGATGTAGCAGTCAACCCCAGCATTTATTTTGGCTGTTCGTGATTCCTGGGGCACTAGGTGGTATAAAAATTGAAAGCTATAGTGCGGTCAATATCCGAATTCTAACTTACCGCCCGTATATGACAACAGCGCCTCGCTAATAGAACGAAATGTACTTGGACGCACGGCCAAATAGACCCCCATAAACAGGTATCTTCATTAGCCAGGCCTATCATTATCATTCATTAAATTCACTTTTATGGAATATAAACAGAATTCGTAGCCAGAAATTACGAGTCAACAGAAGTCCAACAACAACATAAACAACAACAACAACAAATACACACACGCACGCAAGCATGTGCGATCATGCTCGGACACACACTGTAATTCTGGGTCCAGTGTGTTACGAACATTCAAACAGAGACATGATTGGCTGGTTTCACCTGTGCTAAACATAGCAATATGAAATGCTTTAAAAGGAGGTGGGTAGCGCACTACATCTTATTTATATGAAAAGTATCGCAACGTGTCTGTTAGACACATATCCTAAATATTGGACAAAGGAACCCCGCAGACAAGTTTTATAACTGGGAGTAAGCAATAGGAAACTGCAACAGAATACCTTAAACAGGCGAGAAACAGACCAATTGTCTCATCTCATGTGGAATCAATCCACTCGTAAGCTCTTGACATTAAGTGTTGTGGGGTGTGTGAGTGTTCTTCATATCAAGTGGGTCGCTTGACCACCAAGACCCATTGCGTTTTAAAATATCCCCTACATTACCGATGCATCTGCGTTTAATTCTTCTTCGTGTTTTAAATACTTTTACTGCAGTAGGCAAACAAGGCAGTTGGTGACACGTGCGAATCTCTCTCTCTCTCTCTCTCTCTCTCTCTCTCTCTCTCTCTCTCTCTCTCTCTCTCTCTCTCTCTCTCTCTCTCTCTCTCTCTCTCTCTCTCTCCATATTATTATTCATATTGGTCTTCTAAAACCTGTTTCTCATTTCGTGTCTTCTGTTGACACTAACAGTATCTCTCAAGCATTTCATTTCAGGTTCATTGATCATCTTATCAAGTGTTTACATTGAGGACATATTCGACCCGGTAACATGGCGTTGACATAAACAACTGTATCATTCTTATCCACTTTCATCAACCAGCATAATCACTATAATAATGGTTATTTTTAATGACTTTGCAGTGTTTGAAAATACTGCCGATCCAAGTTTTGTATTCACCCTATGTAAAGTGCATGCAACATAATAGGTAAATACAAAACTTGGACCGGCAATATTTACAAACACTGCACAGTCATTAAAAATACACCCCGTACAAGGCTAACGATACGTGGCAATACCAGCAACATGATTTCAGACTGACCGCATACAGTAAACGCCACAATAACCTTCGACTAGTCGCGGTCCCTGCGGTGAAGTTTGCCTCGTGCTCAGAAGATCGTCACTGGCTCCACCATTCGGTTCGCAGAGTACCGTTTTTTCAGAGATACCCTGCGGGTCGTCACTAGATCTACGGAGTTCGTGCTCTGTGCGACGCTTTCGGCTCTGCCGAGAGAGACCGGGCTACATGAGATAAAACCCGGTGCAATGAAGCAGACCCTCTTGCCATTTAATCCAATTTAACCAATTATTCTTCGACTGTAAGGTCTAACTTACAAGACAAGAGAGGTGGAAGAAGCAGTTAATCTCGGTGTCTACATAGCGCGATAGTGTTTCTACATGTGACACACAGGCAGGCTATATCGCAACACGAACTCTATAGTATGTCCACATTTGTTTGCCTTCATTCACGATCAATTATTTTGAAAACTGTCTGTTGCATCGTTATGAAATTTTACCAGCCGTCTTATATTTACCCCCACCCAAGGAATATGTCTTTGATAGGTCCAAAAACAACTTAAATCATTGAAAGCGGCGACATTCCTTTGATGTTTTGCTTAACAACTAGTGATTTCTCGCTAACAAAGTTATTTTTACGGTAATGCAAATTCTGATGACACACAAAGGCGTATCCGGATTCGTATGGGAGTGGGTGCAATGACATATCTAGCTTAAAATCGACAGGGTCGGCTGCATTGCACCGTGTTTTTATCCCATATGGCTCAGTTTCTTTCCGCAGCGTGAAAAGCGTCGCACAAAGCACAAACTCCGTAGCTCCAGCGACGACCCTCGGGAGTCTCAGAAAAAATGCACTCGTGAAATGAAGGACGCGGCCCGGAATTGAACATACAACCTTCGGAGCCCGAGTCAGACGGCTTGACCACTTCACCACGGAGAATCCCGAGAGGGGTGCAATGTGTAATATTAGTAAAGACAGAGAATTTACAGAGGCACGGGGTAAATAATTTGTAAATTAACAGGAAAGTAGAAGGAATATATTTCTTACCTTATTTTTCATTTCCTTCTTGTTTCTTCAGCTGATGCTGATGCTGTAATGTTTAGGGCCTGCAATTCGTCTGAATAGTTGGAGCAAAATATCCCAGTAAGTGTGTACGTAGATTAAGGTTTGCGATCTGCTCAGACGTTAATCTGTGTCGGACGATTCCAGTAGGTTGATGATTGCTCTCGGTTGCATAAAATTCAATCCATCCTTTCTCCAATAGTCCTCTTCCTCTTTCAACACATGGTCCTGACGTTTTTTCCAGTAACTTTTATCAATATTTAATAGTGCAGACAGACAGAAAGGTAGGTAGGTAGGCAGGCAGAAAGGTAGGTGGGTGAGGGTGGATGGCTGGTTGACTGGGTGGGTGGGTGGGTGGGTCAGTCGATTAGATAGATAGTTAGATAGGTAGACAGATAGATAGATAGATAGATAGATAGATAGATAGATAGATAAAGGCCAAAAGGCCAATCCCGTGAAAACACGTACAATATTCAAAATTGAGCCCTGATTGTCTGGCTACGCTGTAATACATTTAAGATTATGAATTTCATGTCAGACCCGTAAATTATATATGGCATATAAACAAACTTTGAAATCTGCTGTAAAATCTCCAGAACAAAAATTTTTTTGTTGGGTGGACATAATGATAAGGTTATATACTAAATTTCATAATTTTCCCTCAGTTGGTTACTGAGATATTGATGTTTATATTGCGGCAAACAAATGTGGACATACTATACAAACTCTGCATCAGACATAAGCATGGCTTACATTGCATATCGATCAGCTGTGCCACGGCTGCAAATGACAGACTATGTCCAGACCATGATTAAGCCTACAGACGCGAAGCAGAGATATTGTATATATGGCTCTAGTCCTTGTGGCAAACTTGCTAGAACCTATTTGTGGAGCTGTGGCTGTGTAGTGCACTGGTCTGCCAACCACAGCTGCTTGGATTCAATCCCAATTAGATCTCCCCCCCCCCCCCCCCCCAAAAAAAAAAAAAAACAACTGCGCAAACATCTCGGCCTGACACACCCTGTTTAAAAAATGTTGCATGCCCTTTGAATAACGTTTCGATCGACACCGTGTTGACTTTCTAGACAATTGTCATCAACATCAAGTGCCATGCCGGCTGGCGTGGGCGTTCATGACTCTCCACAGATCTCAGTCTTTGGTTTTCTGGAGCAACTCCGCTGTTGATATTCCTCCATGCCCCCGTCATAATCCATCCAGCATCATTTCTCTTGGTCTGCCCCTGCCTCTCTTCCCCTCGATCTTTCCAGTTGTTACGACGTTCTCCAATGCCTCTCTTCTCATCATATGACCAAAAACATGCCTTTTGCTTATTTCTTATTGTTGTATAGAATGAATTGTTGTACTAGAAAGTCGCATAGATGTGGATATACAGACGAATAGGTCGTATTTCATCGAAACAAAAACAATCAAACGCAGAGGTCCTAGAAAAACTGGGAATGAAGAGAGAGTTGATGAAAGAAATGAAGAGGAGACAAGTGAAATATTTTGGCCACGTTAAAAGACATGATACTCTTATAAAAACCATACTGGAAGGCAAGGTTGAGGGCAAGCGAGCAAGAGGTAGACAATGATACAAGTGGGAGGATAACATAAAGAGATGGACGAGCATCAGCCTGACAGAATGTACAATCAGGGTGAGAGACAGACATTGTTGGAGATCCATTGCAGTCAACCTTCATTGCGGAGATGGCACCTGATTGATTGACTGATATTGTTGTATATAATGTTCTAGTTTCATTAGCCCCTTTCAAGCAGTCGTTGTTAGTTAAGGCAATTGTATGTTCAGTATTTTGCCATTGCTTCCTGAACGAGAAGTGACCGTTTAATTCCGACCTTAAATGCCATGTAGGGTTTGAAAAGCCCACCTCACCATCAACACACCAGGCGTTTAAGTTAAAATTATCCTGTGAAGAAAGGTGGCCAGCATCCAACAAGCCTACATGTTAAAGCTGTGACCCAGTGTACATGAGGATCTGCACAAAAAGCCATTATAGACGAGTGAATGTTTGATATCCGCCTCTAGCTACAAAAGTATCACGCTCTAGTCTGCAAGAGAGATAATGTTCTCTGAATAGTGTTCTTTTTTTTTATTTTAAAGGAACTTCACGCTATCAAAACCATGGTAAACGGCTAGATACGTAGCTTGTTCGGACAGGACCACAAATAAAAGGTTCATGCGCATTTTTCAAACATGATGCAAGGTGACATGCTGCTGACCAGTGTTGCCATTTTAAAGCTTTTCGCACCAAATTTAGTGCTTTTCCAAGTAATTTAGTGCCAAAATGGTGCATTTAGCGCGGCCGCGTGAATTTGGCGCTTCACAATTTTTTTAAAATGCTTTTTGGTGCTTTTTTGGGTGGGTAAAAATTACTTTTAAAATCATTATGGGAACACTAAAAAGCCGAATTTGAACTGAAGCGAGGGAATAAAACAGTCTTAGTACATTACCACGCAATATTCAAGTACTTTAACTCCTTTTAATATGATTTAGTTGAAGTGAGTGACTGCAACGGCCAGGTAATATGCAATGCGTTAAAAGATTGTTTAAACAAGAATGGACTTGAGTTGCAAAGGCTAGTTGCACTCGGCACTGACAATGCATCTCTCATGACAGGTGTAAACAATGGAGTATATACAAAATTAAAATCCGTAGTTCCTCATCTGGTACTAGTTAGGTGTGTATATCATTCCCTTCAGCTGGCAGTGTCACAGGCTGCAGCTGCTTGTCTGCCCAGGAACATAGAGTTCACGATTAGAGAAACATATAACTGGTTTTCTCACTCAAGTCATCGTCAAGCAAAGTACAGGGAGCTTTTTGCTGCAATAAATGATGGACAACATTTGCCAAAGGTTGTTCAATTAAGCTGGACACGATGGATGTCCATTCAATCTGCTACATTCTATGTTTAACGACATGAAAAACTATGTGTATCTTATATTTCTCAAGCATATTTTCTGAGAAGTTCAAAGTGTGAATAAGAAATTCAAAGAAGATATACAGGATCCTTCCAAAACTACTCAGCGATCTAGTCCAACTCACTGATTCCATCAGTTCAAAGATTGCTATTCCTGGGGGAAAAAATAACAGAAAGTGATGCTATTCAAGATTATTTAGATCCTAATTCCAATCTAGGTTATGAGTTTGAGAAAGAAATAGCAGGCTGCCAGTTTCCTGATGAGAAAGAAATTCGTGGAAGGTGCATCCAGTTTTTAATAGAGCTGTTGACACAAAATGTTTGTAGAAGATGCAGCTACTCTCACCTGCATCGATATCCAGTGGAGAAAACTTCAACATATGCAGTGGACAGACCTATGACACACTTGGACTGTGGGTAGAAATAGCCTCATACAAGGATGCCACCGGTGAAAATCCTTTCCAAGATCTTAGAGATTTAGCTTTAACTGTGCTAATTTTACCTCATTCTAATGCGGACGTGGAGCATATTTTCAGTCAGATGGGAGTTATAAAATCATAATTGCGGAACAGACTGAGCATCAAGAGTTTGACAGCTGTTTTGACTATTAGATATGGAAAGAAAAGATACGGCAAATGCTGTCATGATTATAAACTACCAAAGGATATTCTATGAAAAATTGAATCACAGGAAGCATATACACGTTTCTTTCAATCATCATCATCGCAGGAGCAAACACTGCAGGAAATAGCTACAGAAACTGATGAGGAGTTGTCTGACTGGGATTTTGCAGATCTGGAGTAAACTTCATTCTAATATTCAGTGATAATAATAAATTATAATGTGCTACTTTACAATATTTTGAATGTATACACCCAGTGCTTGTTTTAGTGCTTTCCCAAAAAAATATTATTGCAATTTAGTGCTTTTTTGGCTCGAGAGTAGTTCTGATTGGGATTTGGCGGATCTGGAATAAACTTCATTGTAATATGAAGTGATAATAATAAATTATAATGTGCTACCATGTTAAATTTGTAATAAAAACCGTTGGTGGTTTATTTTGGTGCTTTTCGGTGTTTTTTGGGTCAATTTTGGTGCTTTTTCATCAATAGGAGATGGCAACACTGCTGCCGACCTCGCACATTCTTGTTGTCCGAGACCAGATTATAGTGAAGCTAGTCCTATGTCGGATAATGCCGCTGGGTGATGTGTTCAACCTCCATATATTCTTGGCCACCATGAATGAGGTGGGGTGATCAGTTCCGCTCCTTGCCGTGCTCCCTTCCCAGACAATATCCAGAACAATCTGAAAATTTTGTAGTACTCAGTTATGATTCTGGGTTGACCCCAAAGTAGCTGGGGGGAGAATATTCCTGCCTCTGCTGGGGATTGAAGAAAGGCTTTTATCTGGGCAGAAATGCGCTCTACCATGACACCGGGGATATTACCTTAGCCTTTAACATTCGCGTCGCTCTACCATGACACCGGGGATATTACCTTAGCCTTTAACATTCGCGTGGACAGCCAGCAGACAGCTTGGAGACTAGAAATTAATGTATATAAATTCATTAAAAGTTTAATGAAATGCTTGAAAACAGCTAAAGGCTCCAGTAGAAGAGACAGAATTAGAAAAGACAACTGATGTCTAGATTATGTGAACCGAACTGGTTGTGGAGTATATAAATAGTCAGAACAGGGTGTACAGCATAAAAGAACAGTTAAGAGCAGATTATGAAGAATGCGAGCGTTTAGAACACGCGGTCATGTGTGTGTACGGTTACAACTACCGTTAATGAAGTGTGCAGCTAAACAGCATGATTAAATATCAATATGAAGAAGCCCAACTTAAGAAACTTTTGCGTGCTTCTCGCACTATTTCAAGGGAAACAACGTCTGTATATTGACTACTGAATTTTGTATTTGGAATTATCCCCCTCTTGTGCTTATACAGCCAGCCACCTCTTAGCATACCGTGCGACATCTGACATGGGTCAAAATTTGAGCCAAATTAACCAAACTCCAAGTGTAGTGGCTTCAATAACTGAGACTCTAAGCCTATATTAAGTCAAATAAATGGTTCATATTTCAATCTAGCATTTGTACAAATCACTTCTGGCAACCTATGGACTAACATGTGGTGTATTTTTCTGGTACAAATTGTTCTGAAGAAATGGGCTACAGATAAAATATAAGTCTTAAAAATCGAGAGGACCGACTTTATTGCACCGGATGTTACCCCATATGGCTCAGTTTATTTCCGCAGGGACGCCTGCCGAAAGCGTCACACACAGCACAAACTTCGTAGCTCCAGTGATGACCCCCAGGAGTCTTAGAGAAATATGCACCCGTGAACCGAAAGATGTAGCCCAGAATCGAACCCTCAACCCTCAGAGCGTGATGCAGACAGCGTGACCAATTCACCATGGAACTACTCTCAGTTATCAGTCATCAGTTGGGGTATCTTCATTGCACTCCGGACATGTCCATAGGTGCTCAGATCCTCCCCCCAGCATATGCATCAGCGTCCGGTGGCTAATAGTGCCAGTTCTGTGTTGGTTGACGAGTTGCTTTGTTTTCCAGATGTACCTCTCGCGTCTGGCTGTGCCGATTCTTACTCCCAAGTCTTTCATCCTGGACAGCGATGTGGAATCACTGACGTCAAAGTCCTCTGTTCTCGCCATATCTTTAAGGACGTTAATAACATCAGCACGATCCATGTGCTGGCCATCTACAGGGGGTGTAGAGCCAGCCAGTTTATCAGCTCGTTCATTTCCCTCAACTCCCGCATGTCCCGGGATGAAGATGAAGGTGACTTTACGAACAACAGACTTTCGCAGCGACTCAGTCCACTGTCTACGTACAGATCCAGCTTCGACCTTCTGAATCATGCTCATTGAATCACTTAGTACACACACGTTGGTATAATGCTGTGATTCCAGCCATATGAAAGCCTGTGTAACTGCCATCACCTCCATCGTCATGCTGCTCGTGGTCATAGAGTGGGCACCACTGGATTCTTGAACGGTTCGGCCCACTGAATGGGCTGTAAATGTCCATGCACTTCTCTGCTGCTTTACAACAGATCCATCTGTATAGATGAGCACTTCGGGGCTATCTGAGTGTTCATAGACGAGCGTGTTAACCTCAGCATTGACAGCGGCGGGGTTCTGCTCTCTGCACCGTCTGTTGAGTGTGATAATGCAGGAGAAAGTGCACTTAAAAGCTGGAGGCACCGGCACCCATTCCTTGCCAGGGTTGATACTGGTAAGACTGCAGACCTGTCTGACGACATCTTCCGCCCGACCCATCCATGACTTGCCCCTCTTTAGCCTGTCACCCTTTTCTCTGAATATAGCGTCATGCAGAGGGGTGCTGCTCATCTGCACTTATTTTTAAGTATGCACAAGCTCTCCAGATCTTGATCCTGTGTTCCATTGTCGGGAAGTCAAGGAGGTATCTCATTGCTACACAGCTCCCAATCATGGCTCAATAGTGACACCCAAAAATGAGCTGGAACAGCAAGAGTTACGAAAAGGGAAGAACATCAGTTTCATAGCACTCATACACCGTGCTCAAATTGAGTTCATCTCTGGAGCTACTGTCTGACATGTCAACTACATTACAAGATGTGTACAGTTCATGTTTAACTCTGGGCAGTGGGTTGGACTGACAATGAAACATTAAACCTGTGCAGCAAACATTATCAATGTAGACCCACTCTCGGCCACCTGGTATGTCCTGGGCTAAATCATGATCTGTTGCCTCGTAATATGCTTCTCTACAGATATGTAGTTTCACACCCCACTGGGTTCTGGGTGTGGAGAGGGGAAGGAGAGTCTGCAACACAGCCCCAATGGGGATGGCACTTGGTACCGCAAAGGGAGACAAATCTCTACACCCACCAAACTCTGATAGATGCAAGCCTTTTTTAGGGCTCAAACAATCCAAATCGTCTCTGCATCAGAAATAAACCTCAGTCTTCCAGAGGATTCAAAACCAACCGTAGTATATATAACAGATAATCTACAGCAGGCATCTAACTTATGATAGAGACACATTTAGAAACGCTGTTGTTCTTAAATATCCGGTGTGCTGATGCTGAGGTAAGGGGTTCAACCTCAACATCGGTCAGTTGGATTAAAATTCTGACTTCTCGTCCATGACTTGAAGACGTAAATTACAAATGGGTTTGCCTGATGGTGAGGGACACTGGTATAGGGACAGTAAACCCACACACAAAATTCAGTCCAGTGTTATTAGAAGTAGTATGGAGTATGCTTGTGCGAGCGAGAGCGAAACACAACAAAAGCAACACTTTTATAGGGGTGAAGTTCTGCACAGGTCAGGCCACTGGATGATGATGACTAGATAGACATACAACCAAAAGGTGGGGAGGGGGGGGGGGGGGAGTTGTAGTACCATGTACCCCTTGCTCTCTCCAAAGCCAGAAACCAGCAGGCCGTGCAAGATACCAGTACTTCTCATCTGCCAAAAGGCAACCAAGGATGTAACCCAGGTCATGATTCAGCACAGACCAGCTTCAATTAGAGCATGTTCTTTTTAGGATGTTGCAATCAACCCCAACCCCTCATTGATTTTCTAGACAATTTTACATTCAGTAGTTTACATCATTGTCCTCTGAAAAAGAAGTCAACTGCCATGGTCCAGATAAGTACATGGATCAGTTATGCCGTAACCCAAATTAGATGAGGTCAGAGGTTATGGCAGTGTTCAGGAACTGAACACCTGGATCGTGAAAAGTGGATACTTGAAATGCTGGGACTAGCGAGGTCCGGACAAGTCAGTCTAGAATATGGTTTGGCAGAGTGCGGACCAGGTCGAGAAGAGTTATGGCCAAAATTGAGCCATTCTTTTATGTTAGTTAACGTAGAAACATGTGGTGTTTATAATCATGTGGAATATTTGATGGTGTCTGTGATATGTCTATATTATAAGCGTGTGATGAATATAGTAACACAAAAACATAAATTTGAGTCTGAGTTAAATTTCTACAGGAGAGCGGAGTTGTGTTTAATAGTGAGTTGGCGTACTTTGTGTAGAATGGCAGAGTCTAACAATCAGTAAAGTGCAGAGAAGAAACCACGGTGGCGACTTGATGATGATAATAGCACAATTAATACTCCTAGGCATCAGATCTGCACACCAAACAAACAGCAGTCGCGCTTATATACCAAGTGAGAGCACTTATACACCAGAGGGGTCAGTAGTGCTGATGCATTAAAACCCTCAGCAGCCCCGTGGCATCAACGTAGAAATCTAACTGACTAGTGCAGGGGCTGATTCTGCTACAGCGCACCGGAAGTGTTAAAGCTAGCACTCTTATCCTTTCATCTAGTCGACTTGCTGAGTGTGGTTAGTTAAAAGTCATGAATAGATCAAAGATATTCCACTTTTTAACACTGTAATACTTAGAAACATCACAGCTGCTGCTGATTACTTTATAAGTAATAAAGACATCAGTACACCTACTGAACACCAAAGATTATGCCCCTCATAAACTGGCTATATATCTTTGCATTTCACCAGATAGTTGTTACTATGTTTTATTATGCTGAGTTGTCTACTCCTGGCAGTTAGTAAGAACCTCTACTCTGTACATCCTTACAATATATCCACAATACAATGTGAACACCAAACAGGTACTTACCTCAAACTCCCGTAGCTCAAACATATTCTTCAGAATGACAATGCGTTCATGTTTAGCCCTCTGGAATGGATTTTTCTCTGGCCTCCAGTCAAATAACCTGAAGAAAGTCAAACAAATTTTTTTCTTTCATTCATATTTCATACTATTCTGTCCTACGGTTTATAGGCACTTTGTGGTCTTATTCTATTTGAGCATAATGCCACACAATGATTCAATTAACTAAACTGACGGTAAGGATACATAAGAACCCCCATCATCACAGATGATTTTTCTCTCTAGCAGAAGTTTTATACACCAGAACTTACCAGAAAACTTACAAGCATCAAATTAAAGTGGATGTATCAACCCCCAAAGGACTGTGGTCAGGTAAATTAATCTCCCACCTCGAATAGTATGTGAATCTAGGACTACAGGGCTGGCAGGTGAGTGTGCTTGTCACTATGCTACCATGGCTCCTTCCAGCATGTAGCCATGATTATAATGATCCAAGTTTTAAAAGCTCCTAAGCAGTAAAAAAAATATCCATATTCTGCTTTGTACAGGTAGGCCCCGCTATACGTCGCCTCGGTATACGTCGTTTCGCTATAACACCGTTGTCACATAGGGGACTAACTTCGCTTTACGTCGCTACGTTTCGCCATAATGTCGTTTTCAGACTGGCGATCGCGCTGTTGATATCGGTAAAGTCCATGGTTTACCTCCAACAACGGTAAGGACAAATCATGCAGGTGCTGACAAAATTAAAGATGGTGCTAAAAACGTAACTTCTTTGAGTGCTTCCAAGATCACTTGTACCAGAAGTATTCTTATGGAGAACATGGAAGCACAATTGGCCGTCTGGATTGAAGACCAGAACCAACGGAATATGCCTGTGAGCAAGATGGTTATCCAAGAGAAAGCAAAGTCTCTCTATGAAGATCTAGCTAAGAAAGCGGGTGAGAGCAGTACTAGTAGTGCCGTTGATAGTTTTAGAGCGAGTCGTGGTTGGTTTGAGCGCTCTAAGAAGCGTTCACACCTGCACAACATTCAGACAACAGGTGAAGCGGCGATTGCCGATACTGAGGAGGGTGGTTACTGTGCAGCAGACATTGGACACATTTTTTGTTCAAGCAGAGAAGAGCCAGGAAAAGAGGCAGGAAGAGGTTACAGTTTCATCCTCAGATGAAGAGGCAGAATTTAATGCCTCTACGTCCCAATAACTCCACCGCTTGCCCTCCAACCCATCTCTATTTAGCCAATAAATATCAACAACCATCAAAATAAACATTACTGTGGTATGCAATACACTGTATTTCATTTAATTCTACGGGAAATAGTGTTTCGCTATACGTCGTTTCACTTAACGTCACGTTTTCCAAGAACGATACCCCGACGTTAACCGGGGCCTATCTGTACATGAAAATGTCCAAAGAAAGCAGCAATCAACTTGAGTTTGTTGACATATCCATAGTTTCTCTTTAAATGGAGTAGGCATAGGCCCAAAACAAATCAGGTTACACAAATTGACCACTGGACCTTATAAATACATCACATGGGCTTGAAGGTCTCTTAGTTGGATATTTGATTATGTCAACCTCATTATATTCAACAATAAGAATGTGAACAAACAGTTTTCTTTGGTCATGTGATAAGAAGAGTGGCATTGGAGAACATCGTGATTATTGGAAAGATCAAGGGGAAGAGAGGCAGGGGCAGACCAAGAGAAATGATGCTGGACGAACTAAGATAATGGCATGGAGGAATATCATCAGCAGAGTTGATCCAAAACCAAAGACCAAGATCTGTGAATAGATATGAAGGCCTATGCCAGCTGGCAAGGCACTTTATGATGATGATGCCTCATTTATGTGGAAAATAAGCTGTCTGAAATGGGGATATCCAGAAATATCTGTAAGAAATGGTTATTCACAAAAAGTAGATTTCCTGCTAGAAAAGCTTCGTTTTTTTTTTTATTATCTCACATTTTACTATTTATTTTTGAAATAGTTGGAAACCCATAATTACATGAAGAAGACAATTAAGGATAGATAAATAATATGGGGAGAACAAGGATGGAGCTGAAGGAGAAAGCAAAGGACATGATGGCCTTGGTGTAAGTTGATTGAGGACCTATGCCCCAATGGAAGATACCAGGTAAAAGAAGAAGAGAAGAGGAATGATCTATGCAGTGAGTACTTTCAATGTTCAAATGTCGAGGAGGTTTTAACAAGTAGGTGGGTCCACCTAGTTGTTTTTGCTCTTGCCAGAGAAGGCCCTACTACCTTAAGACCAGGGGGAAGTATACCATATTGTTTTTATTTTGAAAATATGTATACCATCCACATAGTGAATCAAACCTGGTCTGTTCAAGTTAAAGGCAGATGTCATACCTCTAAGCCATTCTGTCCACATAAATAATTTCACTTTTAGAAGTCATGATAGCAGGTAGTTAGTGCACTTACGTGTTATGGTTTCAATCTATTTTATTCTAGTCAGTATAGCTCTAAGATCAAGCTAGTCTCATAAAACAGCACTGGTTGTAGAAGGCTAAATTGTACTGATAAGTATCAGCTTTTTCTCAAATTCTAGTGAGAGGGTAAACACTTGAAGGAAAGAGCTGAGGTCCTGTTGAGCTCTCATCTTAAGCAGGTGATCTTAGTGACTGACTAATTAAATACTTACTTCTGCTGTTTTTCTTTGAGCTTCTGCTTGGCCTTGTTGCTGAGCTTCTTCTTCTTTTTCTTGGGGTCAAAATTTCCTTTCATCTGAAACTTTGCTCTTTCCACAGTTATCTTGTGGTCTCTAAGCTCCATGCCATCAATGATCTGTAAGGCCAGCTGGACCGATTCTGACTGAAATTGACAAATTAAACTAATAAAATAAATAATAGCTGGCTCAACAAGTTCACATGGCATAAAAATTATTCATCCTTTGAGTCGACAAGCCCTATAATATCATAATGTGAGTTCATACACTGTAATCCTGCTTTGCATGCTTTGGGGAAAATCACATTTTATACTAATCACATACAGTTGAAAATGTTGACCATTCAGTCTTTCTTTTATTGAAGTGATGAGATAACTTTAAACAAAGATGTATTTGCCAGTTATAGAAAACTGTATGCAGTTTGTGCCAAATTTTCTTAAGTACAAGACAAAAATGTTCCCAGTACTTACCATGCAAAATATTTTTTTTTAAGTAAAGGACCATTTTACAGCACAGTGGGCAGGTAGTGCTAGAGCCATATTTTATAGACCAATCGGCTCTCGGCGGATGCTGTTGTCAATATTACACCGGCCACCTTTATTTCCCAAATATGTCCTGGTACAATTTAACGCTGAGTCAATCAGGGAGCCCAGGCTATTTTAAAATCCGCCCTGAAGAGCATATGAACCCATGACCACTGGGTCAGCACATGAGTGCCAAGACACTGCTATTGCGGCTCCCCATGGAAAATTAGTAATCCAAATCTGTTTATTCCAAAAAAGTGTTTCAGGTGCTGGAAATATTGATGAACACTTTTTCAAACAGGATTATTCATTAGACTGAGATGATGAATATAGGTGGTAAAATGAGTCTTCGCCCTCAGGAGCTCAGATCCAGGGTGTTTCTTCTTCTTCTTCGTTCATCCGGAGTTTTTTTTCGGACATGATTGCGTTGTGCCTGTCCACAGCAGAGCTGCGTTCTTGCGCCGTTAGGCCGACACATCCAACTTCTGCGGGCATTTGTTGATCGGGTTAACCTTCCCAGAGATCCAGGGTGTCTGAAGACCAAGGGGGTCAGTGTTCAACATACACCAAGTTTTTTAACATTTGCGATAGAAATTCAAAACACCGTTCCATTGTAATATTGTATGTTGGCAGTAATGTTGCTAAGGATGTTAAGAGTGTCTTGCAGGTGGCATATTATACTACAGGAGGAGTATAAATTGGCCACATCACTAGTGATATGCACCAAAGAAAAGCTGCACTGTCTTATACATTTTATTTAGAAGCAAAGTTGTGACTGAAACCAGAACACAATACTAGTAATAAAGAGCATTTGCCACTATAGACATGTTACTACGTATCTTTTTTGCAGTCTGCAGTTTGCTGGTAAAAAACTGGCCAAAACGTACAGTTATTTGGTAATGTTCTTCCATTTTGTGTCTTGATTGTATTTTATGTTTTCCAGATCAATTTTAGTAGCTACAGAGAGTAAATATTATCAATATGCCCACACAAGAATATCATGTAAACAAAGTTATAAAACAGTAAATCAATGTAGACCCACTGCATTCTATTTTAAGAAACAGAATTTGATTTATGTCCCACATTATCCTGCACTAACAACCATGTAAATTCAACCCTCATGGACATTCCATACACATCCACACTCACTGAAGCAACCATTTGAACTCCATCTCATCAACATTCTAATCTCTGCATTCACTGTAACAACCATGTGAACTCCATCTTATCAATATTCCAGTCTCTGCACTCACTTGTAACCATGTGATCTCCATCTAGTCAACATTCCACACTCCTCTGCACTCACTGTAACAATCATTTGAACTACATCTTGTCAACATTCCACACTCTTCTTCACTCACTGTAACAACCATGTAAACTTCATCTCATCAACATCCCAATCTCTGCACTCACCTGTAACAACCGTGTCAACTTCATTGGATTTACTGTACACTTTCTGCACTCACCATAACAGCCACGTGAATTTGGATTGACAGTATCTCCTCTGCAAGCACTGTAACAGGCTTTTCCAGACTCAAATAGACCTAATTTGCTATTTCTGAATCCACCCTTGGACTTACAGATGAAAACAACCCTCTTCTGCAACAATGGACAAACAGACCTGAAAACATGTCGCCACCAATTGGGACATAATGCAGGTTCACTGTGATGGTAACTCTGAGAGCTAACCACTAAAGCTGTCATAGCTACATACTACATACACACAAGTTATATTTACGTAAGTGACTATCCTACACATGTCAACATTGATATCAATATTATATTACCTTGATATACTGTGCACAGACCATCCCCTTTCATATTTCCCTCCTCATCTTTGTACAATTTGATTTTTGGTTTATGTGTGGCTGGATCGAACATGATTAAACCACATTTGCCCATAATGTCCTTGAACTCATCCTCAGTGATATCGAGTGGTAAACCGGTAATATACAGCTGTGTGGAGGCTTCTGGATTAACATCAAACCAACCTGGAAGAATGCAAGCCACAGAAATTACTAGAGATATAAACATGAAATGCAACGAGCAAACACAACTTTCACATGAATAGGAAATAGTGCTAAATTTAGAAAATTCAACTTGAATGTTAAATCAGTACTATTTTATAGATCAAAGAGACAGAGAAAAACAAAAGGTACTTCATTTTTAATTCACCGCTAACAAACCGCAAAGTTATTTTAGCACTGACCTAGACCTGGTGGGATCATTGATTTTCAGAATAGGGATATCGGGATTCACTTCATGGTTGGTCGACATGTGTATGTGTAGCAAGATGTACCCAAAACTGCATGTCATTGTCTTCGCAGACAGATGGGACATACATAAGATAAGACGAGTAGCACAAGATGTGGATATACACTCCGATGACAGTGAGGCCCTTCGGGCCCAGAAACAGTTATTGCATCCATCGATCGATCTAGCAGTCCACCGCACACTCAATCAGAAGTATATCAACACACCCCTACACCCACTATGAAATCACCCTGATGTCACATGATTTCCCAGAACTCCCAGGATTCCTTTGTTTGCAGTGAATTAAAAATTAAATAACAAAAAAAAAAAAAAATTTGTTGCGTATCCCTTACGGGACATTGCAGTCAACACCAGCATTTTCAGCTGCTGTTGATGTACTAGGCAAGTGTTACGTTCAGTAGTTTGCCATTGCTTTCTGAACGACCGGCCCCTATACCTTTTTCGAAAAAACCAGCACTGCTGTGTTTCGAACCCGGGTATACGGGCTCACAAACCGCATTCGCAAGCCCTTAGCCACAGAGACCGGCAACAAACAAAAGCAAATACTTATAAACTACAAACATTCATTAATAAGTTTTTATGCTAAGTAGAAGAACTACGATAGCGAGACAAAATCACCACTGTGAAACTCATGGTGAGAACTGGACAAATTCCAGTGAAACAAGAGAGGCAAAAAGATGCTGACATTGAACAGGACACACTCTGAGTTAATAGCTTAATTCAAAGTCCTACTGTACAGGGTAAAGGAAATATAGTGTGACCAAAAATACAGGTAGGAGAGAATTAGAGACAGAGATAAGTAAATTAAGAATGACATGAAGGGACCTACAAGAGACTGCAAAGAACTCAAGGACCTATGTTCCACTGGAACAAGTAAATAGGCATAGTGCGGAGTGTGGTTTAGATTTTAATATCCAAAACATGAAAACTTGTGATAATTAGCTGTGGCCAACATTGAACATCACAGTAAATGGAGAGATACTAGAACAAGCAAAAAGCTTTTTCCTATCTTGGATATGTAATAACAAATGATGGCAGAAGTGAAGCAAACATTTTAAAAACAAGACAATCCCATCCATCATGTGCTATACCGATAAGCGTGGGCGGTCATGTTTTGCCATCTCACTCAATCACCAGAGTCGTGGATCAGCTCCGTGTTCCTGTCTCGACCATGCCATGTGGCCAAGCCATCCAGGTATTTACTTCTCGGTCTTCCCCTTGGTCTCTTCCCTTCGATCTTGCCAGTCATCACCAAGTTCTCCAAGTAATTTCTTCTCATAACATGCCCACAAAACTTTGACTGTCTATGTCTAATGACTCTAATCAGTTTACGATCCTCATTTGTTTCTTGAAGGACTTGTTCATTGGCTTTTTATATCTGTCCATGGTATTCTTTGCATTTTCCTTAGAAACCACATTTCCACAGCTATCAGATGTTTTTCAGCTTGACTGCTCATTGTCCACGCTTCAAATCCATACAAAGGTACAGGTTCTATGTAGCACTTCAACACTCTTTTTCTCGTTTCAATTGATATTTTTTTTTATTGGTCAGTATGTTTTTCATCCTGCAAAAGGCTACCTTCGCAATGGCAATTCTTGTTCTAATCTCTTCAAGACATCTTCCATCAGATGTTATGACTGTTCCGAGATAACTGTATCTATTCACTTGCTTAAGAATATGCCCATTTACTCGTATATCACATTGTGGTATTTCCTTCTTCCCAGTGACGACCATAATCTATCTTCTTAATATTCTTAATAATAATTGTTCTAACTCTAGTTGTTCACTGTGTGCAACAACCGCATCTACTATAATTTTGCAGGCCCTGTTCATTGTCTGCAATCAAGACTGTATCATCTGCATATCTAATGTTATTCATGTATGGTACCCCAGTGTTGATTCCTTCCATATCTTCTATATTTCTGAAAATATTTTCACTGTACAGGGAAAAAAGATCTGGAGACATTACACATCCGTGTCTCACACCTCTTTTAATAGGCTGATATTGACCTACATCGTTATCAACTTCTGATGGCAGCTTGTTGTTTCCAATATATGTTTGTTACAAGTCTAAGGTCTTTTCCATCAATTTGTAGATCTTCAAGCATCCTTATCATGTTGACATGTCTCACTTTATCAAAAGCCATTGTGCAGTCAATAAAGCAAAGATATAGATCTTTGTTTACTTCTATAGAACGTTCAATTACTGTTCTCAGTATATACACATCATAATAGGAATGATCAAAAAATGTTTTCAGCAACATGAAATCAATATTAATATCTAGAGAGATTAACAACACATTAAAAATGAGATTTGTCAAATATTACGTATATTTAACACTACTATAAGGCGAGGAAGGGAACTGGCTACCCCCAGCTCATATGATATGGCTTAGAATAAGTGACAGCCTAACACTTCATACCCCAATGGCAGGTCCACATGGCCGAATGGTTAAGAACGCGTGTTCTTAAACATTCGTTGTGCTGAAGCCGAGCTAAGTGGTTCAACCCCTACACTGGACAGCTGGACTAAAATTTTGACCTGTCGTCCTTGACTTGGGGATGTAAATTACAAATACCTCTGAAGTCGGAGTGGGTTTGCCTGAAGTTGAGGGACACTGTTTATAGTTACAGTTAATCCACATGCAAAATTCAGTCCATCACTACTGTAAATAGTGTTTATGGCCAACACTTGAAGTTCAAAGGGGAAAAAAAAAAGACCAACAGATTTATATGCTACGGGACTATCTTAACCTTTATCTCAATTTGGAGCACAATCATCACAAACAATACAATAAGTTATTACTTGCAACCAAAATACTGTACAAGAAGAAATTGCAGACAAGTAGTTCATCATGTTTCTTGCTTTGGATAATTAAATGTTAAACACAAAACCATTACCTTCTTCTTTTGGAGGTTCTTTCCTTTTTTCCCCTTTCTCCTTTTTCTTCTTGTTTTTCTTTGCATCCTCTGGTTTCTCTTTTACAGCTGCTCCTGCTGCTAACTGAGCACGAAGGTCTGGCATAGCTTCGGCATCTGGATGCTCCTTATAATAATCTCTATAGGCATCTGCATACTCCTTGCCATAATAATACAGGTTGTACTCATAATGTTCATCTGAGGTAGGATCAGATGTGATGGTGGTGTCAGAGGTTAATGATTCACCGCCGGAGCCTTTATTTTCTTGTTTAAGTTGGTCTTCAGCTTCTACTGGGTTGCCTTCTTCATCAAGCGTTGGTAGGGCAGGTTGGTCCTGGTGGTACACATTGTAGTAGTTTTTCCAGTATTCTTCATGCTGAGCTTTTTTGTCTTCTTCACTGAGTTCTTGTCCTTGTGTAGTACTTACATGTGTACCATAGTTGATTTGATACTGAGCTATGAAATCTGCATCAATCTTATAAAGACAGAAAAAAACAACATCATTGAATTATTTAGTAAAGCAATCAAAAATTTTTTATAATATGTATCTGCCAAGGTGACAACCACAGGTGTATAAATCATCATCATCATCAAGTGCCATGCCGGCTGGCGTAGGCGTTCATGGCTCTCCATAGATCTCGGTCTTTGGTTTTCTGGATCAACTCTGCTGCTGATAATCCTCCATGCCACCGTCTCAATCCATCCAGCATCACTTCTCTTGGTCTACCTCTGCCTCTCTTCCCCTCGATCTTTCCAGTTGTTACGATGTTCTCCAATGCCTCTCTTCTCATCACATGACCGAGGAAAGCTGTTTGTCTCTGTCTTATTGTTGTATATAATGTTCTAGTTTCATTAGCCTGTTTCAGGCAGTCGTCGTTCGTTACTATGGCAGTCCAAGGAATTCGCAACATTCGTCTCAGGAACCACATCTCCGTTGCTTCTAATTTCTTCTTAATTTGTTCATTTACATTCCAAGATTCACTGCCATACAGCAAAACTGGTTCTACATAGCATTTCAGCACTCTCTTTCTTACATTCAGTGATAGTGACTTATTGCATAAGATACTCTTCATTTTCTGAAATGCGGCTTTTGCCTGCCCTATTCTGCTCCTAATCTCTGTTGTACATCTTCCATCTGATGTTATAAATGCCCTAGGTATCTAAAATTATCAACTTGGTTAAGGATTTTCCCTTCTATTTCTATGTCACATTTTGGTGTCACCATTTTCTTTGATATTACCATTGTTACTGTTTTCTGGTGTATAAATAGAAATGTATAATACTAGGCCAAGGAACTATGAGCTGGAGTGATTAATTCACTTTCTTGCCACTTTTCATTCTTAGAGAACTATCAATAACCAGTTTAACAAGGTTGAATCAACCCTAGAAACTATTAAGGTGTCAAAAGTCTTTCACAATTTCGAAATGAGTCTGGACACTCTGGTCCAATCCTCTATGCTACCATTTCACAACAAACATCTTTTAGTTTCATAAACTATACTCCAGCCAATCAATTTATTTTAATATTATCATGGTTATATTTTGTTTATAGAAAACAAAGACAGCTATTGGAACAATCTTCACATCTACTCTCTGTTAATTTCGCCATCATAAAGTGAGTAACGTTGCGCTGCTTTGTCAGGCATTATCTCATACATCTGGTTTCGACAAGCATTGTTTTGCTTTTCCTAGCCTTTCGACTGTCCCCAGTCTACCTACAAGGCAGGTTTGTCTCACTTTGTCTCCTTACTTTCCTTGACCTGTCTGACATAGGAGACCCTATCAATAGCTATGTTACCATCAGCATAGCACTTGGGGGTCATTGAAACATACAAGTCCCTCTGCCACTTCAAGGTGGGGACAAAACTGAGGAGCTTTGCACATATTATAATATCCATTTTTAATTCTAGTGGTAATGATAGTATTCATCTACCAACATAGTGGTTGTCAATATGGTCATCTGAGGGATATTGTACCAGACTGCGATATTTTTCTCTAATGTAATTTTTGCTCTCTGTTGTGCTGTTTTCAATGTAATCAAATATTAGCAGATTTATTTGTTTCTTATTTCCAATTCCAATCAACACATCATTATTTAATTGATTATTCCAAAAATGATCCACTATTTTTACCTCTTATTTTCCACAAAGTTGTTTATTTAATAGAGAGGAACAGACAAAAAAGAGGTGTGGTGGCTGAATTACATAAACTATTTGATACGTGTAACTCATGTGAGGAGTTTAGGTTGGTGCCAACCTGAGCATAATTAGTTTGCCAGTAGGTACTAGTCCCTGAGCTGCCTCCAACATGGACAAACCATCATGCACTTGGTTGACCCAGTGGATACTACTACAGAGATGTGATAGTATAGAACTTTACATTCTCTAGGCTACTGCATTACAAGATATGATGACCGACTTCCCATTTCACTACCTCTTTGCAGATAAATCTATGGTTGGTTAGTTGCATATCTGTTACAGAACATGGCAGTCAACCCCAGCAGTTTTTGGTTTTTTGTGATTTCTTGGCAAGTTTATGTTAGTAGTTTGCCACTACTTTCTGAACAACAAGGGGTTATGGACGCAGTTCATAATCCTGCATACCACGTTCAAAACATAGCTGTGGGCAATTTGGCAGCGAACCTCTTTACGTTGGTTTTTTGTGCAATGGTATGGGTGCCAGTCATTCAGAAAGCAAAGGTAAACTATTGAATGTAAACTTGCCCAGGAATCACGAACAGCCAAAAAATGCTGGGGTTGACTGCTGCATCCTGTAAAGGATATGCAAGTAACTAACTTCTGAACAACTGGCACCCATAACATTTTATAAAAACCAACGCAATGTGCTGCTTCCAAATCGCCTGCAGCTGTGTTTCGAATGCAGTTAGCTGGATTACGAATTGAATTCGCAACTCCTTCACCACAGAGTACCCATTGAAATGTACTGGGCTGACCTAACAGTCATGAAAAAAAATCCTCAATTAAATGGTAACTGAACTCAGACCAGTGTGATAGTAACCAAGTGCACTATCAATAACACCACCGTGGTTCTGGCTAGTGCCTTACCTTAGGAAAATATGCCTTCCTTTCATGATCCCATTCCATTACTGTTCCATCTTCATCAGTGTATGACATCCCACGAGAGAGTGCCTCACCATCTTCCTGAGCAAGCCGGGCTAGCTCTTCTTGGCGCAGCTGCATTTCAAATTCATCTTCCTCTGGTTTTGTTGCCATCTAAAATAACGTAGGCAAAGGTATTATTATACAATAAAAATGACAAAAGAAAATGTTTATTCTCCTGTTTTGTTTGTCCTGAAAAGGACATTGGTTGTGTAGTTTACTGTTTACAGTGAAGGCTTTGGGGCATCACGTTTACCTTCAACATGTCTTTGTGACTGAGTTTGCCTTAACTGTTCAATCCCTGCTATCGTTTGGTCTGACTGCTCTGATGCCGTTTGTTTCCACAACAACTGTTTAAAGGCGGACAGTCTTAGTTCTGATTTTCTGACACTGATGCAAGCAACTTACATTTCTCTGTGCTCTGGTGCTGTGTGGATTGCATTATGGCTGGTAACTAGATTATGAATTCTCTGGGAGACTTGAGCTTTAACTCCTAAATCCAATGCATTCAGGTCGTCTAAGCTCTGAGAAGAACTTGCTTCTACTGAAGTGAGGTTGATGTAGTGAGGTTGATTTAGAGACTTTTCTCCCAACTTACTACTAAAATACCATCTGCATGAGAACAGTTGCAGGGCTAACCTTCACCTTTCCAAGTCCAGAATTGAGCTAGGTACCTGAACCTCATATCCATGAAGAAACCATATAACCAGTTCATGATTCTGTACCGAATATAGATATTAGCTTGGATTAAGCCTATGTTATTATTGTTTCCCTCATATGTTCTATAGTCCATTCACATTTGTTTGCCCCAATATAAAAATCCATATCTCAGTAACCAATTGAGGGAACATAATGAGATTTAGCATATAACCTTATCATTATATCCACCCAACAAAAAAAAATTTGTTCTGGAGATTGTACAGCAGTTTCAATGTTTGTTTATATGCAGTATATAATTTACGGATCAGATATGAAGTCCATATTATTAAATGTATTATATCTTCACACTGAAACATCAGTTTTCAATAGTGGAAGTTCTTTCGAGGCCCCATAATTGGAATGAGTACACTTTAAACCCTTTAACGAGGATCTATTGGAGGGCAAGTCTGGCGCCAGCAGCTGCAGTATCTCCAGCTCCAATAACATTTATTAAAGTTTTTGCAGTTAAAAAGATCGCAGTTGGATCTCAAGTGCAGGTGGGTGGTCCGGCTCACGCCGGTTCACTGCCCTTTTTTCCTGTCCTACCGTCTGCCAGATCTCTCCTGTGGGTGCTCTTTGCTGAACGTTCCGGGTGCCTGGCGCGTTTACTTTGAAAAAATTTAGAGTGTTCAAAGCAGGCCTCGGCTGTCTGAATATATGGAATAATGGAACAGGACCAAGTGAGGAAGTGAAGCAGCCATGCGCAGGACGTGATGATTCCTTGGATGAGCCCAGTACCAGAGCGCTATGTGTCGGCTCTGCAATTATGGAAGCCTCCTTGAATGGCGGGGAATGCTCATGGTCTGCCCCTGCCTTCCATTGAGGGTTGACCGTGATATCTTTGTCCGTTCTGACTTGACCAGCTGGGATGTGAATGACACCACAACAGTGAAAGACGAATGTCCCTCGAAACCCCTGGGAAGGTTAACCTGGTCAACAAACACCAGCAGAAGTTGGATGTGTCGGCCTAAGGGCGCAAAACTTGGCACAACACAAAAACTGCCAAAAACACTCCGGATGAACGCAGCAGAAGAAGATATTTATTAATATTTGAATATTTCCCTTCATTTTGTTTTTACTAAATGTGCATTGCATGCAACACGAACTTTACTATGCTCTTTAACACAAATCAAATCACATTTTATAATTTATAGTTATATACCAACCACTCCAGCTTAGTTAGAGTGGATCAGTGGACGTAGACTTGAATGGGGTAGGGTACCGTTGGATTGTAACATTGTTGAGCTTTTTCAAAATCTTCTGAACTATGGATTCTCATATTTAAAAAATAATAAATAAATGATAAATGTGATTAATTACTACAATGCCCAAAGATTTGTCTCTGTCTCTCAACAGATGAGCCTTAACTTTTAAATTCACATTGTATTTTTATTTTTTATCAATCAAATTCAATGCCGTCTATTAAATTATAATTAAATTTTATTTATATAATGTGCACATTGTGAAGTACAATTACTCTCTTATTGAAAATTACCTTAAACTGTATATAGTTGCCTAGAATCTGACTGGCTGTCAAAAAGTAATTCACTGCAAGACCCGTTTGCTCAAATAAACATCGACATTATTTCGTATAGACTCCGTATAGTGAAAACCACATTACAATCACTCCGTTCGTTTCTCCATTCCATGCACATTAATCACTCAAATAGATAGCAATATCGTATTTGACTCAAGAATGCTTGTTCATAAGTTTCTTGTTTAAATAGTCCGAACGTCACATAAACATCAGTTTTCATGAGTCTGTGTGAAAATAGCAAGGCTACCCAATAATGGCGTCAATGTTCAAGAAACCTAGAAGAAATTTCAGAAGAAAAGGCGGTGATGCTGATTCTGATAACGACAATGAAGCTAAAGACCAAAACACAGAGATTAATCAAGATCTGGCTCCAGCTTTTAAGCCACCGAAAGAGAAAAATAAAAGGCAGGAATCGAAAGACAAGGAATCACGATCAAAAACTGTTCTCAGCTTTGAGTTTGAGGTGGATGAAGACGAGGGTAAATAATTAAAATAGTGGATTAATTTATAAGATGAGAAGTAAATATGATTACGACGCATAGAAATGAAATTGTGATCAGTTATAGAGACTTCTGGCATGTTTAAGCTCAAGTACTGCCCACTTTGAAAGAAATCGGTGACATTGATTAATTTATTAATTAATAATTAGTGTGAATAAATCCTGCATGAACTCAGATCAGAAAAAGTGAAGAAATCACTGGAATCATCAGAAAACCTCATTTAATTATGTTATGCACTTCTAGGTACCTACCACCCTATGCTATATTATAGATGTAAAATATAGCCCAATAGTTACAGTACTTTACATTTTTGTAATTTTCAAAAATTTAAATTTATTATTTAAACAATTTATATTTTCCATAGTGAATTTAAACACAGCAGAGTCAGTAGTCAGTCACAAACAATAACATGATTTATTAATTATTGCCTGGCATATAATGCTGCATCTCGTGAAGTGCATACTGCAGAGTTATATACAATATGAAGTAAATAAGTGAACAATACTTAGGCTGAAATACTTAAACACATAGTCACAGTAACTCACAGGAGCTTGTGTTCACATGTGGAGTCTGCTATTACCATGGTAATTTCAAATTGAAAACACTCTTTCTGTTTGCAAAAAACTGACTGGAACCGCCTAATCGCTAAGGCTAAGGTCTCACTACATTTGAGCAATCATTTATTATTCACAGAATACAGCATATGAAATGCTTTTTTCTTAGTTAACAGTGTAAGCATTGTTTTTAAAGTGTTGAGACACTGAGTGGGGCATTTTATAGCATGTCGACTGCACAGGCATTCCTGAAGACTGATTGACTTTCTTCCACTCACACTGGTATATATTTGGCTACTCAGTTTTCTAATCGTCTTTCCATTTTAATATGTAAGTTGTTTGGTACTCACACTGTATTTGAATAGTTAGGTTTGGTGTATGGAGACAATAGTTCTTTTACAGATGGGGTAGGTTTCGAGATGGATTTATATCTAATCATAGTTTCAGCAACAAAGAATATTTGGTTTACTGCTGTTTGAAGTCTATAGTTTATTTATTTCATTATGTTGTCTTTTTTAAAGGTTAGCTGAACAAACACATGAAATTTGAGGACCAATGATTTTGTGGGAGTAGGTTTGGGTGGCTGGCAGAAATGCTTGATGAAGTCAGCTGTATATCCATTAGACTGTAGAGTCTGGTTAAGGGTGCCCAGTTCTTCTTTTAATGTCTCATAGGAGGATATCTTTCTAGCTCGATTAAACAGGGTCCTTACCAGGCTATGCTGATATTGGATAGGTGCTATTGACGTTCAGATATAGAACCGTCCATGTTCCTTTTCGATAGACTGCTCTTTTGATGGTGCCATCCTCATGATGCCTGATTCTAAATTGTGTTTTTAAATCACAATACTGATTTTTTGGATAGCTCTTGAAAATTTCTATGAATCGGTACTGTATAAGAGTCAATGTAACATTCCCTTCATATCATTGCATCGTAACTAAAGTTTCAGTGAAGAGACATAATTCCATTCCTTGCTTGCTCTTTTAGATTCTGACTGTTGGTAGTAAAGCCAGGCTTCATCTCCAGTAACAGTAATAATTCTCACTAGGAAACCACTTGCTTCAGAACTTTTGAAGTAACATCAGCATATTATTTCAGTTGTGAAATAAGCTGCCATGGCACCACCTTGCAGAGATGTAGTGCTGAAGCATGTTAGGGTTAATGTAGAACGCTAAACCTTGGCTTATGTTCATAACTGCAGTTTCATTCACAGTCACTCAGTAATTTTCCAACACAGTGGTTTAACATGTGCTATTGATTCTGTTGTCACTACTATAATCCTGACCTACTCAACAACCATGTATCACAGAGGTCACGCCATTTCAGAATTTATTACTTCACTCATACACCTATTGGAATGACAGGCATGCATTACCTGCATTCGCAGATGCATTTTTATAGATTTCACTTCTTCATTCCTTGAATGCTGCGAATCTTAGACGTGTTATCGAATTTTTAGGATGTCCAAAGGTGTCAGATCCTCCAGTATATCATGTATCTTATAGTAACATTTTTTAAAATTTAATTGGAAAAAAAAAAAAGTGTTTTTGGTTTTTTTAACTTCCAACAAACCTTGTTTTTTTTTTTTGGAAAAAAAAAAGTTTTAAGGTTTTGGTGAAAATTGGGGAAAAGAACAAAATTTAAAAAGTTTTCTTTTAAAAAAAAAGGTTTTTTTGGGGTAGGTTTTTCGGAAAGGAATTTGGTTTTTTTTTTTTTTTTTTTTTTTTTTTTTTTTTTTTTTTTTTTTTTTTTTTTTTTTTTTTTTTTTTTTTTTTTTTTTTTTTTTTTTTTTTTTTTTTTTTTTTTTTTTTTTAAAAAAAAAAAAAAAAAAAAAAAAAAAAAAAAAAAAAAAAAAAAAAAAAAAAAAAAAAAAAAAAAAAAAAAAAAAAAAAAAAAAAAAAAAAAAAAAAAAAAAAAAAAAAAAAAAAAAAAAAAAAAAAAAAAAAAAAAAAAAATTTCCAAAATCATAGTTTAACAAAAGAAATTATTTGGTTTAAAATGCTGTTTGAATTTCTATGTTTATTATTTAAAATTATGGTCTTTTTAAAAATTTGGGCTAAAAACAAACACAAAAATTTTTAACCAAGGATTTTGGGGGAATTTTTGGGTTTGGTTTTCCAGGAAAATTTAAAATTAAAAACACCTGTTTTCCAAAAAACTGAACTGGAACCCGTTTTTTTAATGCTAAGGAAGGTTTTTCACTCTTTTAAACATTTAAATTAAGTGATATTGGAATGGAATTGCCAAATAAGAAAAATTTTTTTCGATAAAATTTTTAGGTCCACCTTTTAATGCCTTTTCTTTGGTTTTTAAAATAAATTTTTTTTGGGATCTTTAAATTTTTTTAAAGGTAGGAAAAGGGTAAGTGTCTTCCCCTTCACCCCGGGAAAAAAAGGGTTTTCCCCAGGAAAGCCAAAAATTTTTTTTGGGTTTTTTAATTTTTTAAAACCCAGGCCCCCCAGTAACAGTTAATTTCCACGGAAAACCAAATTGTTGTTTTTTGGTTTAACTGAATTTTTATTTGTGAAAAAAGCCCCCCAAATTAACCACCTTCAAATGGGCTAAATTTTAAAATTGAAGAAACCCCGGATGCTTGTTTTCTTTCACTGCCAAAAAGGGAAAATTTTTGATTTGGACCATTAAACCCCTGTCTCAAAAAACCTTTTTAAAGGCCCTTTAAAATTTTTTCCCTTAAAATCTTTACAATTAATAAAGGCAGTTTTTGTTTCCCAAATTTAATTTTTTTTTAATTTATTTTCACGGGAATCCCTGGAACTTAAAGTTTACAGAAAAAAAGTTAAAAATTTGGGAACCGGGCCTGGGGACACCTTTATTTGGGGGGACCCCCCAATTTTGTTTTGGGGGGAAAACCAAATTCTGGTTTTTCCCTTTGTTTTCCCAATTCTTTGCGTTGGCCCTTCCCTTTCTTTATTTTCACCGGGGAAACTTTGGGGAAATGGGTTTTTTTTTAATTTTTTAACGTTAAGCTTTGGAAAGGGTTGGCCACTGGGGGGTGGGGAATTTTATAGCTTTTCACCCTGCCCCGGCTTTCCCGGGGAAGATAAATTGACCTTCCCCCAACAGGAATTTTGGCACTCAGTTTTCTAAACCCGTTTTTCCCTTCTAATATGTAATTGTTTGGTACCCACTTGGTATTTGTTGTTAGATTTGGTGTTAAGAAAATACCCCCTTTCAGTGGGGTAAGGTTTTGGGAATGGATTTTAATTTAACTTTTTTAAAAAGCCCAAAGAATTTTTTTTCTGCTTTTAAACCAATATTTATTTTTTTCATTTGGGCTTTAAAAAGGTTAGTAAACCAAACCCAAAAAATTTGAACCAAAGGGTTTTTTGTGGGAGTGGTTGGGGGGTCAAAAAGTTTGGAGGAAGGCCCCCCATCCTTGGGGGGTTTGATCGGGTTTAAGGGTGCCCAGCTTTTTTTGGCCCACCCAAAAACCCCTTTTAGCCGATTTTCCTTCCCAGGCTAATGCTGTTTTGGGATTTTTTTTAAATTGAGGGTTCCCCAGATTTAAAACCTTGTTCCTTTTGGGGAATGGGATTCTCTTTTAAATGGTGCCCTTCCCCAAAATGATGCCGGGTTCTTTTTGTTTTTTAAATCCCAATCTGTTTTTTGGGATGGGGCTTTTGGGGGAAAAAATTTCAAAGAATGGTTTTTGTAAAAGGAGTCGTGTTCCATTTTTAAAAATTTTGGCCTTCCTTTAACTAAAGTTTTAAGGTGAAGGACATAACCACCCGTTGTTTTTTTGATTTGGTTTATAAACCCCCACCTTCAACTCCGGGTCTTTTTAAAATTTTTTAGGAAACCCAAAACCTTCCCTTTCGGGGAAATTTTTGGAAGAACCCCATGGGGAAATTATTTAGTTGAAAAATAAGTTGGAAACCCCTTTGCAGAATGTCGAACACGGGGGTTTTAAAAATGTAGGCCAAAACCCCTTCCCTTTGTTCATAACGGCAGTTTACACTTTAATAGAAATTTTAAAAAGGGGTTTTAACCCCTGGGGCTTTTGGGAATTCGTTTCCTCAAAACCCTCCCGATTTTAAAAACCATTTCCGGGGGAAAACCACACCATTTAAAAGGTATTATTTTCATCTAATTTTGGGAATAAGGCTAAAAATTACCTGTTTTTTGGGCCCAAGATCCCCAATTTTTTATAAATTTCAAACTTCTTAAAAACCGAATTTCCCCAAATTTTTGGGGTTTATATCACTAGTGGGCCAGTGAACTTTATATTCCTACTGTGATATTATGTCATACATCTTTATTATGATAACACTTTCAGTACTCTTGATGCCCTTGGCAAAAATATTGCTAATTTACATACATGTTAGTAAGTCAAGTCAAGGACCCTTTTACACGCCTCATAGTGATTGGGCATATGGAGCTAAATCCATATTTGTATTGACCACTCGGTGGGTGATGTGGTCAGTATCACTCATGCTGCTTTGACTTCCCAAGACATTTGCTGGTACCCACTATAGACTGGGTTGGCTTGGGAGCTGAAGTCAGTGTTTGTAATTTGAATCTTGCTCGATGTGGATTCTAACCCATGAACACAGAGTTGGCAGGTGATTGTCTACCCACTGCACTGCCACGGCTTCCAAAGCATGGCAGTGTCTTGAATTTGTATTGCATGTTTGTTTGCATCTGAAATGTCCACGTGTATGCTGTGAACCTCAGGCCTTTTAGTTGTCATGTAATTATAAGTTAAATGTTGTGCAGTTAAATATTGCTATAAAATTCATAAATCTTCATCAGCCATGGTCACTATAGCATATTGTAAAGCTATGCTTGTTTGCTAGTGTTTGCATTTGTGTGTTTATACTTATGTATAACGTTGAGAGAAATTATGCTGAAGGACCTCATTCAGTGGCATGGAGAAATATCATCAATAAAATCTATTCAGAACACCAAGAACTAAGATCTGTGGAAGCACATTAACGCCTATGCCTTTAGGCAGGGCAAATGATTATGATGATTTATACGTGATCTTTGCCATAGCAGTGATTTTATTGACGTTTTTCTCCAGGTGAAGTTTTCAAAATAAAAAAGTCCAGTCACAGCAAGCGTATTGCCAAGCAGATCAAACGAGAGCAGAAAGACAAAGGATATGATTTTGAAAACAATGGAAGTTATTATAGCCAGCATGATGATGATGATGAGGATGATGCACAAACTGAGGAAATACGGAAGAAGAGGAAAAAAGAACAGGAAGAGACCAGAAAAGAAGACGAGCTGCAGGTTAGTAACGTTAACAGTTAAGCTGTGCAATTAATAAGCCATCTTATTTAATTAATCCGTTGTGTTACATACAAACAACCCCTGAATTCATTATATTGGGTGACCATAAAGTTTCCATGTAGTTTTAAGCAATACTAATTGTAGATATATAATATGTATTATATATAATATATATTGATAATGTATATATAAAAACATGTATATAGGTTTAGCTATAGAAAATATGCCAGAGATTGCAGTTGATAAACATAATGTAATTACTTATATTATGCTTATGCATTGTTTGAATAGCAAACAATTAGAGGAAACTGCTGAAAACTAATTGGTACAAAGGTTGTAGAAAGTGAGAAGATTGAATCAGCTTGAATAGCAAAATGACAGAAGTATGATAATATGAAAGAAAAGGATCCTATCTAAATGTACAATTAAATTAATAATATGAAACAAGTAAAGCAATTTAAATATTTAGGTACCTGGACAGCAGTAGATAGATGTGTCTCAGAAATAAAGAAGCATCTAGAACAAGCATAAACTGCATTTTATAAAATAAACTGATGCAACTACCCTGCAGTCTTGTAAGGTTGCTGACTACATAGATTCATGGACCTTGGAAGTGCACATTTCACCCCGGGAATTACCACAAGGCTATACAATATCGCCTGTACAAATGTTTACACAAGCAAGATTGCAAGCATTGAAGCATCATTGGAAGGATACTGGCATTTGCAGATGATTTCTTTGTGTGTAAATAGAGAAGATACATGATGCAAATAGTGCAAGAGTTGTAGGAAACAGAAACAAAATGATTGACTGTATACAGAGATAGATTGTGTCATTAACCTAGATAAGGCGTTATAGTGCTCTCTGGACAATAAGATTGTTAAGGACGATGTTCTGAGCCTCACTACGAGTGGAAGCAATGTTAACAGAGAGAGTAAACTGAGTTACCTGGAAATTACTTCGCCAGAAGCTTTTCATTCAGGGATCATTTGTAAGAAGCTGTTATGAGATCTAAGAAGGGACTTGGTGCACTGAAGACCATAGAGCAAAGGATGTTGTTCATACTCTATCAATATCTGATTCTCTCAGTAATTGAGTATAGAAAGGGACTGCTCAGTGTCAAAGAGTCAGCTGGTGAAACTAGAGCGCATACAGAATGAAGCTATGCAGGTAATACTTGGATTCTCAAGGGACACGCCAGTGGTGTGTATGTGATACATCCTTGCTCGAGGTGCTACAGGCTAAATTACATCTTGAGTGGCTGCAGACACAGAATACCCCCTGCATGAAGCCCTGAACACAGGCTGATGAGAAGAAAATCATTAATGGCTCAGGCAGAGGTCACAATCAGAGAAGTGCTTGAGAACATTGGGAGAGGAGCTGGGAGAATGCCAGAGGAAAAATCAGACCTCTGCAGGGTCATAACAACATTTGAACAAGAATGCAGGGATTGACCGGCAGGCTGCACTGAATGGGAGGTGCAGCACTTGATGCATGACAGGTCGTGCCCATGTAATGTAATCATCTACACATGTACATGCGGCCGGGGTTCTTTGGGATTGTGAGTGTTGTGCAAGAGAACAGATAGATAACGACGGCCTGGAGAGAATGGTGGCGCAGAGAGTGACCAGAGGATCTGGCCAACACTCACTCAGAATTCTGAGGTAAGGCCAGGTGGACATATAATCATGCTGCTACTGGTACTTTTTTGTGGGACTTTTTTTCTCGCTGTTAAGGATGAGCCTGGAGCATGTATGGTAATTCCCGAGTGCTGTGATGTCAGTTCTCATCTCAGCTGGCATACATCTTTGGCAGCCCTAGTTCAATCTCCAGTTTAGAATGTTTTTCCTGACCACATACTGCTCTCATGCCAAATCAGCCTCATAAAGGGATTACCAGCCATTGTTCTGGTCAGGTCAGGTGGTGAGGAGGGAGTTAGTGACCCCTCTTCACTTTTCCATGACCAAGTTTATTGACTTCTAACTTACACTCCTTCAGCAGTATCTGCTGTGGGATTACCTTTACTTTTGTATGCTAAAGATGAACAATTATAATCAGCATGGACATATTTTGAGGATGGCCTTTTATAAATTAAGTTGTTCACGAATTTGATAACTCTTTGATCCTTTTATGGTGGATTGGATGCTTATCCTTCTAAGACAAGGGTAAAAAATAGGTCCTGTTTCCACCTCATGTTTGTTAGAAGTCTCATTGCAGTTGGAAATCATAGTCATAAGTAGGCCACTGCTCTAACTATATTTCAGAACTTCTAGCCTAACAGAATAGTGAGTGGCTGGGCAGTCAGAATGTCTGCCTCACACATCGTGGGACATGATCTTCTGTACGGCTTGGGGCAGGTGGCCCTTATTGCTCAGTCCGGAAAAACTCCCAGCACACACCAGCGAATATTGATCAAATGCATGATTCATGTATGTAAACATTGGGATCCTTGTTGGTGTGAAAGATTGTGTCATGTATTGTGACTCCTTGTGTAGTCTATGAGAGGAGACACGAGTATTTATTGAAATATCTTACTGTAATGGTGATCCTTTATGAACCAGAATTTATAAATGGCGTTAACTATAGTTTGTATACACATCTTACTTTCAGAAATTAAGAGAAGAGTTCAGGACACTGAATGGAGAAGAAGCCGAGTGTGCTGATGATAATGATGATGATGATGGTCAGAAGACCTTTAAGAACATGTTAGCAAGTAAGTATCCTTTTATATTGTTTATGGTTTCGTGACCTTAAATGTTCATATCCGTTTTGGTCCCCTTATATTCTCTATCCCTGTGGATTCTTAGCAGGCTGTATAGTTTAAATTATGAACTGGATTCCTTGGTGTGTCCTACCCAGCATCGGCATCTTTTTGCCACTTCCTGTTGCACAAGAAAGCAACACTGATAAACAAATAATGCTTGGCACACATCAGCATCTACAATCTGTAGATCAATTTCCTATCCTGCTCTGAGTATTGTCTGCCTAGTCTATCTTAAGCAGATACATTAGCGTCTTGCTTCAGATACAGTGTACCAGAGCTCCAACTTTGAAATTGTGTATTTCCGCATCACCTTACCACATCTATTTTTAATGTTAGCAAAATGTGATCTCCTGTAATGAATAATTCAGATTAAAAATGTCTTCATGGGTATTATTTTTTTTTCGTTGGTGCCTAAAACACTCCCCATGAAGTCAGTAAAACTAGATTTCTCATCACTATTTTGTGTGTGTTGCATATCCCTTTTACATGACATTGCTGTCAACACCAGCATTTTACTGGTGTTGTTGATGTCTTGGCAAGTTTATGTTCAGTAGTTTGCCATTGCTTTCTGAATGACCGGCTCCCATACCAACTCGTTAAAACCCAGCGCAACGCGGTCTGCTGTCAAATTGGTCGCCGCTGTGTTTCGCCGCTCGTCCGTAAGCCTGTTGCCACAGAGACCGGCTCATCACTTTTACTGAAAGCAATTTTGTTTGTTTTGTCTATTTGCAAAATTCACAGAGATTGTGGGCTAAAAATTCACACATTTTTCTTTACAGCTATCCCATCATTTCAATTTTATTTTTCAAACAAAAAATTGGTTGGTGTTGCCTCCTGTTGTTAGTATAAGAATTGGTCCTATTTAGCCAGCAAAAGAGGGCTGATGGTGCATGGAGAAATAGTTGATTGGGCCAAATAAATGATGATCGCAGGTTCAAAAAGTTATTCATAAGCAGTTTATCTGTATACTGATGTCTTTCTAGAATGATTATTTCTTTATCAAATGTGTACACTTGAACACTTTCATATAGAATGTTATATTTGTATATTTATAGGGGGACAAATTCCTGATGCCAAAACAATTCACTTCATTCGTAAACAAAGACAGATGGCAAGGGAAACAGATAATTTTATTGCAATTGATGATACAGATGGTAAATCAAGCAAGTCAGCAGCATCCAGGCTTATTAGGTGGGTACTGTAAACATGTCATTGCTGTTGGAGAAAGTTGTAAATGTGACCAACTGTTTCCTAATCTAACCATGGTAAACTTTTGAATTGTTGGCAATGCTTGGCAATGCTTGGCGAGGCATGACAGAGGATGACTGACTGTAGGCTTGAGAGTCACTTGTCTGCTAACCAAATCTAGATATTTTCAATCTGAAATGAGGGTAAAACATGTCCTACATAAATGCTTGCTTACACTTGAGTTCATAATCATGGGCCCCCCTTTGGGAATTTTTTCTAATTTTTCCCCTTTTTTTTTGCCCCAAGGTTTTGGATGATGTCTTTTTTTGTGTTATTTAAACCTGGTGGAAAGCCCTTTTCCAACCAATTTCCCTTTCCCTGGGGGTTTTTTTGGGGGGCTTTTTGGGGTTTAACCAGATTTTTTGCCTGGTTTTGTTTGGTACCCTTTTTTTGATGGTCTTTAATACTTTCGGTCTTTCTTCCCTTTCGGTATACCCCAAATTATTTTGGGTTTTAATCTGTTACAGAAGGGAAAATTGGGTTCAAAATTTTAAAATTTTTAAAAAAATTTTTATTTACGCCTCAAGAAGAGGCATGATTTTTCATTTTCGGAATCTTTTTAAAAATTTTCTCTTGGTCAACAAAAACCCGCAAACCCCCAAAGAAAATTTAAACTCAAATGTGGGAAAATTTTCTTGCTATTTCTTTTTGGGGGATTTGAAACCTTTTAAAAATTTTTTTGGCCGGGTGTGGTGGTTTAAAGGAAAAATATAATTGGCCTTAAAATTAAACAAAAACTATTTCTGAATTTACTTTAGGAATTTTAATGAAAAGCCCCCTTGACCCTCCGGATACCCCTTTTAAAGTTGGGGGTGGTTATTTAAAACCAAAAACCCTTTTTAAAAAAAATTAAGGGAAAAAAAATTTAAACTTCCCCATGAAAAAAATTTTTAAATAAAAACAGAAATTAAAGGGAGTTTTTTTATTTAATTTTTTTACGGGAATATTATAAAATATTTAACCCTCTGGAAAAAACAAAATTAAAAACCAAGGAAATTGGGGGAAATTCCCGTAACCAAAATTGTTAAAACTTAAAAACTTTAATTAAGGGTTTTTTCCCAAATTTTTCCCAAATTTAAAAAGAAAAAACTTTGAAGAAAGATTCCCTTTGGAAACCAAATTAAAGGGGAATTAAAGGTAGGAAACAAAAAGGGGAACAGGCACAAAAATTTAAAATAAGAAAATAGAATGTTTCCCCTGATAAAAAATTTGTGGGTAAAAGGGTTCGACAGCCCAAAAAAGGATTTTTAAAATTTTGAGGCAATCCCCCAAAAATCCATTTTAAAATGGGAAAACCAAAAAAACTTCCCCAAAAATAATAATCATTTGAAAAAAAAAGAAATGGGGTTAGGGTCCCCTTTTTCACCCTATATTTTTTTTCTGCCCATGATTGGCCAAGCCACCAGGAATTTTTTTTGGAATCTTTCCCGGCTGTTTCCCCACTTTGGTTTTCATCTAAACTCCTCCTTTTTCTAAAACAAAAAATTTGATTCAAGTTTAAACTTAACATTTTCTTTATTGTTTGAACCCAAGGGTTTTTTTTCCAGGATTTTTTTTTTAAAAAAAACTGAGCCCAATGTTTTCCTTTATCTCCTTGGGGAAAATTTTACTTCAAAAAAAAGGTGGGTTCCCAAAACCTTTTTTGCAAGAAAGGGGCAGAAGTTTTTAAATTTTTAAAAAGGGAAGAGGGACTTTTTTTAATTTGCACTAAAAATGTTTGGGTGTTCCAAAAAGAAATTTACTTTTGCACAAAAAATAAAATTTTTACTTGGGGTTTCAATCACAAAAATTATTAAGGGGTTTTTTAAGGGAAAAATGGAGAAAACTCAAACATAATAAACTAAAAAACCCTTCATTAAAAGGTGGGCCCGGCAGGAAACTTGGAAAAGGAAAAAAATTTTTTTGAAATCCCCTCAAAAGGGAGATGGAAAAAAAGGGGGAACCCAAAACAAAAGGAATTATGAAGGGGGGAAAAAACGGAAGGATAGGGCCCCGTTGAAAAACAGAAAAATGGTTTTGAAATTTTTTAAAAATCCCCAGCTTCCCCAAAAGGGGAAAAAAAGGGGGGTAAAAAAACAATAGGGAAGGGAATTTTTTAAAGTTTGTCGGAAGGGCTCGGGGGAGTTGAAAAATAGCGAAATAATTTTGGGTTTGGGGAATTTTTGGGAATCTTGTTCCCTTGGGAAAAAGGCGAGAAAAAGAAAAAAATTGTGGTTTGGGGACCCATATTTTAGTTTGTGCTTTATTTTGTTCTTTTTAAAAATTTCAAAACGATTTTTATTTTTTCCTTTTAAGCTAATTTTAAAAATTAATTGGGGGGAAAGTGGGGTTAAATTTTTTGAAAAAATTTCCAGAAAAAGAAGAAGAATTTATTTGGTTCCAAACAGGGCATTTTTCGTTTTTTTGGGGAATTTTTATCATTCCTAAAGTTTTTTTCATTTTCAGGAAATATGTTTTCCAAATATTTAAAGTTTTTTCTTGTTTTTTCAGGGGTTTTTACGATTTTTTAAAAAAAAAAGTTGATTGAAAATTTGGGGGGAAAAATTTTAGAGTTTTTTTCAGTTAAAAAAAATTTGTTTTAAAGGAACAGATGAAAAAATGATTTGGGAAACCCGGCAGGTTTTATTTAATGTTTTGATTAAAGGGGTCATTTTATACCATTAAAATCTGGGTTTTTTAACATGCAAAAAAAACATGTTTTTCCTTAAAAAGGATTTAAGGTTTTGGGTTAAACCCTTTTTTCCTTAAAAATGATTTAAAGGGGGAAATTTTTGATTTTTAAAAAAAAGTTGGGGATCTTTGAAAAATTTGGGAAAATTAAATTTGGGGCCCCGACCCCCCCCGCAATAAAAAAAATTTTTGGTTTTAAAAAAACAGCCAATTTTATGAAAAATGGTATTAAAAAAAGCAAAAGGGGTGAAAAGATGTTGAAAACATTTTTGTTTATTTTTTTTAAATTTGGAAAATTTCCAAAATCCCGGGGTTTAAAAATGGTTAAAAAAGACAAAAAAGGGGGCATTAAAAAAAATGAAGGGGGTTTGGGGTTTTAGGAATTAAAAAAGTTTGGGGTTTTTCCCCTTTCCTTTTTTGGACATTCAATTGGTTTTCAAAGATTCCCCCCCAAAATTTTTAAATTTTGGAAAATTTGATGGGCATTCTGTTGATGATAGCTTCAAAACTTCTCCCTGTGGACACTGGGTGCTACAGAAACATCATTATGGTAGAACTGGTGTAGTCACACATAGAACTCCCTGTCTCCTGCCCAAGACATCACCTGTTTTGTACAAGGAATGTGTAGAGCTAGCCATAAATACACTTCTGTATCATAACCATCATGTGCCATGTTGATAAGCATGGGGGGGCATAGTTCACATCTGACACTATCATCAGTCTTGGATCAGGTCGTTTTTTCTTTTTATACCATTTTGGGCCAGGCTATCCAGGTTTTGATCTCTTTATCTTCCCCTTGCACTTTTCTCATCAGTTTTGCCAAATGTCAATAGGTTTTCAGGTGTATTTATTCTCATAATGTGCCCAAAAAATATTGACTGCCTATGTTTAATTTATAATTAATTTATGGTTTACATTTCTGTTGTACCACTTTCTCATTAATTTTTATTTTTGTTGCTGTTGTTGGTTCCCACCTTTGGGATTTTTGGCATTTTTCCCCAGATACCCATTTCCATTGCCCTTAGAAATTTTTCCCGTTGTCAGCTTATTTTCCCTAAAAAAAAGAAAATTTTGCCTTTAAAAGGGGAAAAAATGTTGGAAACCTGCCTTTTAAAAAATAAGAAATTTTAAGGTTATGGGAGTTCCCCGAGGGCTTCAACAGGAATTTAAAAATTTCAAAGTTTTTTCTTTAAAAATTGAAAAAATATGAGAAATTTAGAAGAATTGGGGGAAAATTAAAATTTTAAGGGAAAAAAAATTCAATTTTTTAAAGAAAATGCATTAAAATTTTTGTTCATAATGAAACAGGATCGGGAAACATTAAAAAAGCAGGGAAATTTTATTTAGGGGAGATTTTTAGGTTTGAAAAAATTGGTTTAAAAAAACTTCCCTTTTTTTTTAAAAAAAATGTTTAAAAATTCCCGTTCTTTTTGAAAAAACCCCCAAAAACAGGGGGCAGTGGGAGCCGCCCAATTTTTTAAAATTTTTTCTTTGCGGAGGGGTTTTATTGGTTTGAATTTTTCAAGGAGATTTTAAAAAGAAGCCCTCCCCTTTAAAATTTCATTATAAATAATTTCTAAATTTTGCCCCTTTATCAGAAAAAACCCAACAAAAAAATACATGGCCAGTGTGAGTTTGCCCTATTTTAAAATTTTTTCCCGGCCGGCAGGGGTTTTAAAAAATTGGTTTGGAAATTTGTAAAAGGCAATTTTTAAATGTGAAAAGGGGGCAACCCAATTTAAAATTGGGGCATTTGGCCCAAATTAAAATAACTGGCTTGGGTTTTTTTACCCCAATTATTTTTTTTTTGCCAATTAAAAAATACATGGGAATGAAATTTTCCAGCAATTTAAGAATGATTTTAAGAAATTAAAAAAAACAAAGGAACCGTTAAAAATCAAAAAAAATTTTGGTCAAAAAACCTGGGGAAAAAATAGATAAAGAGGGAACAATTTTTTTAGGGTTTTAAAAGGGGGGTTAAAGGGGAACAACAGAAAACCGGGGAAGGTTAATTGGCCCCGGGCAGGTTGGCCAAAAAACCCGCTCCTTTAAAAAGGCAAAAGCTTTTTTCCAAAAAATTTTTTGGCCCGCCCAAAAAAAAAATCCATGCTAATGACATATTGCTCTTAGCAATTAATGACAGTGATTTGCAAGAATTAAAAGTGAAAACAAAGGATTACAGTTACACAATACAAAAACACAGGTTATGGTCACAGCTAAGGTGTACAGGGGCAGCAAATGGGATAACACTGAGATAAGTAGAGACATTCAATTATTTGCCATCAGTGATAGCAATGGGTGGAAAAATTAACAGTCAACATACAGAATAATCCCCGGGAAGGTTAACCCGGTCAACAAATGCCCGCAGAAGTCGGATGTGTCGGCCTAACGGCGCAAGAACACAGCTCTGCTGTAAACAGGCACAACGCAATCACGTCCGAAAAAAACTCCGGATGAAAGCAGCAGAAGAAGAAGAATCCATGCTAAGGCAGCACTCCCATCAGATAAAGAAAATTATGTGCAACGTTCCTGTCTGTGGAAGTTGGCAAACAAGCGTTAGAATGTGATATATTGACCATACTACTGTATGACTGTGAATCAAATATGCTGAATAAACTAAGTAACAAACTGCTAGAGGCCACAGAAGTGTTGTTTCTACAATGAATGATCCTATGAATTGCCAGGAAGACAATTGCCCAAGTACTGTAATAGGCTAAATAACAAAGACAGATGATTACCCGCATTAGAAAAAGCAATCGTCATTTTTTGGGCATGTTAAGACATAGTTTAGATTAGTTTAGTCGACGGATCAACATCATGGCACACAAGTGTAACCCATAAGTGCAAGCCTGAGTCTGGAGAATCTCAGCTCAGTGCATGAACTCTGTAGCACCGGCGAAGATCCTCATGTTAAGAGATGAGAGGATCTAGACAAGGTAGTGACAGCTGGGAACATCAGTGGTTTAGGTAAAGAGGGATAATGTGCTGCATGGGTTGCATGGGGCACATGTTGATGATCCTTTGTTTTATACTATCCTTCATTTCATTTTCTTTTTATTTATTTTGTGTTTTTCTTGTTACAACACAGGCTCCGTGGCGAAGGGGTTACGGGTGCAGTTCGTAATCCTGCATACAGCGTTCGAAACATAGCTGCGGGCAATTTGGCAGCTGACCATCTTGCGTTGGTTTTTTTATGAAAATGGTATGAGTGTCGCTTGTCCAGAAAGCAGTGGTAAACTACTGAACTTAAACTTGCCCAGAGATCACAAACAGCCAAAAAATGCTGTGTCCTGTAAAGAATATGCAACTAATTTTTTAACTTGTTACATCATAAGTTGGGACTACCATAGTTTGTATTTTCCCAGTCATCTATTATATTATTTATAAACTTCTCTGTGTTTGTTTACTTTATATTATGAAACACATTTCATTATATTCTTATTTCTAGATACCAGGTATAGATATCCTTCCAGCAGCCGGCACAAACTCCAATGATAGCTCGAGCGCTGTATCCTTCTACACTTCTGCAACTGTGGTGAATTCTCGACCCATGGCCCAAGCATTTGAAGTCAATACCGCAGAAGTTCGACCATTTTCTGCTCTCTCCAAGTTACAGAACAGCTCAGATTTAACTATTGAATCTGTTAGAAAATGCTTGGAGGAACGGTAAGGTCTTTATTTGTCCAAAACAGCTACAGGCTCTTCAGGTTTCAGAATCAGCCAGCTAGGCAAATAAGTTTGTCAATCAGCTACAACATTTTGAGTATTTTCAAGTATATATCATTTATATACAGTTGGTCAGAGAAGGCATTGTGCATTTGGATGGTATATTTTAGTGACCATTTTTGCATAATTTTAGGTAGCTTCAGAGTTTATGGGCCGATTATGAGAAGAAATTGAGTTGAAAACTTAGTGACAACTCTCAAACTTGATGGGAAGAGAGCAAGGGGAAAACAAAGAGTAAAATACCTGAATTGTTTGATGATAGGCATTACCAAGACAAGAACATAAACCTGGTCCTGTGGTAACCCTGAGAGATGCTGATTCATGACCGCACACGCCTCTCACATTATGGTGACAGATGTTAGTTAGTCGACAGATCTTCTTCATTGCACATCGAACCATTCAGTCCATAAGTGCTCGGATCTTCTCCTCAGCAAATCCTGCAGCGTGTAGCGGCTCACGACACCAGTTCTGTGGTTATTGCTCTTCTTTGGCTTCCTGCGTAGTGTTCTTGTTTGGCCACACCTCTTTTAACTTGGTGTTCTCGCAGCCTGACCATGGTTGTAGATTCCCAGTCGTCTATTATATTATTTATAAACTTCTCTATGTTTGTTTACTTTATATTATGAAACACATTTCTTCATCTTTGTATCATTTTGATGTAATTGTAAACTAAGCATTGCCTATACTGAGAATTGTTGAATTTCAAGAAATATGGAAGAAAATGTGTAATATCTTTACAAGAATGACTCTGAAATATTTCTATTGCATGAAGTGTACACTGTTGAATAGTAGTACCATTTGTCTGGTACAATCCTCAGTGAACACAAAGAATAGAATTGATGTTCACATTTCTTACGAGTCTTGACCCGTTCACTTGCATCATTGATGTACTACTTTAGCCTTGGGAATTTCCACCCATAATTGTTATAATTGCTTATTCGTCCAGTAATCTGACATAGAAGTTAAATGAAGGTAAACCTGTCAGGCATTATTAATACTTTGTATGATCTATCATACTCGCTCAGAAAGTCGTGGCGTGCTGATGAGCGTAATCTAGCCTAGGAATCAACATACAGCTGAAAGATGCTGGCGTTGACCGCAATATCCTGAAACAGGATGGAAACGCGGGGAAAAAAAAATGATCTATCATATTTACTATTCAGAATATTTGTACATTTGTCATCATTGGTCACTAACGTCCTTAAAAATCTGAACATCGAAAAAATCTGGCTCATAAACAATGTCATCTCGGAGACACTGAGATACTTGGGACATATTTAATGTCACAGTGGTTTAGAGAGAACAGTAGGACAGGCGTGGTCCTGGAATAGGTGGCAGAGGCTGGCCAGCATGAAGAGGAACACAAGATGTTGCAAACACATTGGGCATAAAACAGCAGACGGCAGGAGAACTGGCAAAGAATTGAGAATCTTCTGTTGACCGTGATGAAAGTGATATTCTGCAAAAGACCTGCTTCATTATTTGTTTAGCGGTCTGATATGAGTGTTCTTATAGCAGGCCACAAGGTTGTATGCCTGTCTGATCTTTGGGGACTTTTGACTCCACTAGGATCCAGTCACGGTGGCTTTTTACAAAATAAGGAGCCTGTAAATATGTATACTACCCCTGATCTGAGGATAAACACTTGGCATCTAGTCTTCTCAGATATGGGCTAAAAGCTCAGGGGACTTCTGTGCATGTTGTAGACATTAAAAATCCCTCAGCAGTTGGAAATCTACAAGACTAGGCCAACTAACCCACTGTCCCGGCTACATTTCCAATTTTAAAAAAAAGAACATTCACAGCATATTCTGACGGGTTTTTGTTTTTTTTAAGTCTGCTGAATTGATATACAAGGATATCTGATGGTAGTTGAATTATTTTAAGTTAGTGTCTTATATGAAAATTGTCAGTAAGGCATTTGAAGCTTTTGATCCTCACCAGTGGAGTCTGTGCACTATGCTCAGTCTCCTTGTGTTATGTATAGAAGAAGTTTTTAAAAAGTCCATTGCATATCCTTTTACAGGACGCCACAGTCAACCCCAGCATTTTTATGTTATTTGTGATCTCTTGATAAGTTTACGTTCAGTAGTTTGCCATTGCTTTCTGAACGACCGGCACCATACCATTTTGTAAAAAAACAACCAATGACAGTCTGCTACCAGCAGCTGTGTTTCAAAAATGGTATGCAGGATTAGGAACTGCGCCCATAACCCCTTTGCCACAGAGCCATAGAAGAAGTACTTGTGAAATATCTGTGTGCAGTGAAAGTGATCCTTGATCAAAAAGACCACAAACATTTGAAGCTTTTTAATGTTGAATTCTTGTGCATTACTAAGAATACACTTTCTTTTAATACATGACCTAGATTACTAGATGACTCTCATTTCTTTTCTAATGCCTGCGCTCTTCCCTTTCAGCCTGAGCACAATGGACACGGTTTACCGAGCTCACAAGTTAGAGCTGGACAAGTTGGTGTCAGATATTGCAGATGCTAAAGAGAACATTGAATCTTGCGAGCAAAGAGCTCCAAGCTTGGAGAGTCGTTTTAGGTTTTTCCAGGAATTGAGGGGGTATGTTCGGGACTTGGTAGAATGCCTAAATGAGAAGGTATGTCCCTTCTTTTTCTTGCTCCTAGCTCACTTGTCCGGAATACATTTCTCCATCAGTGCAAACCACACTGAGAGAGATGTGTTAGGACAATTAAGCTCTCAGCTCGTTGAATACAAAGCATGGCTCAAAAGTGCTATAACTCGAGTTTCAAAGCATAAACTATTTTTGTTAAATTAGTAATCAGCAGTAAATGTAAAAAAAAAAAAAAAAAGAACATTCAGAATAGCAATGAACTTAAGTGCTTTTTTTTTTTTTTTTTCTGGGTGAAGGGAGAAGAATATGTATTTTGTATTACATATGTGATGGATGTCTGCTATTAGAGGGGACAGCCCTTCTTGTTTATAGGCATATGTTTTTGTATGAAGTCAGGGGCCATGCTATGTTTGAGCAATCACCGAATTTAGGTTGTCATCCTTGCCAAAATGTTTAATTTCATGCAAACATGTATGTTTTTTTTCAGGTCAGACATCTGCAGAATTAGTCATGTCCTAAATGTAAAGATTTTGTGATGTAGGTGGATAAGAATTTGCATTTCAATGCATAGTCTTGGGTCGTTGTTGGTTCTCATATCTTGCAGTGGGATTTGATTGTTTTGTTGCATACAGGATGGAATAACTGAGCTTAGTTTACTGCTCCAGTCTGCATTCTGCTGGCAAAGGTGTTTGGTCTTCTGTTGTAGTTGCTACCCTCAGAGCTTGAAGAAATTGATGTTTTGTCATTTGAATCCTGTTTGATCGATGGTTTCAAGAATCATCATCGTTACATTCAGGGCAAGTGTGTAGATGCTCTGTCAGTCTTGTGAACACCCTCCCCTATTAGGTCTCGTACGTTGCAAATTTTATTGCCCTTTCAGTTATATTTGAAATTTATATGCTCCAGTATGGTATTGACACCTTTGTTAAGATTTCATTCATTGTGTGTTCTCATCACATTGTCACTCTGTTGTGACCCAAGTTTCTACCTCATTCTCATTTGTTTAAAACAAGCGTTGGTTTTCTTGAATTCATTTACAATAAAGCTGAAATGTTTGCACCTTGCTTCTGGTGGATCAGTACATTTTTGGAAGTCTGAATTGACCTCCGTCAATCCCTACAGTTGATTGGCCTGGCTGCAGTGATGCAGTCTGGTTTCCAAAACACCACTACAAGTTTTAGAAGTGTCTTGGTGAGCTCTGGTTTGCTAATGCAAGCAATCAGTCTATGAATCTCTGACTGTACTTACATCTGCTGGTGATTGTTCTGTGCCTTCTCCATACAGTTGTGAGTGGGTTTTCTCATGTTTAAATGTTGCCATGGCAGTTGCTGTATGGCTTACTTTTTGTGGTTTTCATCTGCTATATAATTGTTCATATTCTTAGCTTGCACACCTTTGTGTTTTCTATCTTGTCTAGATTGGTTGTTGGCATGTATGGCTTAGGGGTAGTTTATGCAGTTTCACAGTATCGACATACTGGGTTTGAAAGTCAGCCGCTGGCAATTTGGAAGCAAATTGCTTTGCATAGATTTTCAAAATGATATAAGTTGTTCACAAAGCAGTGGCAAACAATTGAACGTAAATCTGCCTAAAGAATCAGTCAGAACATATTGGGGTTGATTGTGACGTCCTGTAAAGGACACAGCTAAGTTGGTTAGGCATCCATTCTACTATCTAACAATTTGGGGGAAAGAAGTATCATATCAGGTTCCTGTGAACAAATTCTCCTGAGAATATCCTCATCTGGATTCAAACTTTGAACCTTTGGGGTCAGTACCAAATATGATACCTCTAAGCCACTCCAACTTCTTGGTACAAGCTTCGTAAGCAGTCCAGTTTATAACTTCAAGATTACGCCTGTTCTTTAGTTGCCAACTGCAGTATTGGATCCTCCAAGCTGAAATTATGAAAAATAGCTTCAGATTACTTCTAAACTCTCATCTCCCTCTCCATTTTTGCCTTCTTCTTCCTTACACAGTACTTTCACTCTATAGCCAAAGTCAAATTTGATGTGTTTTATGTTACATATAAACACTGTAATCTATTATAAACTATTAATATTGTTGCTTGCTTTTTATAATCCTATTTTATACTTTTGTTTTCTAAAATTGTTCATGGCAAGGCCTTCAGTGACCTTACTACTTATGTCCCCGTGTAAGAGTATCTCTTTCACACTGAGATTCCTTTCAATTTGTTATATTCTCTAATACCTTATCATTACAGTCTACTGAAGATCATAATTGTGGGAAGATCTGAAGGCAATGGAATTAGAGGGTATAAAATATCATTGGAAAGACAACATAAAGTTTGGTCAGGATTCAACTGGGTAGAAATACTTACAGACACAAGACAGAGGCTGCCAATCTACAGTGCAGGGTTAGATTGATGATGGTGGAGACTTTATTAGTTTGTCTTCTGAGGTGGTACATTGCAAAACCTGGGATAACGTTGTTATTTATGTTGAAACGTGTCAGTATGTTGTGTACTAATGCTTTATTTGTTTGCTTCTCTCAGGTTCCAGTAATTATTGAGCTTGAGAATCGTGTCAACAATTTACTCAAAGCACGTGCAGATCGACTCATCAAGCGAAGACAGCAAGATGTGCAAGACCAATGCCGCGACTATATGACAAGTCTGTTTTGTAGCTCTTTCCTTTTGGGCTGTTTGAATGTGTAGATGAAGACCACCTTATAAAAACTGCACTCATATTGTACAATTTAAATTAAAAGGAAAATTATCAGTATGGTATCTTATACCATTGCTGGCATTTCCTGGCAGGGTTTAGTAGACAGTTGACAATTAAAAGCTGTTTGCCTAGGTGGTTGTATGCAGGGTACAGACTATGTTCTAAACATTTCACCCACAGCAGATACAAATCGCTTGCCTTAGTGAAGATTGGTCTTGGTGTAGGAGATAATATCCTTACTTCTGCACCAATTGCTCATCATTGAACTTCAGCTTTTAACCCTAAGGTACTTCAGCAGTGAGTAGTGGGAGCAAAGCTTCAACTTTAAACCTCTCTGAGCTTCTGGGTGTGGGTGAGCCAGGCAGCCCCAGGATAGAATATAAATTGACCACAAATGTTATAGCTAGAGAACTAATACTGCACTGACATCTTGCAATCCTGAACAGAGTGGCTGTTTTAGAGGTGTTGGTATTGGCTGTGTTTATTCCATTGAGATAAACTTTGGTGTAAATACATGCTCTTAGTTTTATAAGTCAACACCACCAGGCACCAGGCTCTATAGATGCTCTATTTCCCTTAGCAAATGTCGTAATGTGTAGATACTAATCATTCCAGTAACATATTGTTTGTCCCCTCATGCGTCTCTTCTTGCTGGAACCAACCTTCATCTAAACTCGGGCATTTTTAAATATGTTGCTTCATCTGTTATTGTGTGTTCAACTAGCAGTCGTTAATGTAATCTTTAAAATGTCTCCTGTGTCGATTGTTAATGTTCTAACTACTGGCACTCTTGAAGCGAACAGTTTCCCTCACTTGTTAACTCTTACTTCAACATGACCCAGGCAGTATATTCATGTACATCATTGTGATAGAGACATAGCTGTGCTCAGTACCCACTCATGCCACACATATCCATTTTTAACTTTAAACAATAAGAACTGAGAATCTGACACTGTTGAGTTTCATGAAACCGTTAAAATTAGATATATGGATTACAATACACTGGGCATATGTAAAAGTGTTGACGGTAAGTAAAATCTGGACCAGTAATTTTTTCCTTTTCAAAAAGAGAATGTAAAGTTTAAAACTAATTGTGATGTTATAAAGTTGGCAGTCCACCTTGGGTTTCTCTGGTTGTCATATGAATTATTTGAACAAAGCTTACAACTTATCTGTGATATATGCACCCTTTGCTTCAACACTTGCAATTTTGGCAGGCATCTATATTTACGGTTGTTTCCCTCTGTTTATGTCAATTTGACTGTTGCACCATGTCTTTTTGAATTAAGTGTTTTGCTTCTCTTAATTTAATTATGTGGTTCGTGAGTTTGATCTACCTGGGAATTTTAGTTACGTTTCTGCTTGCCTAAGCTTTGAAACATGTTTTTGCTTACAGTGTGTCAGTGAAGATCACTTAAATGCCATAAAACATATCTTCAGTATGGTGGCCCATAATGTCTAAGTATAACACGCATGGGGTGGGGTGGTCACTGGCCAACTGTCACTTCACATATCTCTGATACTCGTTTTATGAGGCTGGATAGACACTAGCACTGTACTGGTACTGGTGATGGTACTATCGGGGATCACATCCAGGACTAGAGTTGGTAGAGGACTGTACTGACCTATTCAATCAATCAATCAGGTGCCATCTCCACAATGAAGGTTGGCTGCAATGGATCTCCAACACTGTCTGTCTCTCGCCCTGATTGTACATTCTGTCAGACTGATGTTCGTCCATCTCTTGATGTTTTCTGACCAGTTATGGCACCTTACTTATTATTTCTGGTGTGCATCTGGAGGTTTTGTCAGCTAATGTGTCTTTAAGGTACACCACACCATGCAGCAGCAAGTGCAGGCAGCCTTAAACTGGGTAGACACTAGAACTGTATGGTCAGCGATCATTCCACTAGCCATACTTGATGTGTGATTGGCTTTTCCCTGTGAATCCCAACTATCACATAATGTTCTTTTATACTTTACATGTGCTCAGAACATACTAAAGAAATCTGGCTTCCCCAGTGGTCATTTCCTGTGTGTATTTAGCCTCTTTGTAAATCATGCACAAGTAATTTTTTTAAATGGCTATTTCTCCAACTGAACATTAGCTGCAAAACTTTCTGCTACTGAACGAGTTAATAACTCAACCTCCAACAGATAAATACCTTCTTCTTTGTTGCGATTCAAACACCTTGTCTGCAGATGTGTGGAATAGACATTCTAACATCTCAGTCAATAATCTTTCCTCTGGATAAGTTGGAAGATGTGAATTATAAGAGATAATGGGTTTCAATGTTTTTTTTGTTTTTTTTTAATTTCTTTTGAGGGAAAAAAAATCAACAATGATATATCTCTTTTTGTTTCTTTTGCAAGTTTTGCTTACCATTTCTTTTGACTTTTAAAAATATGCCTTCTAGGTTTTGAGCTAATGGGTATAAGTAAAAATGGTGGCAATTCAGAACGGTCAAAGTGATAGTGAACACATCACCCATCAAGGGTTGATTGGTCTGTAAAAATGTGGGGCTAGCACCATATATCCACTATATCTCAAGGCATGTACAAGGCTCCTTTACTTTTACTGTTGTTGATCTTGGATACAACTAATTAGCTTGCGTAAATGGGTGTAATGCAGATAGTATAAAGCTGCACTGGGTAAGTGGGTGTAATGCAGATAGTATAAAGCTGCACTGGGTAAGTGGGTGTAATGCAGATAGTATAAAGCTGCATTGGGTAAGTGGATGTGATGCAGATAGTATAAAGCTGCACTAGGTAAGTGGGTGTAATGCAGATAGTTTAAAGCTGCATTGTGTATTTTTCTGCCACTTTTCCTTTTTGACTGATACGTTTATCTTATTCATGATTGGTGTCATTTTATTGTATCATATAATCAGCTCTCCTCCTCCTTATCTGTATTATCTGTTAGGAATGCTGAGCATATTTATATTGGCCATTAGAGCTATCATTCTATTTCTAGATAATCTGTCAATTAATCAGTCATTCATTAAGTGTAGGGTCTAGTTTATGGCAAACAAGTTAATTTGTCATTCACTTTAAGATGCATCACTGAATATGCAGCATACATATCTTCTGTAGAATACTGACATATGTTAGACATATTGGAATACAAGAACAAGTTTTTCAAAGATATAGATACATTTTGTTAAGGCACTAAGTGTGAAGAGATGATGAGCAGATTTCAGACAGTTTTGTGTTTCTTTGATTTATTTAGGCACGGCTCGTGTCAAAGTTGATGTTGAAGCAAGGGAGGAACAGATCAGACAGAGGCGGACTGCAGAGAGAGAGGCTCGGAGGCAAGTATTCATAATTTAGCTGTAAATATGACTGACACATTGGCTCACAGATATGGATTAATTCTGTAACACTGGTTTATGCAACATGCATGCACACTGGGACACACTGATTTGTGTTTGTAAAACAGTGTTGATTATTGATATGAAGGCCAGTGATTGGTTGGTTGGAATGCCATCATGTTGGGTTGCTCACTCTTGTTCAAACTGACGGATGAAGGAACTGTTACTATAGTTCCACCCCAGGAAGCAAGCAACACACAATGGATCCTGAATAATGTTCATTCTATTAAAGGGGGAAATGGCAGTGTGAGAGGGAGCTTATCACCTTGGTCTGTTATTAATGACCTGGTTGGCCTAGGTTGAAAAGGATTGCAATTATAATCTCTCCTCCTCTTCTCTTCCCCCCAACCCCCTTCCATTCAGGTCTGCAGTCTGCTTCCATAGATCACACAGGGAGAATGTCAGAACAGTGCGCTAGCACCAGTGATACTTTATATATATATATATGACTGACACTTTGCCGTCTTGACAGATGATGCTTTGTTATACCTCTCCATAGCACAAAACCTGTGTTGAATTTAGAGACCTTGTGTTGCCCATGCAGCATGATCCCTCTCTCAACCTGCCTGGTTTACTCCATTGTAAAGCTAACACTAATACGTATGGAACAAGACAAGCTGCATAAGCTGCCAGATCAGTAGAGCAATGCTTTAACTGTCCACCTGTCAGAGTTTCCATCCTTGACCTGTTCAAGGCTTAGGGCCTAGTCTCCCCTGCCATGACATTTAGTCTTTAGGTTTCCACACACCTCATATATATATTTATATTCTCTCTCTCTCTCTCTCTCTCTCTCTCTCTCTCTCTCTCTCTCTCTCTCTCTCTCTCTCTCTCTCTCTCTCTCTCTCTCTCTCTCTCTCTCTCAGGATCACACATGCTATATTCTTTTGTGTATTGGCATGTGAAGACAGGATTTGGCAGACTGCGTGGAAGAAATCATTCCTGATTTAACGGGCAAGTCGGCGTTTACCTGCAAAGTGTTGTGGAACGTAATGAGCACGGCAAGGCACGTAAAGCGCCCTGGTCATCCACTGCACCTGTATTCATCTCCAGTCGTCTTGACTTGTCTTGCCACTGGACTCATATGGACTCTGGCGAGAGAGTGAGGTCGACGAATTGCGCAACTCTTCCTCACTTTAATCCAATTCATCGCGCAAGTCATTCTTCATCCAACAACAACATTGGTTTTCTAATAGAAATGTTGCCTTCGCGGTGGCCTCTTCAGCCTGCATGTCTTAGATCTCCAACTGCCATTGAACTTTGGTGTGTATAAATGCACATGGATCCTCCTAGTTTTTCACCCTTATGCAGGAAGGCTAAACATCTTGCCCACTACCCCTGAATCAGGGCAGGGAAGATTATACTATCCTATTTATATGTGTACAAATCCATTGTCCACACCATATCAAGTCTGCTTAAGTGATGGTTGGACATCATACATTTAACCCAATCTGCTTCCTATTTGTCTTGAAATTACACATAACTTTCACCATTATTGTAGATATATTTTATTGATGTATCTTAACAAGTGAGCATGCATTCCTCTGTTTCCATAGACATCAATACATCATTAGCTTTGATACTTCTACCAATTTCTTTTAGAGCCAGAAGAAGACGGGCACGAGAAGCAAAGAACATAGTGGGTCACCATGATGGACTGTCATCTGATGATGAGGAGAGCAGTCAGTCATTGATGCTGAAGTTCACGGCTGAAATGGGTATGCCTCTATTTGTCACGTGTTACTATATTTTGTCTAAAACCAGCTTGTACATGTCTATTTTCATCTATTTTCTTAGTCTTTCCATTTTCGAAATTATTTTCAGTACAATTTTGCTTGTGAGGATTATTAAGACAACTGTTCTCTAATTAGCCAAATTAGATATATGAGAACAATCATTTCCATTTAAGCTGTGTATTAAGAGCTATGTTGGCTAGACGTTCACCTGCCAGCCCAGTGGTCATGGGTTAGAATCTGCATTGAGGCAGATATTTAACATGTAACTGAACGTCGAGGTCGACCCCCGCCTTAAATGGGTTCCGGGAAATGACTTGGAAAATAAAGGTAACAGGCATGGATACTGACCACATCATCCACGGGATCCGATTAATCAATAAAATAACAGTCTAGCACCATGTGCACAGTACTCCTTAAGGCGATGTGCGGCAGTAAAAACATCCATTTTTGGTCAACTTGGCTATTTTTGGAATAGTTCATTTTTAGACACCTTATCATGTCTTCTATCAGATTCTGTACTTGTTTTTGTTTAAAAACTTATTTTTATGCAATATTCATAATTTACTGAACCCACCTTCTGTGTCAAATTGTCTAATTATTGACAATTGTTGCGAAATTGACGGTTTTCAAATCCTAGCAACGATATCTCAGGAAAACACGACACGCGCGTGTAAGGTATCCCTGGAAAGGTCGTGAACTTCCGTAACTGTTCGTGATACTCCGTGTTCGTCTAATCGGAAGCTCTTCTGTGTACATCGGGTTTATTCGTGTCTATCATCTTCCGGAAACTTCCATATATGGAACATCGTAAGCAATCCGCGTTCGCCGATGGCTGAAATTGATCACGTGGGTTTCCAAAATGGCGGCTTTGTGTTGTTTACACCTGCCGACGTGCTGAAAGTTCATTGTTGACGACAGACTGACACGCATTGAAATATGCCTCGTTCTAAGAAATTTAACATCCAGTCATCTAGTCAACGTAAGTAATCTCTCAGACTACACCTCGCAAATGCTCGTAAGCAGCGAAAAGCCTATCAGAACGTCGTAAACGATACAGATAATTCTGAAACTACTGAAAGTAAGCGACCCATGCCACTTCTTCCAAATCCAAGTGTTTTGACAGTGAATCTGAATGAATCAGTGCTATCGTGTTCTTCTCAAAGTTGTGGAAGTGATTCTTTTATTACCCGAAGCCAATTTAAAAGAGATACGTATAAATACACAACATCCACTAGCAGCAAGTATGATTCTGGTGACGACAATGGATATCAAAAACGGGAACACAGAGTAATCAGAGTTGATTGTTCAGAAATTGAGGCAATAATCAAATTGTTATGTTGTCCAGTTTGTAAAAATGATAGTCTTATTTTGAAAACTGACAGCAAGAAAGCCAAGGGATTAGCTGTGTATGCAGAGGTTTACTGCTCTTGTTGTGAAGAAGTAGTGTGTGGAAGATACCTATCTGAAAAAAGTAATGGATCTTTTGCTGTCAACAGCCAGTCAGTATATTCAGCAATAGTTTGTGGGATGGGTGCAACAACATTTAATAATTTTGTGATGTCGGTTCCTAAATCAATCAATCAATCAATCAATCATTTAATAATGTTTGTGAAAATATGAACCTGCAAGGTATTCATCACAAAACATTTCACAGCAAAGCGAATAAACTATATTCAAAGATAGAAGATCTGGAGGACACTGTTTTTTCTCAAACCGTAAAGTATGTTCGACAGGCTCATGCACAACAGTCAGGCATAACTCTACATGACAATGATGTGCTAGATATTAGTGTCAGCTTTGATGGCACTTGGCTGACTAGAGGCCACACATCCCACATTGGAGTTGGCTGTGCAGTGGATGTTCTTACAGGAGTTTGCATAGATGCCCATGTTATGTCCACATATTGCCAGGTGTGTGAAACCACTGGTAAGACACTTTCCAGGGACAAACCAGATGAATTTGCAGCATGGAAGGCAGAACATCTTCTAAACTGTGACAACAATTTCACAGGATCTGCTGGAATGATGGAGGTGAAGGCTGCAAGGGTGCTGTGGCGACGGTCTGTGGCCCGTCATAAACTTCGCTACACGTCAATACTTTCTGATGGTGACATCAAAACATTTGCGGAACTTACCAAGATCAAACCATATGGGGATGACATTCAGATAGACAAAGAGGAGTGTATCAACCATGTCAGTAAACGCCTTGGAACAGCACTGCGCAAACTAAACTAAACTACTTAGTAGATGTGTGTCAGGACAAACTCAGAATTCAAATGAGTGTTTACACAGCTTGATATGGGCTCGATGCACTAAAGACAACTTTGCCTCACGCAAGCTCGTTCAGTTTGCAGTTGTAACTGCAGCAAGAGAGTTCAACTTTGGAGCTGCTGCTGCCCAAGACACTGCCCAGTTTTATGGACCTTCTACAGGCCTGCATATGCAGAGACTAGGAACATTTAGGATGCAGAAGCAAGTAAGAAATAGTCTGAAGTACAAGAAGGACAAACAAACTAAAAGACGCGACACTGTACGAGCGGCCAAACTGAAGAGACAAGGTGAGCTGCATGCTCTGGAGGGAGGTCCTGCATATTCAGCAGGACAATTTTAACACTCAAGGTTCAGTTTTACACTTTTTTTCTCCGTAAAAGAGTGCATTAGTAATAAAAAACAAAAACATAATTAGTTTTTCCCCGTTTTCTCATTTCGCCAGTTTTTTATACATAAGTACAATTGTTTTAAAAACTATTTGTTAGATTTCACTCAAACTTTGCAGAGATATTCTTTATTATATCACTTACATTGTGAGTAGATTAATCTTGAAAATTACATTTTAGTTTTTGTGCTACACTAAAAAAAAAAAAAAAATGTCATGAAAAATGTCATTACTATTTTCACATTTTGAAAAAAAAAACTGCAAAGAGATATTAAAATTTTCTACTCAACTTGTAAAGGGTCTATTTATTTACACATAAAACAAAGAATTTAGCCTGTACATTAAAAAATAATTAGAGGTACATTAAGAAATTCAAGATGGCCGCTGTTTATCTTTGTTTCCATAGCAATCGTTAAGTGCAAAGTCAATTTGACAATATTTTATCGATCAGCAGTCTTTAATATCAAACCCTATCCCATAAAAGAACATAGAAATTAAGTATTATGGAATTAAATTTTTTAAGGTTAGCATTGCCTTAAGATCTATAAATTGTTCCTTTGCTTGACTTACTGTATTTTCTTTTGTCACTGTTTTAATAACCCTGTCCAATTTGTGCATGTTAACAGAGGAGATCAGCAAGGCCCAGGAGACTTTGTTTGATGATGTCGTGGAGGACTTCTCTGAGATTGAATACGTCAAAGAGAAGTTCGAGAAGTGGAAGTTCACTTACAGAGATACCTACAGAGAGGCTTACATTGGACTCTGTTTGCCCAAGCTCTTTACTCCACTTATCAGGAGTGAGCTGCTCTTGTGGAATCCACTCAGTGTGAGTACTAGTATTGTTTACTTCATTAGTATACATCATTGATTGATTGATTGATTGATACATCCTTTAGCCATCTTGAGTTTTTAACTATCTGAAACTATAGCCATAGCTTCTTCAGTTGTGAACGCAAAGTGGTATCTGATTATGCCTTCATTTTTACAGGCATCTTTATTTTTGATCGTCTTACAAATTCCTTGCCAGTCTGGTGTACCTAAGATATTTTAAGTATCTTCATTTGTAATTATGCCTCTTCGAGTAAATCAAGCCAGTTTTCTCTTCTCATTAGATACCAAGCCACTCAATAGATCTTGAATAATTTCTGTTTGAATGCTTTTAATGTTCTTTTCCTTAAGTACACCAAGCATCAATAAAGAAACTACTTGTTATGGTTTGCTGGGTATAGTATCAGCTAACAATGGACAACAAACAAAACCTGTCAACAAGCTCAAGTTGACTGTTGCTTTCTTTGTATATATTCATGTTGGTGTCTGAAGGTGTCAAGAGAAGAAGAATCAGCTAGTATATATCTATTGATTTCTTTATTTAATTTCCTTTCCTGGAACGTCAAACAATCTTTGCCCACATTGTCAAGAACATTTTGAACCAAAATAGGCCTTATCAGCCATCTTAGAACTCACGGCTCCATACTTTCAACCCCACTGGATGAAATGAATGGTCATCATCATTCTTAATGGACAAACAACATACCCTGGGTTAAACCATACATTCTTGTATTACTTTGACATAACAGACACTGGCATAGTCTTGATAGCACAGTGTAAGTGTCTGCAAAACCAGTAGTCCTGGGATCAGATCTTCCTCAAGGCAAGATTTTTTTTTACTGTCATGGTTCTTGGGTGCACCTTCTGTATGGTTGGTTGGTTGTATCTCCTGTGGAAGACTGAGTTGTAATTCTAGAGTCTGATGTGTTGACACTCAAGTCAGTTGAGCCCTGACAAGGGCTTGCATCTGTCAGAGTGGGGTTGGTGTAGTCTCTTCTCTTCTGACCCACTGCCATAGTACCAGCTCCAAAGGGACTGCTGCAGAAAGCTCCTTCCCCTCTGTATGCTCTGACACCAGCAGGGTGTGCAAGACTGGTACTGGAACTTCACATCTGCAGAATTGTATACAAAGATGTAATCAGATCATGATTCAGCTCAGCACTGACAGGGATTCAGCCGATAATTGATTATATTTCCTCTGTAGGTTTTGGGTATTTCCTTATCAGCAGACAACAACCCAGTTTCTAGAGGTAAATGGATCAACATTTTCTGTGAGGTGTGGTATATCCAGTGTAATACTCAACGCCATTAAGTGCCATGTGATCAAGTAAATATAGACCCTGGACCATGTCATCAATACACCACTGGGCATGGGAACAAAATCCCATTACCATGGCCTTTTTTTAGTAAGAAGAAATATAATTTTACATGTTACCAGATAGTCTTCATTGTTGTAGTTTATGTCACAGTATAAAATAACACAAAGTAATGCAGCTTTACAGAATACAATTACGAAAACAACATAGAATGTTGTGGCGACTAGCCTTCATCAGAACACAACGCACAACATATAAACATGAGGAAGACAGTAAAGTGAGTACATTAAGGCATCAGAACAGAATGAGAAGGATGGAGAGATGAAAAAAAATTAGAACAATGAAAAGAAATTGACAAAAATATGTTATTTATCTCAGAATTCCGTTTGTTTTCCATAATTGTGTTCTGTAAAGCTGCATTACTTTGTATTATTTTATATTGTTTATATTTTCGCGACTTTAATACAGTTCCATTAATTTTATTCATACTTAAACTAGTTTTTGTCATAGACTGTTCTTCTTTGTTCCAGCTTTGTCATTCACAATATTTGTGTTATTTCTGTTGGCAGGAAGCTTGTCAAGACTTTGAAGACAGTCACTGGTTTAATTGTTTGGTGTTCCTGGGCTTTAGAGAAGGAGAAGACCTTGATAGATCTGATGATGACCTTCGAACGTTACCATCACTTATAGAGAAGCTTATACTTCCCAAACTGACCTGTATGTTGAAATTAATAGCTTACATGATACTTTACTTTAGATGAAGCAACAGATTCACTTGCAAATAAATGAACTTTTATTTCAGTGCCTGTTTTATAGCGATGAGGGCAAAATCATATTAATAAGCTGAATTCAACATGCAGCAGATACAATATGAATATAAATACAGCCAAAACTGAAGTAATGCAAGTTAGCAGGTCTCCTGGTCCACAAAGTATACAGATAAATATAAATAGCATATCTCTGAAACAAGTTAACAAATTCAAATATCTTGGAAGAATGATCACAGAAGATGGCAGAATAGACAGAGAAATCAAAATGAGAAGTAAGAAAGCAAGTGCGTTTATATAAATTAACTATCATCCATACTAAAACATCCAAATATGCATATGTTCGCAAAATGACAGATAATAAATAGCATATTCACACCAATCTTATGCTACCAATGTCAAACTTGGACATAATCCAAATCACACTTACGCAAAATAAACACCTGTGAGATGAGATGCTTGAGGAGAGCTGCCAACGTAACTATCCAAGACCGAATAAGAAATGATGTTATCAGACAGAGAGTGGGATCAACACCTTGTGCCACATATATTGAAAGACAGAAGATCAAATGGTTTGGTGATCTCGTTAGAATGCAACACCGTAAACTACCAACACTGGCCCTACATCAAAGACCATCTACTACGAGAGCAAGAGGACGCCTGAGAAAAAATGTATTGATGACATCAAAGACATTACACAAGTACACGGAATGACACTATCCAATGCCACCCATCGGGCACTGGAGCGCCTATTATCCCTCCCCACGAAGCTTGACGACAACAGTGAAAGAAGATGATGATGACATGATAATTTATGCAAACAGTTTTTGTTTTTACATCTTGTTTGTACATGTTCTTTTTTTTAAACATAAATTTGGTAATGTTGGCTTTTGTTTTATTCATAAAGTTTTACATTTTCATCATTATCAATACCATCTCAACTTTTATGGTCGGTTGTAATGAAATGATAAGGAAATTTGGGTTTATGAAACATGCTTTCATTCTTTCATTTAGTCTTTCACATTCTGTCCTGGTTATGCAGGACCCATACATTCTTGTCTTATTTTGACATAGCACGCACTGTCATTATAGGATAGTGCAAGTTTCATTCTTCTTGGGCTATGGTATTCTTTCCATTCATTGGTATGATATAATCACATTCTCAACACCTCAGTTTTCAAATTTACCTTCAGAACATTCATTTATCAGTTATCAGTTGGGGTATCTTCATTGCACTCCGGACAGGTCCATAGGTGCTCAGATCCTTCCCCCAGCATATGCATCAGCGTCCGGTGGCTAAAAGTGCCAGTAATGTGTTGGTTGACGAGGCACCTCGTTTTCCCAATGTACCTCTCGTGCTTGGCCGTGCCGATTCTTACTCTCAAGTCTTTCAGTGGATTCACTGACGTCAAAGTCCTCTGTTCTCGCCATATCTTTAAGGGCGTTAATAACATCGGCACGATCCATGGGCTGGCCATCTACAGGGGGTGCAGAGCCAGCCAGTTTATCTGCTCGTTCATTTCCCTCGACTCTCGCATGTCTCGGGACGAAGATGAAGGTGCCTTTATGGACAACAGACTTCCATAGTGATTCAGTCCACTGTCTGCGTACAGCTCCAGCTTCGATCTTCTGAATCATGCTCATTGAGTCACTTAGTACACACACGGTATAATGCTGTGATTCCAGCCATTTGAAAGTCTGTGTAACTGCCATCACCTCCATCGTCATGCTGCTCATGGTCATAAAGTGGGCACCACTGGATTCTTGAACGGTTCGGCTTCAGAACATTTTGTTTGCTTAATGCATCATCATCTAAATATTAACTCTTGCTGTTTGCAGTCAGTTTGAATATTGATTTTTCTTTTACCTATAACAGTTTTAGAATATTGGCTTGTTCTTCATAACGCAAACTTTTGAAAATTAACTTTTGCTTTACGTAGCAAAATCATTTTGAATGTTGATTTTACTTTTAGTTCGTACATCAAATATTTCCAAGATGACTTTTGACTTTCCTGAATGCCGCAGATTTTAGAATGCTGGCTCCGGGAAGGTTAACCCGGTCAACAAATGCCTGCAGAAGTTGAATGTGTCGGCCTAACGGCGCAAGAATGCAGCTCTGCTGTAAACAGGCACAAAGCAATCACATCCGGAAAAAAATCTGGATGAACGCATAAGAAGAGGAAGAAGAATGCTGACCTTTTCAAAATAGAGTAAACATCAGAATGTCTTCTACGAAGACATACATGATGTGCTAAATAAAATAGATAAGCAGGACAACATCATAGTTATGGAAGACTTCAATGCAAGACTAGGACATAACAGAGGGGGCATAGAAAAACACCTGGGAGCATTTGGAGATCAGCAAAATGAAAGGAATGATAACGGAAGTAGACTGATAGAGCTTTGCAGCCAACACGATCTCTATATAACAAACACATTCTATAAACATAAAGATTCGCAAGTATACACCTGGTATAAATGGAACAATCTAGATACTAAAAGCCAAATTGATTTTATATTAACAAGAAATAACAGAAAGAGAAATATATTAGATGCAAGAGCAGTGCCCAATTTCAGTATAAACACAGATCATAAAGCAGTCGTTGCCACAATAAGAACCATTAGAAGAAGAAAACAAAAAGCAGGAAAATACATGCCATGCTAATCAGTAAACTTAAAAAACCTTAAAGACGAGGCAGTAAGGGAAAATTATGAGAAAGAACTAACTGAACTCTTTGTAAAATTACCTACGGAAAGAAAAACAGTGGAAGAAGAATGGGAGACGTTCAAATCAAGCGTTTTAAATACTGCAAAAATAACATGCGGAACCACGAAAAAACGCAAAACACGGATAAAGAAAATAACAAGTTGGTGGAACGCAGAAGTAAAGAAAGCGGTAAAAGAAAAAAAGGAAAAATATAAAAAGTGGTTGAAGAGCAAACAGGAATGTGATTACAGAGAATACAGAATATCGAGAAGACATGTGAGTAGAATAGTAAAGAGGGAAAAACAGAAAGACTGGGAAGAGTATGGAGAAACCCTAAATAAAAACTACAAGGAGGCAACCAGAAACTTCTACAAAAAGATAAGTGCAATGCGAACCAGAGGAGTACCCTTTGACCCAACTGAAATAATTAACAGCGAAAATGGAGAACCAATAAGTGAACAAAAACACATCCTAATAAGATGGAAGCAGTATTTCGAACAACTTCTCAACATCCCATCAGATGTCACAGGAATTCAAGAGACCTACACAGATGTCACCGAGGAACTAGAACCAGACATACTAAAAGAAGAAATTATAGAAGCCATCAGATTAGCCCCATTGAACAAATCACCAGGACAGGATGAAATACCAAATGAACTAATTAAAGCAGCAAGGGAAGTAGGAACAGCTTGGCTACATAGACTATTCAACCATGTTTGGGTAGAACAACAGACACCACGAGACTGGGGAAACGCCATAATTATCCCAATTTGGAAAAACAAAGGCAGCAAAAGAGATTGCACACAATACAGAGGCATTTCACTGTTGAGTCATACTGGGAAAATATTTTGCAAAATTCTTGAAAAAAGATTACGAACTACTTTAGAACCCCAGCTAAGCGAAACGCAGCTTGGATTTAGGAAAAACAAAGGATGCACAGACGCCATTTTTGCTCTTAGACAACTTATAGAAAAATCAATTGAATTCAATGAAACACTCTACTTAGCCTTTGTTGACCAAGAAAAGGCATTTGATAGGGTAGATAGAAACAAGCTGTGGGAAATCCTTAAACAATATGGAGTGAGTACACATCTAACAAACCTATGTAGAAGTTTATACGACAACAGTGAATGCATAGTGAGAGCAACTGGAGGACACTCAGAACCCTTCACCATAAGATCTGGAGTACGACAAGGTTGTGTCCTGTCCCCTCTCTTGTTCATAACATATATAGACAACATATGTAAAGAAACCAGCCAAGCAGAGACAGCAAGAATACCGCATGACGAGAACACAGAAGAAGAACCATCTGCAAATCTAACCATTAGAGAACTCCTGTTTGCGGACGACCAAGCACTAATAGCAAAATCAGAAGCTGAATTACAAGACCACATGAATAGTCTAAACGAAATGTGTAGGGAACATAACATGAAAATTAGCACAAGCAAAACAGAGGTAATGACTATAACTAAAGAAGAACAAACAGCAACAATTCACCTAAACGAACATCCCTTGAAACAAGTAAAGAGCTTCAAGTACCTAGGAAGTATAATATCATCAAATGGCAGATCAGAAGACGAGATCGAAAATAGGTGCAGTAAGGCAAATCAACTCATTGGACAAATGACACCAATACTAAAGAACAAACATGTATCAATAACTACTAAGAAAGCACTTTACAACACAATCTTCCTACCAACTCTGTGCTACCAATGCCAAACCTGGACAATGACAGAAAAAGAGAAAAGAAAAATCACAACAACAGAAATGAGGTTCCTGAGAAGAATACTCAACGTATCAAGAAGAGATAAGATCAGAAATGAAGAAATCAGGACTAAAGTGGGGGTTAAAGCTGCTCTAGATTTTATTAGAAAGCAGCAAGTCAAATGGTTTGGCCATGCAAGTAGGCTACCAGTCAACAGCATGCCACAACAAGCAATGACGTACAGACCAGATGGAAACAGAGGAAGAGGCCGACCACGTAAACGCTGGACGGAGGGAATAACAGAATCCATGGGAATGTCGATATACGAAGCCCATAACCGGGCACTCTCACGAAGTTTATACTTCACCTCGACACCGCAAGGTACAAGAGGAACATGATGAGATGAGATGAGATCAGAATGTAGACTTTTTCTCTGCTTACAGTAACCATTTAAATGATGACCGTTTCTTTAAGACTATACATTATAGCATTGACTATTGCTTCATTCAACAATTTGAATGTTTGTTTTCTTGTGTCTGAATAATTCTGCATGCAAGTTTGTATTTTATCAATAGACTACATTTAGCTACCAAAGAGCTTATTTTAATATAATGGAATTCTAGAAATTGTTCTTCAACAATCAGCTTATATTAATATTTATCAAACTAAGAGGATATTTGTATTTCATTCTTGGGTTGGCTGTTTATGTTGTGTTTTGATATAACATTTTCATTGTCAGATAAGTTTTTAAAAATGTTTTTGTAGTTTTATTTCCCTTTAAACGGTGTTATTGCTCATTGACATAATCATTGATTGCTGTAGTTGATTTTATATATCTCGTTTGTTTTATCGATGTTCTTAATTTCTTTTCACATAGGCTAAGTTGTTTTCTATGTTAGCTCAGTAGCAACTACCCCCATCTAATATCTCATTCTTTACTCTATTTTATCTTGTCACAGTTTTGGTTGAAAATGTTTGGGATCCTTTGTCCACAACTCAGACAGCAAGGCTGGTCAATCTTACCATGAAACTGACCAGAGACTATCCTACAGTCCACGCAGAGAGCAAAAACTTCAGGGTAAGAAGGCACACATTTGTTCTATGGGTTTGTTTGAAGTCAGTCTGCTGCATAACAAGATATTGGAATAGTTAAACTGTTAATCGTACTAGCAGGCATACATCATGCTACCACAAACAAGTGATAGTTTGTATTTTGTTTAATTTAACGTCTTTTGTTGTGTTGGTGTGGTATGTCATCTGTCTAGTATTCTTTGTTTTAGTTTAATGGTGTCTTTTGTTGTGTTGGTGTGGTGTCTGTCTAGTATTCTTTGTTTTAGTTTAATGGTGCCTTTTGTTGTGTTGGTGTGGTATGTCATCTGTCTAGTATTCTTTGTTTTAGTTTAATGGTGTCTTTTGTTGTGTTGGTGTGGTGTCTGTCTAGTATTCTTTGTTTTAGTTTAATGGTGTCTTTTGTTGTGTCGGTGTGGTATGACATCTGTCTATTATTCTTTGTTTTAGTTTAATGGTGCCTTTTGTTGTGTCAGTGTGGTATGACATCTGTCTATTATTCTTTGTTTTAGTTTAATGGTGTCTTTTGTTGTGTTGGTGTGGTATGACATCTGTCTATTATTCTTTGTTTTAGTTTAATGGTGTCTTTTGTTGTGTTAGTTTGGTGGGACATCTGTCTAGTATTCTTTGTTTTAGTTTAATGGTGTCTTTTGTTGTGTTGGTGTGGTGTCTGTCTAGTATTCTTTGTTTTAGTTTAATGGTGTCTTTTGTTGTGTTGGTTTGGTGGGACATCTGTCTAGTATTCTTTGTTTTAGTTAAATGGTTTCTTTTGGTGTGGTGGGACATCTGTCTACTATTCTTTGTTTTAGTTTAATGGTGTCTTTTGTTGTGTTGGTGTGGTGTGTCTAGTATTCTTTGTTTTAGTTTAATGGTGTCTTTTGTTGTGTTGGTGTGGTATGACATCTGTCTAGTATTCTTTGGTTTAGTTTCATCATCATCATCATCATCTTCCACTTCTGCCGTCAAGCGTCGTGGGGAGGAATAATTTGCGTTCCAGCGCCCGGTGGACGGCACTGGATAGTGTCATTCCGTGTGGTTGTACAATGTCTCTGATGTCGTCAATCCATTTTCTTCTTGGACGTCCTCGTGGTCTCGTCGCAGATGATCTTTGATGTAAGGCCAGTGATGGTAGTTGCTGATGTTGCATTCTAACAACATGGCCAAACCACTTGATCTTCTGTCTTTCAATAAATGTGGCACAAGGTGTTGATCCCACAGTCTGTCTGATAGTAACATTTCTTACTCGGTCTCGGATTGTTAAGTTGGCAGCTCTCCTCAGGCATCTCATTTTGCAGGTGTTGATTTTGCGAAGGTGTAATTTGGATAAAGTCCAGGTTTCAGATTGGTAGCATAGGGTTGGTGTGAATATGCTGTTTATTATCTGTCGTTTTGCGGACATGGGTATGTTTGGATGTTTCAGTAAGGGTGACAGTTGATATGTAAGTGCACTAGCTTTTTGACATCTGATTTCAATTTCTCTGTCTAATCTGCCATCTTCTGTGATCATACTTCCAAGGTATTTGAATTCTTTAACTTGTTTCAGAGGTGTGTTATTTATCTGTATACTTAGAGGGCCTGGCGATCTGCTAACTTGCATTACTTCGGTTTTGGCTGTGTTTATACTCATATTGTATCTGCTGCAGGTTGAACTCAGATTAGTAATATGATTTTGTAGTCTGCCCTCGTCGCTGTAAAACAGGCACTGATCATCTGCAAATAGAAGTTCATTTATTCCCTGTGGGTCAGTTGTTTCATCTGGAGTAAAGAGTTCTAAATTTTCTGAATCTGGTCTGTCGAGACTTGCTTCTTTGGAAATTCTGTCCATGTAGATATTGAATAGCAGGGGAGAGAGCACACATCCCTGCCTCACTCCTGTATTGACTGTGAACATATCTGATATACCTTCCTGTGTTCTTATTGGTTTGGTGGGACATCTGTCTAGTATTCTTTGTTTTAGTTTAATGGTGTCTTTTGGTGTGGTGGGACATCTGTCTACTATTTGTTTTAGTTTAATGGTGCCTTTTGTTGTGTTGGTGTGGTGTCTGTCTAGTATTCTTTGTTTTAGTTTAATGGTGTCTTTTGTTGTGTTGGTTTGGTGGGACATCTGTCTAGTATTCTTTGTTTTAGTTTAATGGTGTCTTTTGTTGTGTTGGTGTGGTGTCTGTCTAGTATTCTTTGTTTTAGTTTAATGGTGTCTTTTGTTGTGTTGGTTTGTGGGACATCTGTCTAGTATTCTTTGTTTTTAGTTTAATGGTGTCTTTATTGTGTTGTTTGGTGGGACATCTGTCTAGTATTCTTTGTTTTAGTTTAATGGTGTCTTTTGTTGTGTTGGTTTGGTGGGACATTTGTCTAGTATTCTTTGTTTTAGTTTAATGGTGTCTTTTGTTGTGGTGGGACATCTGTCTACTACTCTTTGTTTTAGTTTAATGGCGCCTTTTGTTGTGTTGGTGTGGTATGACATCTAGTATTCTTTGTTTTAGTTTAATGGTGTCTTTTGTTGTGTTGGTGTGGTGTCTGTCTAGTATTCTTTGTTTTAGTTTAATGGTGTCTTTTGTTGTGGTGGGACATCTGTCTACTATTCTTTGTTTTAGTTTAATGGCGCCTTTTGTTGTGTTGGTTTGGTGGGACATCTGTCTAGTATTCTTTGTTTTAGTTTAATGGTGTCTTTTGTTGTGTTGGTGTGGTGTCTGTCTAGTATTCTTTGTTTTAGTTTAATGGTGTCTTTTATTGTGTTGGTTTGGTGGGACATCTGTCTAGTATTCTTTGTTTTAGTTTAATGGTGTCTTTTGTTGTGTTGGTGTGGTGTCTGTCTAGTATTCTTTGTTTTAGTTTAATGGTGTCTTTTATTGTGTTGGTTTGGTGGGACATCTGTCTAGTATTCTTTGTTTTAGTTTAATGGTGTCTTTTGTTGTGTTGGTGTGGTGTCTGTCTAGTATTCTTTGTTTTAGTTTAATGGTGTCTTTTGTTGTGTTGGTTTGGTGGGACATCTGTCTAGTATTCTTTGTTTTAGTTTAATGGTGTCTTTTGTTGTATTGGTATGGTATGACATCTGTCTAGTATTCTTTGTTTTAGTTTAATGGTGTCTTTTGTTGTGTTGGTGTGGTATGACATCTGTCTAGTATTCTTTGTTTTAGTTTAATGGTGTCTTTTGTTGTGTTGGTTTGGTGGGACATCTGTCTAGTATTCTTTGTTTTAGTTTAACATTTGCCTTTTGTGGTGTTGGTTTGGTGGGACATCTGTCTAGTATTCTTTGTTTTAATTTATCAGTGTCTTCCACTGTGTTCGTTTGGTGAGGCTCCTGTCAATTGTTTTCTTTAAATGTACCTTCTACTTCTTTGTTGTAGTTTTTCAATGTCTTCCATTTTTTTTGTTTGGAACATCCGTCTAGTAAATTTGTTTTAGTTTATTGTATTTCATGATAATAGTTTATCAAAGAAATGTCAGAATTATGAATATTAAGTTGGTACTTATGCAGTTACTATTTGAAAGTGTATGTGTGGAGGTGAGCAGAAAAATAGCTTGGTTGAAGAGTATAGACAATGTGAGGAAAGAAGCATCTGCTTAAGGGCAAAAGTTATTGCTGTACTAAATAATTATTGATCTTTATGAAATAATAATAATTGTTATTATAAATAGTCATTGTTCCCATTAATTACTGTTATAAACAGTCATTCTTGCAATGGAGAACTGTCGTTGTTGTAATGTTGAAGTGCCTTTACTTGTTTCTACTTGATTACAGAGCTACCTTGAAGCCATTGTAACACGTTTGAAGAAAACACTGGATGATGATGTCTTTATGCCAATATACCCTCTCAGGTAAGGGCAGTTTAGGGAGAATCTGTGTTCCTTAGTTGTGAGATGTGTAGATTATGCATGCCAAGGAGCTAAGTCGAGGCTACGTCTAAGGGGTATCAGGAATAACACATTTTTATCTATCCATACCTTCCAAAGCTCCTTGTTCTTTAAATGAAAAGCGACAACCAAAATAACGGTCACTAACAAACCTTCACCAAAGCGATGTGGGTTTTCATACTCCACTTTAATCTGACGACTCCTGTCACATGTCGACCAAACTCAATCGCTCCACAGGAAAACACTTGAGACCACACACTCTACACTAACAGTAAGCGGCATAACATAATATGTTAGCCATGCTGCAAAGACATGCCGCGTCCGAGCTGGACGGCAGCCCAAGTCTTAACTCCTCTCTCAGTAACGTTTTTGTGACGCCTCCGTGCTTGCACCAAAACGTCTTGCACATTTTCCCAATCTTCTTTAACTCATGTTGTGCAAATTGTGTCTCTCAATTCATAGCCTGATCTAGGTCTATAGCAATGCATTGGAGAAAGGCTGTAAAATCATCATTTTATTAGTTTCAGGCACTCTTCCGAATTGCGGTCCCAAATAGATCCGCAGTGAATAGGTCAGGGGTTAAGGGTTAGGGTTAGTTGTTAACTAAACACTGACCCTAACCCTTACCCCTGACCTATTCACTGCGGATCTATTTGGGACCGCAATTCGGAAGAGTGCCTAGTTTCATTTGTCAGTTAAACTACCATGTTTATCATCATTTAAAAAAATGATTTTATCATTTATGTATATTCTGAAACGTATGTGTTTATTTGTTATATTGCTTCATTTAAGCCCATTACGTTTGTGCTTATCCATAATATTAGTGCTTCATTCTTCGTTATTTTAATCAATTGTTGAATGTCTGTGTTGGTTCATTGGCAGTGTTCTGGAAAACAGATCTTCGGGCCCAGCAGTTTTCTTTCACCGACAGTCATGGACATGTATCAAGGTTGGTTGGTTTCAATATTGTTTTTCTGCTACTGAAGCCGTGTTTCTTTCTGCTTGCAACCACAAACAAATATGTTTTCTCTAGTCGTCAAATTGGGTGAAGATATCTTTAATGTTATGGAAGCTGCTAATTCATGTTTCCTTTTGTCAGATGAACTGTTCAGCTCTTGGCCTCGTTTTGAAGCCACCCAACCATGTCTCGACAGTTGTGCCTTCTTCTGTTGCTGACCTCTGTACTATATGTCTTCACTGAGGATGCCTGTGTAATGAAGGCTTTCCCTAGCCAGCCTCTTCTTCACTTGTCTTCTGGTGCTCTTTTTGGCAGATTGTGATGCCATCAGTTATGACCACATTATAAATACCTCTAACCATATTTCTTAATGATCCATGATTCAGAATTGAGCAGCTCTACTGACCATATGGATGCACAAAGAATTTGCAGTATTCAATGGTTCTGTAATGTTTTTCAATTGATAGCCTGATATAAATGGCGGATTTAATGTCCACTTTTCTAACCTCTCTACCAAGCTTTTCTCTCTTTTTTTCTTCCTTTTTCCTCTCTTTCTCTCTCCACTCTTTTTCTCTCACTCTTTCTCTCTCCCGCACCCCCCAATTTGTTTCCTCATTTTCTTTGCGTTTGTCTAGTTCTGTAACCATATCTATTTTTTTTATTGTATTCTCTGTTTGTTTGTGTGTTTCTTTCTCTGTTTCTCACTCTCTCTGTCTCCCTGTCTCCCTTTCTCTCATTTTCTTGGCCTTCCTGTTTTTTGTTGTACGCTCTCTCCATCTCTCTCTCTCTCTCTCTCTCTCTCTCTCTCTCTCTCTCTCTCTCTCTCTCTCTCTCTCTCTCTCTCTCTCTCTCTCTCTCTCTCTCTCTCTCTGTCTGTGGTGGGGGGTGTGTGGTGGAGGATATGTGGGTGAGTGAGTGTTGATGGGTTATGGGATGGGTTGAGGATGTTTGTGTAGGTGGGGGAATGTATGTGTCCCTGGGTGTGTGTGGGTGTGTGGAGGAGGTGTGTAGGGGATGTTTGGTGGGTGGGAGGTGTGTGTGTGTGTTTGGGGAGATGTGTGTAGGTGGGGTGAGTGGGGCATGTATGTGTGCCTGGAGGCTATGTGAGGGTGGTTGGGGTATGTGTCTCATAACATGGTAATATGCATTGTTTATGTTTACAACATTCATTTGACAATGTTTTTTTTTTCCTATGTGAATATATTATGCATTATTCATGAACGAAAGATGAGTGATTTGAAGGGCCGAATGTAAGATGGGCCTGCGTGCCCAATTTGATACCCTTTGAAAATAAAGTCTGTTATTCGTTCTCTCTCTCTATCTTTCTCTTTTTTTCTATCTCATTTTCTTGGTCTTGCTCTATCTCTGTACCCATATCAGTTTTGTTGTTGTATGCTGTCTTGCATTCTCGTTTTCTCTGTCTCTCCTCCCTCTCTCTCTCTCTCTCTCTCTCTCTCTCTGCCTCTCATGTTTGCTTGCACACGCAAGTGCACATACATACACACAGACGCATGCATATTTATTTTCTCACTTGTATTTTCAGTTACTTGGGAACATTTTATCCTGGCATCAACTGATATCAGGCCCAGTGTTACAGAAACTAGCATTGTCTGGCTTACTGAACAGATACATCGTGGTGGGACTGGTGTCTTCATGTATCAACAGAGAAGCTCTGCATAAGTGTCAGGCAGTAAGTATCTCAGGCTGGCAGACGAGCCAAATTCTGTTGCTGATTCCATCTAGTCTGTTAACTTTTGCCTTTGTTACTCTCCTTCTACACCAGAGTTCAGAAAAAGAGTTCATAGGTAATTTAATAAAGTTAAATATACTCATGTTTACAAACAGTGTCATGGGGTATCATAACATGTTTATTACTTCTGCATGTTTTCAGAATATAATAGCCAGTTTTTAATTTAAAAAAAATTAATATAGCTTGTTAATATTTTTGCCAGTTAGCTCATCGATTTAAAGATTATCATGCAGCTAGTTTGGTCTTGCATACCGGACGTGTGGGATATTCAAAGATTAGCTTATGATTGGTACAGATGTGATGTTTTAGAATCATGTTTTTAGTGTGAAAGAACAGATCAATCATCATGGCCTGGAAAGAATGGTGCTGTAGAGAGTGATCAGCGGATCTGGCCAACACTGAGTACTCTGAGGAAAAGCTAGACCAGAGACATAATCAAACTACAGCTGGTACCATTAGTATTGGTACTTTTCATGGCTGTTGAAGATGATGACCGAGCATGTATGGGAATATCCTGAGTGCTGTGATGTCAGTTCTTGACTCAACTCAACTTAGTATTTAATCAAATGGTTAATAGCAAGCAAACATTAGACTTGCTTCTTTGTAAGCTATTCAGTTTTTAGCTGGATTGCTTGTGGGACATTATATTAGCTTGTAAAACATTTGGGCACAATGTCATGTTGCCTTTTGAATGTTCAGATGTTATTCAGGTCACCTGATTCGAGTAATCAGGTTATTTGTGCGACACTCAGACATTTGCCAGAGACATTAAGACATAAGCTGGATTATTTGGAGGACATTCAGGCAACCAGATAATATTGTAAAAATATTCAGACTTTGGCAGTGTTGTTTTTCCGTGTATGGTGCGGAAGCCTGGACATTGAACAGGCAACTAGAAAGTCATATAGAGGTCCTGCAGATGTGGATATACAGACGAACATGTTATATTTCATGGAAACAAAAACAATCAAATGCAGAGGTTCTAGAAAAACTGAGAATGAAGAGAGAGTTGATGAAAGAAATAAAGAGGAGGCAAGTTAAAAAAGATGATATCTTCTTGGCCACATGGCATGGTCAAGACAGGAACACGGAGCTGATCCACGACTCTGGTGATCGAGTGAGATGGCAAAACATGACCGCCCAACGACTCTGGTGATCGAGTGAGATGGCAAAACATGACCGCCCACGCTTATCGGCATGGCACATGATGGATGGACTCTTCTAAAAAGCCTGCTGGAGGGCAAGGTTGAGGGCAAGCGAGCAAGAGGTAGACAACGATACAAGTGGGAAGAGAAATCAAGAGATGGACGAACATCAGTCTGAGAGAATGTACAATCAGGGCAAGAGACAGACCGTTGAGATTGATTGCAGTCAACCTTTATTGTGGGGACGGCACCTGATTGATTGATTGAGTGTTGCTTTTATGGTATTTTAAGAGTTGAGTTGAGTCAAGAACCGACATCACTGCACTCAGGACATTCCCATACGTGCTCAGTCACCTCGTTCAACAGTCAGCGAAGAGTCATACTACTAATCGTTCCCACCGCTATCTGATTAAATGTTCTCCTGGTCTTCCCTCTCAGTTTTGAGATTCTTCCAGAACCCCTGCCGGTCCCCCGCAATCTCATTTGTTCCACATATAGGTTCTCAATCTGTTCCTCCGCCTTCTCCACCTGGTCCCACAAGCGCACAACCACCCCCCCCCCCCTTGTCCATAGGCAATATACCACCAAGAGGTGCAGTCCCTGTTAGCCTATCAGCCTGTTCATTCCCCCGTACACCTGCATGGCCAGGGCAAAATATCCATACAATTCTCACAATCTGTGACCTCTGAAGCAAGGTATTTTAAGATTAACTAAGTAATTGTTGGTGGCATCATTTTCAGTTATCTGGCTAGAGTTTTAATGTACTAAACGCATTAGAATCTGGCAAGTTTGAATGGTCTTTAAACCATCTTGCTAACATTTGAGGGTTCTGTAAGCAGTCGCTTAGAGGTTCTAAGGCAATTCTCAGAAATGTATAGTCATAGTCTGGGAAAGGAATACATTGAGGAAGGGTACTGGCCACTTCACCTCGTTGTGCTATGGCCTAGAACATGTGATGTTCTAACACTTCACACCCTAACAACTGTTTCTACCATAGTAGCTACCTTTTCCTGACATGCAGTATTGCATCAAGTGTGAATGCTCTGTAAACAATCTCACAGAAGTTATTTGTTCTTCGCACTGTCTCACAGAAGTTTGTGTTTCATAAACACTGCGACAGAAGTTTGTATGTTTCATGAGCACTGTAACAGGAGTTTCAATGTTTCATGAATAATCTCACAGAAGTCTGATTGTTCTGTCAAACAGTCTGGCTAGAAATGAGAATATTCTGCAAAGAATGTGGTTAGAATGGTAATGTTGTATGAACAGGCTGACTAACATGTAAATGTTTCATAATCAATCACACTAATGTCTGATTGGTCTATAGACAATCTGACTCAAGTTTGCATATTCTGTGTTGGCTAATGTTTTTTCTTACTGAACAGATCATTTCAACCTTCCCCTAAAGACTGGTTCAGCAGTTTAGAAGGGGACTCAACATTTCCGCAGTTGGAGAATCTCTGTCGCTATCTAGTATCTGCAGCCAAGGCTCTACACAAAGCCACAGGCGCTTGAGAAGGATAACGAACGATTAGAAGGAAGGTAAGCCCTGCAGTTTTCAGACAGACAGATTCTGTTGTTTAAATAGTTGGTAGTGTTAGCTGTTTATAATCGCCACACAATGGCATCTCTGCACTGATATTTGGCTGTTTGAATCTCCATTACTTTCTGTCTTGCAACTAGCAGAGTACATTCAAACAAATTTCCTCTAGTCCATCTCATGGTGTTGTCCATCCACATGTAATGTCTTCCTCTTGCATGTTTGCCCTCAGCTCTCTCTCCATCACATTCTTCAACAAGGAGATGTCTCTTTATAGGTTTCTGTATATTGAGTTTCATTTAGGATGTTTTCTTCAGTTCCAGTTTTTGTAAACATGTTTTCCTTTCCTGGAGTTCTTCTTCTTCTTCTTCTTCTTCTTCTTCTTCTTCTTTTCTTCTTCTTCTTCTTCTTCTTCTTCTTCTTCTTCTTCTTCTTCTTCTTCTTCTTCTTCTTCTTCTTCTTCTTCTTCTTCTTCTTCTTCTTCTTCTTCTTCTTCTTCTTCTTCTGCGTTCATCCGGAGTGTTTTTTCAGACGTGATTGCGTTGTGCCTGTTTACAGCACAGCTGCAATACTTGCACCTTTAGGCCGACACATCCAAATTCTGCGGCCATTTGTTGATCGGGTTAACCTTCCCGGCCTGGAGTTCTACCTGCACAATGATTCAAATGCATTTCTAAAACTTCATGTTGGCCTCACACCGTATGTTTATTGTCCATATTTCTGTAGCAGTAAGCATTGATTAATTTTAATTTATAACTCGGTTATTTAATGTTTTTGTTGTGGAAACTTCAAAGTAATATAACTTATTCTTTTAATTACACTGGTTGACAGAGGCAAATCTTATCTTTATAAGATGAATCTCTACTATTTGTGCTTCATTGATTACTCAAAGGCTTTCAATAGGGTAGGACATGTCAACATGATAATCAAAATTGATGGAAATTTTAGACTTGTAAGTAAAGAAAATATATTTAAAACAGCATTCTTCTTTTGCCCATTATTCTGTGTTGAATATTGACCCTTAGCCAATTCACATCAAGCATCTTTAGTGTGTCCAGTTTTCTACAGGTCACGCCATATCCTACCCATATTATTCATTTCCCCAACATTCCTGGTAGGTTACAATTGAAGACAATGAATAGGATCTACTGCCTTTAGTTATTGTACACAATGAACAATTAAGGTTAAAACTAAATTGTAAGGAAACGGTTTTTCAATTCTAAATTCTTCTAAGATGTCAAGTGGTATACCTATCATATTTCTGATATTGTCAGTGTGCATTCTGTGTCATCTGGACGTTTAGCAGATTTTCTTAAGCATTTCATCTCACATGTGACACATTTTCTCTTGTGGGATGTTGAGGGTAACCAAGTTTGATGTTGACAACAAAGGGTTAGAATATAAACACTGTTTACTATTTCTCATTTTACTACCATCAGCAAAAATAATTAAGAGACATTACTGAGTTGTAATGAGACATACATTAGAAAAATAATTGAATAGGAATATGAGACAGACATCATTGGATAGTAGTATGAGACAGACATAATTAAATAGTAGTATGAAACAGACAAAATTGAAATATTGAGCACAACCCACTACTGGCAACGCCGATCGCATTCTGGTATGAACCTAAGGCCAATCCACGTCAATATGGAAGCACTATACTCGAGTTTCGCCCTCATTTGAGCTCATCAGTAGTGCATATCCCTGACCGGATCCGGAAACAGTCCCGGATCACGCGTGTGAAGCGGGTGTGTAACCATGCGGCACACACTGGACACACCAAATTATCACAACAGAATATCACAACGCTACCCATCGTAGGCTATGCTCAGACATAATTGAATTGTGGTATTAGATATAATCATTGAATAGTAGTACAAGGCAGACATTGAAATAACAAGAAGATGGAAGGACTTCGCTCATAAGATTGAATGTCTGTGCTCCAGAGAGCAGACAGACAGACAACCAAGAAGTCCTATCTCATGCAGCTGCATCCATATTCTCCCCATCTTATTCATTTCTGTCTTTACTTCTCTTCTCCTGGTGTTTTTGGGTTTTCCTCTATTTCTTTTACCCGGAATGTTTAGTAGATATTCAAGTGTTTAGAACTAAACACTGCAGCCAGCTTTGAATTCAGTCATCATAAGGTAAAGTACATGTAAATCTATGTTTGGTACTGTCATATAAGTGTTCAGTGATGGGGGGACTTCACATTATGATATGAATATATATCCACCATATGATCTATGCATAAACACCAATCATATGCAGTCAAGGGGAAAGCCCACTTGGGGGGGGGGGGGGGGGGGGGGTGGGGGGTGATGTCCAAATAAGAACTGCTCGACTGGTAGACTCTGCACTATTCTTGGAGCCTCTTCAGGCCTTAGTTATCATAAACATTTTGTAACCTTTATTTGTTTACATTTGAGTATCAAATCTTATGTGTGACATTGCATTTTGCTTATCACATGCTGTCATGCTGTACTTAACTCAGTTTTGGCTACACTACAGAAAGGGGAAATAAGAAAGCATTTCTATAACCTGACATGTTTTCCTCCATCTCAGAGAGCTTGTGAAGCAGATCAGCAAACATCTCATCAACATCCACGCCATGGACCATGCCATGTCTTTGGCCAGTGAGTTCAGCTTCAAGATCTCATGAAACGGTTCCCAGCATTTCTCACTGCTACTACTTTCAGCAGGGTGTCTGTCACTGGACATGTGTCGGCAACACCTTCATGTTTCATGAGCAACACCTCAGAGGCAACATCAAACATGGGCTGCTTGGGGCTGACTACCACTGCCGGGGCTCCAATTCCAGCTTTGTTCTAGGGACAGATTGATTAGAAACTCCTGTTGTGCATATGTTGCTCTATGTTTGTTTTTATATTATTGACATACAGAAATGTGACATTGATATGGTTAACATAAAGAAATATAACATTTGTACAGTTGGACTTAAGATGCAGAAATTACTGTTTTCATTCTTATATGTTGGGCATTATGTTTTACAGTAGAATGCATCTTCTTCGGGTGATGTGCTGGTGATTCATATCAGAAGTTTTAGTGATTTGTTGTTATAAACTCATAAAGTGAGTGATAAAATATGACTTTCCAGTGTTAAGGATATTATGATCATGTGTAAAGCAGTGTGTTTTATCACCAGCATTTTTAAACAATTGTATATAGTAGTAATTCCTCAGACATTGAAAACACCTCAAGGTTTTTATTCTAAAAGTGGCTGCCACATTGTATGAGTTGCTGAACCCTTACTTCCTACCTCACATCCCCAGTGATTCCCATCTCATGGGTCATATCATTTGCCATCCTAGCTCACATCCCCAGTGACTCCCATCTCATGGGTCATATCACTTGCCATCCTAGCTCACATCCCCAGTGATTCCCATCTCATGGGTCATATCACTTGCCATCCTAGCTCACATACCCAGTGACTCCCATCTCATGGATCATATCATTTGCCATCCTACCTCACATCCCCAGTGACTCCCATCTCATGGGTCATATCACTTGCCATCCTACCTCACATCCACAGTGACACCCATCTCATGGGTCATATCACTTGCCATCCTAGCTCACATCCCCAGTGACTCCCATCTCATGGGTCATATCACTTGCCATCCTACCTCACATCCACAGTGACACCCATCTCATGGTCATATCACTTGCCATCCTAGCTCACATCCCCAGTGACTCCCATCTCATGGGTCATATCACTTGCCATCCTAGCTCACATCCCCAGTGACTCCCATCTCATGGGTCATATCACTTGCCATCCTAGCTCACATCCCCAGTGACTCCCATCTCATGGGTCATATCACTTGCCATCCTAGCTCACCTCCCCAGTGACTCCCATCTCATGGGTTATATCACTTGCCATCCTAGCTCACATCCCCAGTGACTCCCATCTCATGGGTCATATCATTTGTCATCCTAGCTCACATCCCCAGTGACTCCCATCTCATGGGTCATATCACTTGCCATCCTAGCTCACCTCCCCAGTGACTCCCATCTCATGGGTTATATCACTTGCCATCCTAGCTCACATCCCCAGTGACTCCCATCTCATGGGTCATATCACTTGCCATCCTAGCTCACATCCCCAGTGACTCCCATCTCATGGGTCATATCACTTGCCATCCTACCTCACATCCCCAGTGACTCCCATCTCATGGGTCATATCACTTGCCATCCTAGCTCACATCCCCAGTGACTCCCATCTCATGGGTCATATCACTTGCCATCCTAGCTCACATCCCCAGTGACTCCCATCTCATGGGTCATATCACTTGCCATCCTACCTCACATCCCCAGTGACTCCCATCTCATGGGTCATATCACTTGCCATCCTAGCTCACATCCCCAGTGACTCCCATCTCATGGGTCTTATCACTTGCCATCCTAGCTCACATCCCCAGTGACTCCCATCTCATGGGTCATATCACTTGCCATCCTACCTCACATCCCCAGTGACACCCATCTCATGGGTCATATCACTTGCCATCCTAGCTCACCTCCCCAGTGACTCCCATCTCATGGGTCATATCACTTGCCATCCTACCTCACATCCACAGTGACACCCATCTCATGGGTCATATCACTTGCCATCCTAGCTCACATCCCCAGTGACTCCCATCTCATGGGTCATATCACTTGCCATCCTAGCTCACATCCCCAGTGACTCCCATCTCATGGGTCATATCACTTGCCATCCTAGCTCACATCCCCAGTGACTCCCATCTCATGGGTCATATCATTTGCCATCCTAGCTCACATCCCCAGTGACTCCCATCTCATGGGTCGTATCACTTGCCATCCTAGCTCACATCCTCAGACTCCCATCTCATGGGTCAAAACACTAGCTCCCACTTGCCCTCCTAGCTCAGAGTTTGTGTAAATGATGCATGTATGTATGCAGACAGGCAGGCAGGCAGACCTGTAAGCATGCGTAATATGCATCATTTAGTTCACAACATTTATGTGACAATATTTTTTATCTTATGTGAATATTACATGCACAGTAGATACTTGATGAGTGATTAAAAGGGCCGAATGTAAGACGGGCCTGCATGCCCAATTTATGACCAATTGAATCTAAACTTTGTTCCTTCGTCCATTCATCCACTGTGCCCACATTGCTTTCAGGGTAATATCACCCGCATCAACTTTCCTCCTAGGTCACAACTGCTCTTGTTTCCTTTTCTGTCGGCTTTTATTAATTTACAATTCCTTTCTTACATGTTTATGTTGGGTTTAATGTTACCTAATGAAAGGCATGCCTTGGTAAACCCCATTGATTACAGAACAGCCACTGTTCATTTTTTTAAAAGTGTTTTATGCTTGCTGAATACCATGCCAGGGTGAAATATAGCAGGCGTGGTACAAGCACAAGGCAACTGTTTAATAAATAGGAAAATGATATCCAAAGATGCACTGGAATTATAATGTTAAGCCATCACTGTGAGAGATAGACAATGTATGAGATCTGTTGCAGCCAACTGTCAATGTGTACTAGTAGGACTATCTTGTAGAGAATTTCTAGTTGCATAACTAAACTATCTGGCAGTTAATATTATGTAACATTTGTTTGTTACAATATAGTTGTGAACTTGTGATGTCCTGTTACAGACATATTTTGTCAGAAATATGAATGGTAATTGACAATAATAAACACATGATTTATAAATGAAGGTTGTAATGGCAAATGGTCTGTGTAGAAGATTGTACAGTTTTAGTGTGCTTTTGTTTTCCTGGTTAAATGTTGCCATTAAAACAGCAGTAACCTCCCCTCCATCTGTGTCTGTTGAGAGTGACTGGCTGATTATCTTTTCAGTTGACCTTTGGAAACATGCATACAATTATAGCCATACTTGGTGATGTGTTGTATAGCTTTCTATCTGGCTAGTACAATAGTTAAGTCCAGTCGTCTGCAGTCTCTCTGGGGTAGCCATCCATCTCATAATACAAACAGCCGTCATTTATAGGGGAAGAAATGGCTGCAAATAAGGGAGTGAGCCACCTCATTTCACACCTCTATTCACATAAATTTGCAAAATAATAAAATTGTGCATATAACAATTTTTTGCAAACACACTACTGCTACAGTTGCTTACACTCAAGAATGATACTACAACTGCTACGTAAAATCGGCGTTTAACCGCTTGTATGTACATAGAACACAAGTACAGATAAACATCTTGACCCTAACTAAATTAGGTGCGAAATGTCAGTCTTCAGTGTCACAACTGAGCTCACCAATTTACTGTGACATGTTACCTTGTACATGAGAAACCATTCTGCTTGTACATAACATCAATAACCAAACCCATCTGCAATACACACAGGTTTCCAGCTTGGAGGCAACAGGTGTCAGCCATAGATGGAACTATCTGGTACTCAGAACATGAGTGTCTCATGGCAGCGCATAAACAAAATGGCGGCTGTACTTACGGCGTGTACAACCAAAAAGCAACATGCTGTTTTTCATTTTTTGTGGACAAAAGGACTGCCTGCAAAGGAAATTTATAAGGAAATGCTTCCTGTTTATGCTGACAAATGTTTGTCCCGTAAAGCAGTGCATAGCTGGGTAGATAATATCCTTCTTCACCTTGTGTCCAAAAATTCAAGGTTACGCCATCAGTAGGGAAGGTTATGCTGACAGTGTTCTGGGATTGTCAAGGATTGCTTTTAACCAATTTCAAGAAGAAAGGTGACAATGTGAATTCTGAATCGTACTGTGAAGTTCTGTTGATGCTTCATGATGCAATTCGAAGAAAACATCCAGGACTGCTGACTAGAGGAGTGTTGCTTCTTCGTGACAATTTCCAGACCACATACGGCTCGAAAAAATAACCAACTAAGGTGGAAAGTTCTGGAACATCGACCTTACAGCCCCGACTTAACCCCTAGCAATTTCCACCTATTTTGGTCCATTGAAAACCCACCTTGGCGGGAGACATTTCGTGAATGACGCCGAAGTTGAATGTGATGTGAAAAAGTGGTTTAGAAAACAGAGCATGCAGTTCTATGCAGCCGGTTTGGGAGGACTGATAAAACGATGGGATAAGTACATCAATGTTGATGGAAGTTATGTTGAGAAATAAAGAGACAATGTATGTATACAAATAAACTGGTTTCCCGTTCTCATATTTAGTTATTTTTCTACAGCCATTTGTGACTTACTTATTGACTTCCCCTCGTAAATGACATCATCACCATCATCATCAAGTGCCCTGCCAGCTGGCATAGGCGTTCATGGCTCTACACAGATCTCGGTCTTTGGTTTTCTGGATCAACTCTGCTGCTGATATTCCTCCATGCCACTGTCTCAATCCATCCAGCATAATTTTTCTTTGACCGCCTCTGCCTTGCTTCCCCTCGATCTTTCCAATTGTCACGATGTTCTCCAATGCCTCTCTTCTCATCACATGACTGAAGAAAGATGTTTGTCTCTTTCTTATTGTTGTATATAATGTTCTAGTTTCATTAGCCTGTTTCAGGCAGTCGTTGTTAGTTACTCTGGCAGTCCAAGGAATTTGCAGCATTCCTCTCAGAAACCACATCTCTGTTGCTTCTAATTTCTTCTTAATTTGTTCATGTATACTCCAAGAATCACTGCCATACAGCAAAACTGGTTCTACATAGCATTTCAGCACTCTCTTTATTACATTCAGTGATAGTGACTTATTGCATAAGATACTCATTATCTGAAATGTGGCTTTTGCTTGCCCTATTCTGCTCTTAATCTCTGTTGTACATCTTCCATCTGATGTTATAAATGCCCTTAGGTATCTAAAATTATCCACGTGGTTAAGAATTTTTCCTTCTATTTCTATGTCACATTTTGGTGTCACCACTTTCTTTGATATCACCATTGTGTTCTTAATATTCAAGGAGAGTCCTTTCCTTGCACTCTCTGCTACTACAATGTCCAACAATTGTTGTATGTCTGTTGATTTATCCACCACCAATACTGTGTCATCTGCATAAAGTGTATTATTTATATTATAACCTCCAACTAGTATTCCTGGCATCTCTTTGATCTCTCTCATTATTACTTCGCTATAGAGGGAGAAGAGATCCGGTGACAAGACACACCCCTGTTGTACTCCTAGCTTTATCTGTTCATAACCACCCTCTTCATTTTCCATTTTAATTGCTGCTACTTGGTTCCAGTAAATATTCTTTATTATTCTTATATCTTTCCCATCAACGTTGATATCTTCTAACATTTTAATCAGTTCATGTTTTACTTTATCACATGCCTTAGTATAATCTATGAAGCACAAATATATGTCTTTCTGTTTCTCTATTGACCTTTCTATTAGCGTCTGTACTGTATATTTATTGCATTGTTTGTGCCCTTTCCCTCCTCAAATGTGTACTGTTTTCACTAATTTCCATTTTAATTTTCTTTCTGGTTCTTCTCATTATGATTCTGAGTAGAAGCTTAGTGATATGGTTTATGAGGTTAATTGTACGGAAATCTTCACATTCAATTGCGCTTGGTCTTTTTGGTATACTTATAAATACAGATTTCAACGTATCACTGGGTAAATATCCACTGCTGTAAATATCATTCAACATTTTGGTTAAAATATCTACTCCAAATTCTCCCAATACTACTAATTCTTCTATTGTGATTTCATCTGGCCCAGCAGTTTTTCCTTTATTCATATATTTCATAGCGTCAGCGATTTCTTCTTTTAGAATAGGTGAACCTTCTAAGTTACTTTCTTCTGTTAATTCTTCCCTTTCTCCATCATATAAGTCGCTTATATACTCATTCTACCTCTTCATTACAGCACTTTCCTCCAATAATATCTTTCCTGTATTTACTCCTATTTTTCTTCACGTGAGCTCACTGATTTGTCTGTTATATTTTTTGTATCTTTAATGGCATTTAATTCAATTGTTTTGCACTGCTCGTTTAACCAAGTTTCTGTTGCCTTCCCACATTTATCTTTTATTTCTTTATTTATCGTAGCATGTTCTTGTTTGTCATTTTTACTCTGCTTTCTTTTGTCCATCAGCATTACGATTTCTTCATTCATCCATTTTTTTATAGCTACTTGGCTTCTCTCTGGTAATATTTCTTTGCTAGTTTGATTAATGGAGTCCCTTAACATTTCGCATTGTTCTTTTATACTCTGTATTTTAGCTATTGCATTGTACCTATTTTTCACAGTCACTCTGTATTGTTCTTGAATTTCTTTATCTACTTTCAGAACCTCTTTATTAAGTCTCATATTCCTAACCATTCCCCCCCCCCCTCCCCCCCTCTTTAATCTTACTTTTATTTGTCCACATAGTGGTACATGATCGCTATTACAGTCAGCACCAGGCATCATCTTTACATTAATTAAAGCATTTCTAAATCTTTTATTAATTAGTATGTAGTTAATTTGGTTGTGTATTTTCTTATCAGGGCTTTTCCATGTGTATAGTCGTCTTTTATGGTGTTCAAACCATGTGTTTCCAATTATCATATTGATATTTGCCCATTATTAGCTTTTCCCCTCTTTCATTTCTTGTACCAAAACCATAATTCCCCACTACATCCTCTATTTTCTCATTTCCTACTTTTGCATTAAAATCTCCAAGTATTATTTTTATTTCCTGTGAATCACATAGAAGAATATTACCCAAGTAGCACTGGACCTTAGACTTATAAAAAACATATATTGGAAACAACAAGCTGCCATAAGGATTGATAATGAAGTGGGACAATATCAACCTATTAAGAGAGGTGTTAGGCAGGGATGTGTAATGTCTCCAGATCTTTTTTCCCTATACAGTGAAAATATTTTCAGGAATGTAGAAGATATAAATGGAATCAGCATTGGAGGACGAAACATCAATAACATTAGATATGCAGATGATACAGTATTGATTGCAGACAATGCACAAGATCTACAACAATTAGTAAATGCGGTTGTTGTACACAGTGAGCAGCTGGGATTAGAATTAAATTGTAAGAAGACACAGGTTATGGTCGTCACTAGGAAGAACGAAGTAAATGGGAATATTCTTCAACAAGTGAATTGGTACAATTATCTCGGAACAGTCAGAACACCTTATGGGAGATGCCTTGAAGAGATTAGAACAAGAATCGCCATGGTGAAAGTAGCCTTTAGCAAGATGAAAAACATTCTGACCAATAAAAAGATGTCAATTGAAACGAGAAAAAGAGTGTTGGGATACATAGAGCCTGTTCCTTTGTATGGATGTGAAACTTGGACAATGTGCAGTCAAGCTGAAAAACATCTGATGGCTGCAGAAATGTGGTTTCTGAGGAAAATGCAAAGAATACCATGGACAGACAGAAAAACCAATGACCAAGTACTACAGGAGACAAATGAAAATCGTAAATTGATTAGAGAAATTAGACGTAGACAGTCAAAATTTTTTGGACATGTTATGAGAAGAAATGGATTGGAGAACTTAGTGACAACTGGCAAGATCGAAGGGAACAGACCAAGAGGAAAATACCTGGATGGCTTGGCCACATGGCATGGACGAGACAGGAACACTGAGCTGATCCACGACGCTGGTGATCGAGTGAAATGGCGAGTCATGACTGCCCATGCTTTCAGGCATGGCACATTATTGACTGAGCACTGGACCCATGCATATACAGATGGATCAACAACAAACTCAACCATGAGAGGTGGAGGAATTCTAATCTAAGAAATGGAGCAAAGAAAAGAGTCACTAGCAACTGTAAAATTCTCAGATAACTTCACAGAGATGGAAGCTTTGAAAAATGCTGATGATGAAAAAATACAGAAAAATGCATGGCTCTATTCACAGATGTGAAGTCTGTTGTTTCGGTACTGAAGAGCCAGAACTGCAGAGCTAGCAGACCTAAGAACAGCACTCTAAGGACTATATCAGGAATCCAAAAGGGTTATAGTACAATGGATCCTGTCACACAGTACCTGCCATGACCCGAAAGTAACCCTAAGAGATGTTTTTAGAGGGAGCAACGGTGATGAGTTAGATTCACTGAGCCTGAGAGAGTTAATCCACCAGTAACGAGAAACAGTCGCTGAAAGTTGAACAAACGGGCTGAGACGAGTAATGATTTATGAGACATGGGCCTATATTTATGAACAGTCACGTGATATGACGCGGAAACGGATTTCTAATGCCTATCGGCCGGGGAGGTTGAATGTGTTAGTTAACAGCGACAGAAGAAATTGTATTATTCCAGCTGTATCTACGAAAGAATAGACTGTACGAATAATTATATCAGCTAGCGAGGCTGTCTGAGTTAGCAAATGAATTAACAACCATCTGACAGCTACTTCAGTTAGATTCTGTAAGCGTTGAAGACGATGTGACACTGTTTAATCTAGATTCACAGGAAGCTACTTCGATATGTAGTTAGTGTGTTCGAACCAGAACCCAACGTTAGTTGTATACCGTACACGTTTTATATTTGGCTATTAACATTCAAGTGTTGACAGCGGTAAGATGGCAACTAACGCTCTGACGACAAGGGCACACGATAGTTAGGGACTCCGGGACAGTTTGTCATGCACGTATCGCGCAGAATCACACATCGAGTGGAGGTCAGACATTGGTGGTGCTTGGAATTTGATCACCGGGAATCACAATTAAAGTTTAATGTGCACTGCGACGCGAATGTTGTGGAGTCATTTTGTCTCAGCTGTTATCAGTCAGAATTGTCTATTGTCCTTCATTCAACGAACCAGTTCAAATCTTCTCAAGCAGCAGTATGGCAATTCGGTGTACAGATATCTGAAAATGAAGAGGTTGACATAGCGGAAGACCCCTCAGTCTGATATAGACAACCTACGATGATGGCAAGAGGGTTATACAAATATTTTATACATATTATTTTGTATTCCGAGCAGTTACCTACTATAGCTCTATGACGTGATATGCCATCACATTTTGCAGGCCGAGAGCAAGGTGGCCAGTCTTCCTCTCATTTTGGCAAGCGACGAACCCAGGCGTCAAAGCCACGCCCAACCGTGCTCATGGCATTACCAGCACAGTTGGCTATCAACTAGGCTAGCGAGTCCGCCACTTAATAGAACTAAGTGGAAATCAGATCATCCAGGCTACTAGAAAGAAGATGCATATATACCCGTGCGAACGAAGTGAACAAGTAGCTGTCTTCGGACTCCGCACAGGGTGTAAACTGAAACACCACATGTTCAAAATCATAAAAACAGGATATGCCGATGAAGGTAACTGCAATTTATAACATGACGGGTAATCATTTACTGCACAAGTACTCAACATATGCAAAACGTAATATTATTTTGATCTACACCTGCTTCTAAAGTCTTAATAGTCGAGAGGATCTGCATCATTGGCCTATGTTTTATCCTATATGGCTCTGTCTCTTTCCGCAGGCCGGTCTTCCGAAAACGTCGCACAAAGCACGAACTCCGTAGCTCCATCGATGACCCCTGGAGTCTCCGAGAAAAATGCAATCGTGAATCGAAAGAAGTAAGTCAGGAATCTAACCCACAACCTTCGAAGCTTGATGCACATAGCTTGGCCACGGAGACTTCTGTCACCTCTCAATGTGAGGACAAACTGTATGGAGCTGTCAGTGACCTCAAATTAAATGCTCTTTCTGTAAATATATTCATGTTGACGCTTGAAGAAGAGGGATATGTGTGTTCCATCTGGGCATGGGGTCCCAATCTGTCGACAATGACATGCCCACACTTTGTGCTGGAAACAAGACCCAACCCAGGTGAATCCCAGTCCGTACATGCTGTGATGAATCATGACCTGGTTGCATCCTAATACGAATCTGTGCAGATATGAAATGTCAGTAACGTTCCTGCACTTCGTTAGTTTCTAAACTTCAAGAAGGGAAGGGAAGCTGTGTAACACAGTTTCCCTTGGCGATGACACTTGGGTACCGGGTCGGTAAGAAAAGTTGCCCATTAACTTCATCTTGTCTGGCAAATCTTTTTCAGAGCTCATCGGACTTGATTCACAACCGCTCAACCAAACGTCCAACATTATGTGTGTTATTTAGAGTGTCGGCTTGAATAGCTTGGGTTTTTATCTGTTGCTATTTTGCTATGTCTAGATGTGTATACTTCAAGTGTAGAGAATATGATGAAAACGCAACCATACCAATTTCTTCTTGTTACAGTCCATGCTTTGTGGCGTTGATGATCATGTCTGTCTTCGGTCTTCTGTCTCGTGTGCTGCCAAATCAGTGTCTGATGCTGACGTTCCCTCTACACCATGATGTCATATTGTATAACAACTTCTCTAGTGGTCTCCCCAAACTCTTCTTTCCTCCAATTTTCCTGTTGTGATACATACTCCAGCTTTCTCCTTCTCGTAACATGGCATCAGAATGTAGACTGTCTTCGTCTGTTGCAAATAATCTCTTTGTGTGTTAATTTCTTTCAAGATAGATTCATTGCTCTTTTTATCCGTTGACAGTGTTCTCATCATACTTCTGTCGCAATTTAACAATCACGCTAATACAAATGCTGGGACATTCCTGTGAAAAAAATGTAACATAGGAGAAAATGTGAATTAGTGTATTGTTGTTTGTCCATCAAGAATGATGATGACCATTCATTTCATCAAGTGGGGTTGAAAGTATGGTGCCGTGAGTTCTAAGATGGCCGATAAGGCCTATTTTGGCTCGAAATGTTCTTTGACAATGTGGGCAAAGAATGCTTGACGTTTCAGGATGAGGATCTCATGCAGTGGTTTTTCTGTCCAGCCTTTTCTCCACAGCTCTTGCAGTCCTGATTGCTTCACAAATGACTGCACCCTTATGTAATGATGTACGCCACGAATTACGGTCTTTAGCAGCAGTCTCCCAGGTGTCAAGATGAATTCCAAAAGCTTTCAGTGAGATTTTCAGTGTCTTTAAAGCGTTTCCTCTGGCCGCCTTGGGAGCGTTTACCACAACGCAGCTCGTCGTAAAAAATGAGTTTAGGGAGACTGTGATCTGGCATACGATTTAAGTGACCAGCCCAGCGAATCTGATTTTTCATTAGTAGAGTGTGGATACTGGGCATGGACGCTCTTTCTAGGACTTCAGTGTCTGGGATCTTGTCTTACTATTTAATCTTCAATAGCTTCATAAGGCACACTGTGTGGAAGTGGTTTAATTTCCTAGCATGTCGCTGATAAACAGTCCATGTTTCACAAGCATATAGCAGTGTGGATAATACAACTGTTTTATAGACTTTCAGCTTTGTTTGCAGGCTTATTCCATTTCTGTCCCATACATTCTTGTACAGTCTGCCAAAGGTCGCGCTGGCCTTGGAGATTCTTGCATTCACTTCGTCATCAGTTGTGGCAGCCTGTGACACAGTAATGTCAAGGTAGGTGAATTCCACAACACTTAGTCTATGACCATTCACTTTGATATTCGACGCGGTGTGATTATTCCCTGGAGCTGGCTGGTACATAACTACAGTCTTCTCCAAGTTGATATTGAGCCCAAAGTTGACACAGACATATGAGAAAGCTGAAACATTGTGTTGCTTGTCTGCCTCTGAGTTGGCATATATAGCGCAATTATCAGCAAACAGCATTTCTCTGACGGTGTCGCTGTTAGTGTTCTGTTTTGGCTTTCAGCCTTCTGAGACTGAACAACTTTCCATCCATGCGGTAGTTGATGTCTATTCCATTACAGTGAATTACAATTAATCAAAAGAATCCGCATATCGCAAGTATCTGTTCCGACGTCCAAACAAATTATTCTCTTTGTAAATAATATCCAGATTTTTCATTAAACACTTGCAAGGTAGACTGGTCAGATTCGGATGAAATCAACATGAAGAAAGGCAAATTAATATATAGAAACATGCTGGACCAAGAACTGTGGTGTATTTGAAAACTGGAGTGCTTGTTTTATTCTACTGCTTTCCTCCTTTTCCGAGGGAAGTGCCCCACATCTAGTTACGCGCCTCAGAGCCATTGTGTCCAGGTTCAGCATTTTTTCCCCGGCATGTTCGGCATGCATGTGCGAAATGTTTGCTTTGTCTAGACCACCCTTTACCATATATTCAGAATGTCATTCCCCCTTTCGTATTTCATCCCTATAAATTCCCCCCTGTCCCTACACAGTATACGTAAACATGGAAGCTAAAATTAAGAACACATACTAGAACAAGTCTAGACGTCTACATAAAACGTGATTTGCGGGTCTACTTTTGTTATAAAACGAATTTCAGAAGAGCAAGAGGTGTAGAACCATAAATAATGGAGAGAAAAACAATATCGAGCAATCGGTTCTTGTATTAACGCGATCTTGAAATAATCTTAATCCCCCCCCCCCCCCCCCCAAGGAAACCTTAAAATCCCCCCAGCCGGGGTGGGGGGGGGGGGAGATTGCCCACCGGTTGAGAACCACTGCTCTAGACATATTCCATTCAAGATAATGGGCTCTACCTTCCCGTGGATGGGTTTCTTCCGTAACATGTTTGCGGCCTATTCTTTACGATTTCCAAATGCCGTGGGATACTTGTACACGGGACCTCCTGTTTTTTGCCCTTACCCAAGAAGGTTAGATATCTGATCTCACTACCCAAGAGCCCAGGGATCGTTTGATATCATTAGGTCCCAGTGGTTCGTGGAATATTTCCCAGCCATATGCTGAGATCCAACCCGACACCTTTTGAGCCTGAGGAGGTCACCCTAGCCCATAAGCTTCGTAAGCCATAGCTTCTCCGTGTTGGTTTATTTGTTTGTTTGGTCTTCTCCCACAAAATCCTCTTACGCCCAACTGTCCAACTTCTTTCACAAAATACTTTTGTGAATGGAAAATATACACGTGCAATGAAAAAGCGCCGAATGTTGCCATCAGGAACTCATTTGTCTGAAGTTGGAAATACAGCAAAGTGCTGTCGTTTGATCCTGGAGTTTGGTTGGCAGAATCCAGTTTGTTAGTAATGAAGGCAAACCATGCAGGTCTTCACATGTGCAGAGTGCTTTTTTTATGCATGCCATTCCATAAACAAGAAGCAATTTAAACAGACGAACAAACAAACAAACCGAA
>JACEFZ010011894.1:0-15000 GCA_014155875.1 Cepaea nemoralis | reverse complement strand
GGTGACATGGTTTATGAGTTTAATTGAATGAAAATCTTCGCATTCAATTGTTCCTGGTCGTTTTAGCATTATAGCGGTCGCGTTAGCTTAGCTGACAAGGAGCAAGGTTGATAATGTTAGGAGCGCTGTAGCACGAGGGTTAGTCGTCTTGCTTAGTGAGGAATTGATTGATTGATTGATTGATTGATTGATTGATTGATTGATTTAGGAACCGACATCACAGCATTCGGGGCATTCCCATAAGCGCTCCGTCCCCATCCTCGGAACTTAGTGAAAGAACGACTCGTTATCTATTCCTCCGTGCATGCAGGTCTACATAATGTGATGATTCTGTCACTTCACAGACACATAGCAGTTCCATACTTTGGGACATATTGTTCTATTTTTGTTTGTTTGTTTGTTTGTTTGTTTGTTTGTTTGTTTTGTAATTGGCACTAGTCCCTAAAGATTTCAGTCTTTCTGTTGTGAAGTGTGTTCTCTGTGTCAAATTTGTTTTACCGTTGCGTTCCGACTGGCTTTGTCTGTAACAATCAATATTATTAGCAGACGTTTTCTGATTACTGTGATGTCTTCAAGGCATTTCCTTAACTAAACAAATCAATATGCGACCCTATTTCCAGGAATAAAACTTTAAACATGTGAACGTAGACATCAGATATATATATATATATATATATATATATAGAGAGAGAGAGAGCGAGAGATAGATAGATAGATAGATAGATAGATAGATAGATAGAGAGAGAGAGAGAGAGAGAGAGAGAGAGAGAGAGAGAGAGAGAGAGAGAGAGAGAGAGAGAGAGAGAGAGAGAGAGAACGAACGAACGAACGAACGAACTTTATTTTCAAAGGGTCACAAATTGGGCACGCAAGCCCTTCTTACATTTGGCCTTTTCAATCATTCATCTTTCGTTCATCAACTGTGCATGATGAGAGAGAACAGTATAAAGAGAATAAAACTACCAACGCTATAGAAATCTGTACTTTGTGCAAGTCAAATGAAGAAAGATTCTGTAACAATGAACCATAAATGTTACAAACATTCGTGAGCTCTAGAGCAAAGACAGTGTTTTTCTACACCTGGGTTTGATTGACTGGTTGGTTAGCTGGATGATTGATTGGTTGGTTAGTTGGTTGGTTGAATGATGTATCGGTTAGTTGAATGGTTGGTTGATTAATTGGTTGCTTGGGTTGATAGATTAATTAGTTGGTTGGTTGACTGGTTTGTTGGCAGGTTTGTTGATGGGTAGATTGTGTGCTTGGTCTATTGAATGGTTGGTTGGTTGACGGATCGATTTATTAATTAATTGGTTTGTTGATTGGTTGGTTGGTTCTGGTTAGTTGGTCGTTTTGCTGATTGCTTGCTTGTATTCGTTGGTTGACTGATTAGTTGGTTAATTGTTAATCATACTTCCTGTCGCTAACATGGCGGTTAGGCGTTGAACCGTTAAGGCCTGTGGCGTGTTTGTGCTTGCAGCTACGGTTTGCAATCGCATTTTCCTCATGTTGGACTGGTAGTACATGGTTCCGTCGCCCTGCTACTGAGTGAGTGCGTGGGCGACACTGTGAGCTGTGAAAGTCGCGGGGAATGCTTTTAAATCTGTCCTGTACAGTAACCTGTATGTTCGGAACAATGGCTACCGGCTGTTGCTGAATTGACTGAATTGCTTTTTCGGTTCACGGGTGCATTTTTCAAGTGACTCCCGAGAGTCGGCGCTGAAGCTGCGGAGTTCGTGCTTTATGCGACACTTTTGGCGGGTCGCCCTGCTGTAAAAGACCGAGCCATGTGAGAAAACCCGGGTCAATGGGGTCTTTCTGGTTACTTCCGAGTCCATCGACGACGAACTGTGGTTTTCGTGGATTAATTGTGTGTTGGCATTCTGGCGGCGGCATTATGCACAGTGTACCTCTGCGGGCTGTTGGATTGCCGAGACTCCTGCCTATTCCACTTTTCACACTGGACAGCGGGGAGCATTTTGTGTGATATTCACTGGCACAGGAACAGAGCATAATGGGGACGACCCGTTACCGTGAAATTGGAACCTCGACTAACTAACTAACTAACTAAATATTGATTGAATGACTGGTTGGTCGATTAATTGGTTGGCTGGTTGATTGGTTTAATGGTTGGTTGGTTAATTGGTTTATTGATTGGTTGGCTGCCTGATCTATTGGAAGGTTAATTAACTGGTTGGCAGGCTGAGTGATTGGTTGTGGCTTGAGCACTTCTGAGTGACTTTGTTCTGCGTTCGATGCCCTGATGTTCTGGCTAACTGAATACAGAAAAGGGGTGAGATTGGCATATGGAAGTTCTTCCCTACCAGCTAGACAAGGGCCATCCTTACGGGAACTAATTTACCAAATTATCTTCACTCTTTCAAACGTCTGTCTGTCCGTCCGTCCGTCTATCTGTATGTCTGTCTAGCTAGTTAGCCGTCTCTCTGTATCTTTGTCTCCCTCTTTCTTGTCTTACGCCATGCACACACATAGAATTAGATATATGTAAATCTGGTCGCTCTCCCTTTCTCTGTCGGTCTCTCTCTGTCTCTCTCTCTCTGTATGTGTGTATGTATGTATGTCACTCTCTCTCTCTCTCTCTCTCTCTCTCTCTCTTCACACACACACACACACACACACACACACACACACATATATATATATATATATATATATATATATATATATATATATATATATATATATATATATATATATATATATATATATATATAAGGGAGAGTGGAACAATTCTACGAACTCGATCGTAAAAGAAAACACCCCATATTCAGGGACATTTGAAGTCTGCGGTTCCTCAAAGAATATCTCTCCGCATTCCAAAATGAAATCTACGACATGGGAGACATACACGATCACGTGTAACATTTCCGCAGTATAGCGTGGGTGTTAATGTGGGTGCTAGCAGCATTTGTCTGCTTTTTGGCGGGAGCGGTGTCATCGATTGTTAACAAAAACGAGCATACATTTTCGGGTCTACAGACCCACTGTTCAACAATTTTGCAGCAGCGGTGTCCCAGCGGGAAAACTGTTAACACGGGCTCGATCAACTTCTGCAATTTCCCACGTAGTGAGCACGTCACTGGGGACTTAGAGATATTACCTAGATAAATTCTATACCCGCAGAAAATTGCATCGCCCGCGTCGTAATTTTTACACATTACAGTAATGCGATTGCAAATTGTATAAGGTTATACGAATATAGTGCTTTTCCAACAATATAATAACTGTTACAAGCACGACAATTTGCGATTATTTTAGAAACAATTTTTGACGTCGCGTTGTTTGTCGTAGAGCATCGTTAACGTCTTCCATTCCTAGTAAAAAAAAACACAAGTTTGACAAAATCTAACATAAAGTTACCAGATGTGAATAGAAAGTAATTGAGGACATGTTTCTTAAGACACGCTATTAACAACTGGAAAATTGTTTATTACTTTGAAGGAAGTAAGACAGAAAGAAATACTTCGTGTCATCACGAGAAGGTTGCTAAAAATGCTGAGTGCCCTTTGCAGTACGTTGCGATCAATCCCATGTTTTATATTCTAGGAAATGTTACGTTCAGTAGTTGGCCAGTGCTTTCGGCACCAGAAGTCAACGTTTAAGTCCAGCTGGTCTGTGCAGGGAATGAACCTAGTTATCGGTATGTAGTTCAGTACTCAAAGTCAAAACAACAGCAATATTTACAACAACAAAATGCGGACATTAAAGATTAAATTAACTGATTCAGTGCCAAAGGATAATATATCGCCAAATGCGACCTCCCTTTTGGACAGAAGGACGATATATCGCATACTAGGACCATCGTGATATTTGTTTTGTTTCGTGGTATTCTCCGCAATTTCAATGCTCTGTGAACGGAAATTGACAACATAATACTGGTTCATTTGATTGTGCACCATGTTTGTCCAAACCAACTTTTTGTTTGCCATTGAATCAGTTCAGCAAAAGAAACTCAAGGCACCTCGGTGGTTAGTTCTCTATTGAAGCATTGCAATGCTTCAGGGTTCAGCTGACAGAAGTGGCAAGTCTTTTTGTCAACCACAACGGCCTTGGGGTCAGAGTCAACATCTTACAATGCTCGCATATATTTCTATAGAAAGTAATGTGGCTGGGAAATTGATAGCCGTATTAATAGCTCGTATATCGTTTTATCATAGACAAGATGAACATTGTACCATATCACCACTGTGGCTGATACCGTTCACCGCTTCTCGAAAGACAACGCAAAATACAGACACTGTTTAAACACCTCTATAGTATTAGAAACATTGCGGCTGCAGCAGGACTTAACAATATCAAGTGAAAACAGTTAGGTCTGTGTGGTTCTGGGAGAAAGAGAAGATAATCAACGCAGACACGATGCACATACCTTACAACGAACACAATTCCGGTAAGGAAAAATCACAGTGGAGAGATGAATCGTGAGAGAAAAAACAATAATAATAATGTTAATACTAAAATAATTTTAAACAACTATATAACAAATAAATTAAACCACAGCACAGCGAATCCGACGTTTCGATAGTATGATCTTCCTCAAACAGATCTAAAAAAATAAAATATAAAAGAAATTTAATAAATAACAACATTCAGAAGTGTCAACACAGAAAAGTGTAAATAATAAACGCACAACCTCTATAGTAGTCTGTTAAGAGGACTGACCAGCCAGTTCATTGGTATTTGCAGAATAAATGTCTCCGACTTCGTGTGAAGCACCTAATACAAATAGTTAACGAATGTATCAACAAAGACAAAATAAACAAGAAACTATGTTTTTAAATTATTCAATAACGAAACGTGTTATCTATAATAGCAACTTATGTCATTCAGTGGTAATCTTTTAAGAGACTGGAATTCCGTTTCATATGTGTTTTCATCCATTTAAACTGTAACAGCTTTCAATTCTCGTGTTTTATATTTACTGGTCATCGCAGTACAAGTTTACAACACGAGACATGGCCATTACATGTTGAATTAGAAGACAACAACATTGAATTCAGTGGAGATGAGATTATTCAGACGCTCCCAAGGGAATAGCAGTCTGAGAGAAAGAAAGAAAGAGAGAGAGAGAGAGAGAGAGAGAGAGAGAGAGAGAGAGAGAGAGAGAGAGAGAGAGAGAGAGAGAGAGAGAAGAAGAAGAAGAAGAAGAAGAAGAAGAAGAAGAAGAAGAAGAAGAGGAAGATGAAGAAGAAACATCCAGTGCTCGAATAACTTTCACAGTCCTCTGTTGTTCATTGTGTCCTCTGCTCTCCGCTTCCCTCAAAGTATTTTACCCTGTTTTATACACGCCAAACAGTACTTTTAATGTTTTTTGTAAAAACCATTTCTTTGCTGGCCTCCGTAGTTTTCTTGTTCCACCATTCTCCTGTGTGTAATTCGATTATCTGTGCTGTGCTGACACGGCATCTCAATAAGGAGTTAGAACGATCCGTCAGGCTATTGCAGTACGCATTGTCATATGGGGAAACACACGAGGGACACAGCAATAAAAAATTCATGACATCTCAAATGTGAAAACTGTCAAGTGAAGCAGGACGGAATAGAAAATTAACATCAACACTTTAAGGCATAATTTTAATTCTCTTAAAGGTCACGAAAACAATACAAATACATTATTGATGAAGGGAGAACGTGGAGACCAGCTGAAGCCAGCTAATTGGAAAAGGTTAATAAATGATTAAGTATTGATTTAAATAAAGTGTACATGCGAATTTTCCCTAGACAATAAAACAGAAAGAATGCCCGAGTGTTCCGGTTTCATAATTAATTTATGTAAATTTAAAAAAAAAGTTGTTCTAGTTTCTAAAGACAGACAGTTATTAAATCAAATGTTGTTATTGTTGTACAATGGTGTTCAATTTTTCCAATTCTGTTGCTGATTTCTAAAATACACCATCTCCAATCTAATCTTATAAACGTATGTAATACATGAGAATCTCTGTACTGACCTCACAAGAATGCAGCCAAGCGTTTTCCCAAGTACCACTGTGAAGACATGATCACGAAGCTTGGAAACTAATACTAAGGATGAGCTTCCTTGGGGTGGTGACTGTGTATTTTTCTTACTAAAGTGCAGTAACAATAGCGACACCACATCCGTACTCCAAGAGAAAACAGGCGAAGCTATGGCATTGTTCGTAGGCTGCGGAGACCTCAATGGAATGTGAACGTCCCAAAGACATGTTGACATAAATTATGAACACGTCAAAACATTAAGGACATTATTATTCGAAGATAAATGAATCAAACAAGCTGTAACGTAAATTATGAAAAAAAATGAAACAACTGGACGAAGATTAGTGGATTAAAGAAACTGACAACAATTATAAAGTTAAACAACCATGCAGTTTTTTAGCGTGGTGGATAGATGCTCGCCGGTCGGCCTGGGTGTCAACGGTTCGAATTCGAGACGGATTTGTAACATTGACGTGGTCTTTCAGATCGACACGGCTTCAATATCTTGGAAAGTGAAAGCGGTTTGTGTGACCCTCTCAGTGATCTATACAAATATGGGGTTAGCACCATATGCCCAATTAGGAGATGAATGGGTTAGAGAACAGACTACATTGGATCTTTTCTCCGGGGCATGCCGGTGTGCTGGGGAATGAACAGACGGACAGATTGACTGGCTCTTCAAAACTTGGTGGAGAATTGATGCATGACAAGGCAGACGTGGTTGCGGCCTTGTGGGAACACGTGTACACCTCGGAGGAGCAAATGGATCACCATGGTCTGGCAAGAATGAGGCAGCGAGGAATGACGAGGGGATCTGGCCGACGATCGACGCTCAGAGAAAAGGCGAGTCGGATATATAATCAGATTGCTACTGGTACTTCCGTGGCTGCTGAGGATGGGGACGGAGCGCTTATGGGAATGCCCCGAACTCTGCGATGTCGGTTCCTAAATCAATCAATCAATCAACTACATTAGAATATGAGTGGATCAAATAGAAATCTACAGAGTCAAATAGATGGATCCTCCCGAGCACAGGTATGTCCCTCAACACCGTTATTTAAAGATATATACCTCATTGAGCGCAGTGCTGTTACAGTAAGAGACCTAGGTTACAAATATCGAACTCTTCGAGCACAGTTCTGTTCCCCGACAAACCTCAGTTAATGATCTAGAACTCTTCGAGCACAATTCTTTCTCTCTACAAATCTCACATAAAGATATAGAACTTTTCGTTCTCAACAAATCTCACTAAAAAATTCAGAACTCTTCTTGCACTGTTCTGTCCCTTGATAAACCTGTCTTAAAGATATAAAACTCTTCGAGCACAGTTTAAGGACTAATGAAATCTCACTTAAAGATATAGAACTCCGCGAACACAGTTCTGTACCTCGACAAACCTCAGTTAAAGGGCTCCTTGGACACAATCCTCGCCCTCAACAATCCCATTTAAAGGCTGTCTGGGGATCGCGAAACTCTCAAAACAACATCCAAGTTCATTTAGGATGTCCGAATCGAAGTCTGAGAAACTCTAGGATGTCCTAATCGAAGTCTGAGAAACTCTAGGATGTCCTAATCGAAGTCTGAGAAACTCTACGATTTCCGAATCGAAATTTGAGAAACTATTGTGTCATTTGCTCTCTGCTTCTCCCAAAGTCCCGTAAACTGCTTTATGCACGCCAATCAATACTTTAAAAACAGTATTAATAATTTCTTTGTATGCTTCTGTGGTTTCCCACTTCCCCTATTCCCTTGTGTGTAATGCGATTATCTGTCCGGTGCTGACACGACATGTCAAGGAGTAGTTAAAAAGACCAATAAGACTACTTCAGTACACATCGCCATAGAGGGAAACACTAGAGGGACAGACCTAACTATGGTTTTTACAATTTCAAATATGCAAATTGCGATTTGAAGCCGGAGAAGAATATAATAAATAACGTTAACATGTTAACGCAGATTTTTAATTTTCGAAAAGGCCGCAAAAACAATACAAATGCATTCTTAAAACGGGAAAATACGTATGGCAGCTGAAGCCAACTAACTGGAAAGGACAAATAAATAATTAAGTATTGATTTAAGTGAAGTATACATAAGAGTATTTCCCAGACAACGGAAAAGATATATTACTTGAGGCAATCCGCTTTCGCAATTTACTTTAAGAATAATCACCCTACGTGCTTTGTTCTTTATGTTGAGTGAAGGTAATATACTATGTATAGTGTGTGTCCCGCACTGTTTCACAACATCGACGAGAATTTGATATGAACATGAGAGCTGCATTGTTTTCTGTGCACACTTATGCCTTCTAGAGGCAGCTCTTGACAACTGTCTGCTAGTGGCAGTTCTTGATAACTGTCTTCTAATGACACCTCACAATAACTGTCTGCTAGTGACAGTTCTTGATAACTGTCTTCTAATGACACCTCACAATAACTGTCTTCTAGTGGTAGCTCTTGATAACTGTCTTCTAATAACACCTCACAATAACTGTCTGCTAGGGGCAGCTCTTGATAATTGTCTTCTAATGGCACCTAACAATAACTGTCTGCTAGTGACAGTTCTTGATAACTGTCTTCTAATAACACCTCACAATAACTGTCTGCTAGTGACAGTTCTTGATAACTGTCTTCTAATAACACCTCACAATAACTGTCTGCTAGTGACAGTTCTTGATAACTGTCTTCTAGTGGTAGCTCTTGATAACTGTCTGCTAGGGGCAGTTCTTGATAATTGTCTTCTAATGACACCTCACAATAACTGTCTGCTAGTGACAGTTCTTGATAACCGTCTTCTAATAACACCTCACAATAACTGTCTGCTAGGGGCAGCTCTTGATAATTGTCTTCTAATGGCACCTAACAATAACTGTCTGCTAGTGACAGTTCTTGATAACTGTCTTCTAATAACACCTCACAATAACTGTCTTCTAGTGGTAGCTCTTGATAACTGTCTGCTAGGGGCAGTTCTTGATAATTGTCTTCTAATGACACCTCACAATAACTGTCTGCTAGTGACAGTTCTTGATAACTGTCTTCTAATAACACCTCACAATAACTGTCTTCCAGTGGTAGCTCTTGATAACTGTCTGCTAGGGGCAGTTCTTGATAATTGTCTTCTAATGGCACCTAACAATAACTGTCTGCTTGGGACAGCTCTTGATAACTGTCTGCTAGTGGTAGCTCTTGATAACTGTCTGCTAGGGACAGTTCTTGATAACTGTCTGCTAGGGGCAGTTCTTGATAACTGTCTTCTAGTGACAGATCTTGATAACTGTCTGCTAGTGGCAGCTCTTGATAATTGTCTTCTAGTGACACCTCACAATAACTGTCTGCTAGGGGCAGTTCTTGATAATTGTCTTCTAATGACACCTCACAATAACTGTCTGCTAGGGGCAATTCTTAATAACCATCTTCTCGTATCACCTCACAATAACTGTCTGCTAGTGACAGTTCTTGATAACTGTCTGCTAGGGGCAGCTCTTGATAACTGTCTTCTAGTGACAGATCTTGATAACTGTCTGCTAGTGGCAGCTCTTGATAATTGTCTTTGTCATATATTTTTGAAGGGAGTGGGAGATCACTGTAGTGCATGCCCCATTTCTAACAAAAGAAGTAGAGCCCCATCCTCTTCTATCTTCAATAACCCCAGAATATGAACCTTGAGTTATCTGCAGGCCTCGTTCTATTAAGTAGTCTAGGAGATATAGATTATGGCCCTGGTGAGAATAATGATTACTAACTGGGATTCTGCCCCTTCTCCAGGATTCTGTAGCTCTGGAGCTCCCTTTTTTGGTTATCAAATCTGAGGAAAGTCTGGACTGAATGACATAAGTTGCTATTATAGAATTGAGAAGTGTCTTCTAGTGACACCTCACAATAACTGTCTTCTAGTGGCACCTCACCTTAACTGTCTTCTAGTGACGCCTCACAATAACTGTCTTCTAGTGTCACCTCACCATAACTGTCTCCTATTGCCACCTCACAATAACTGTCTCTTATATAAATAAATATAATAATAAATAACTAAATATAACGCTAGACATAGCGAACGACTAAATATACTTCATGTCCCTAAACCTAGGATAGACTTATATAAAACAAGCTTAGCATACTCTGCCGCTCAGTTGTGGAACAATCTTCCACAAGAAATCAAAGACACCACCAATCATGATTCATACATTCGCAACCTGTTTGAACACTGCCTTAGTACAGACTACATGCCCCCATAACAAATAACACAAAAAAGACAATTGACATAAGCCTGGGTCACTGACATTGAGGTGAGTGACCGGGCATGAGGAAGAATGGAGATGAGAGTGGGAGACAGTAAGGTGAGTGACCTGGCTACGAGGAAAACAATCAACCCTCAGAAATAATGGGGCGGATATGAGGGAAGGCCCCAAGGGGGAGGGGTCGAAAGACAGTTGTGTGTTGTGTGAAGTCAAGAGACTGGAAAGGCAGTGAGAGAAGAGACCGACTGCGGGTCAGGTCGTTTAAGAGAGAGCTCCGTGTTGTGTTGTTCTTCTAGTTGTGAAGACAGGCCTGAACCCAGAGTGGGTTCTGTATTGAGTGTAGGCCTGAACCCAGAGTGGGTTCTATAGTTGAGCAGTGGCTCCAACCCAATGTGTGGGTTGTATTGTGGGAGATCCAGCCGTGGATAGTAGCTGGATTACATGTCTTGTGGATTGAGATTAGAAGCCGGCCGTGAGAAGGCATTGATGTGTGCTGGTTAAATTGTGAGGAGGATATTTATATTCTATGGATTACGTTATGTTTCTGGATGTATAAACCTGTTCCGTTTGTCCGTCTTATTTCTGTAATAAAGGATTATGTGCGCCAACGGAATCTTGTTTAATGCCTGATGAATATGCACTGCGGGGGTGAGTTGGATTAAGAGTCAGTTAGATATCTCAAGTGACACACCATGAACATCGTTACCTAGACAACGACCATCACACAAAAACTTATCATCAATATCATGAACAGTATCATCGTAAGAACTTCGTGATATTATCATCAAGAAAACGTGTGACATCTGGGGTCTCGTCGCTTAGTAAGGAGTATCTGAGGGCTACGTCCGATTAAGAACATTATAGACAGTGTTGTCATTCTGAGATGTTTGTGGGCTCTTCGCAGAGAGAGGGTGGACAGCGGAGTGTGTCCACCGTATAAACACTGAGTTTTTCTCCGTGCGGGAACTGGCTACAACAGTTCACGTCAAGTCCACTACAGGTGAATTGGAACCAACCATATCGCTGAAGTGAGAGGGGGTGATAAAGACACGCCATACAGACTAACCGGGAGAGTCCATTACGGTGACAGGTAAATTTGATACCAGGCAGCAGTGCTGAAACGAGCAGACGCAGCAATGAAAGACCAGTGTTGAATCCAGAGTGGCGAGGGCAGCGTGTGTGTGTGTAGAACATCCGCTGTCGGTGATAATGACAGGATTGGGAACCAAAGATAATTGACAGGTGTGTGTGTGCTGGAGGCAAGCGCACTGTGTTGTTGCAAGTTGACTGGTCAAGATTATTCGACGCAGTAAATAGGACGGGTGGGTACACCAGCGTCCAGGTACTGGGGAAGTACATGGTTTGGAAAACAGAGAAAAATTGGCAGTCGCTGATTTGACGGACAGTTGACTGAAGGGGATAGTAACGGTACCCCTACCGCAGCCGGGTGTGGCTGTCAAGTTTGTGTGAAAACTGTTTTTACGGAGGAATTTTTCACTGAGAGTGATAAAGAGAAATTAGGTTGCCCTTTGGAAGGCAAGGCTTTTTTGACAGTGGAAGTTACGGGAAATTTCCACAGGAGATCGGGATAAACAAGGTTGTTTTGAAAGAAAGCCAGACTTGATGTTTCGTCTTTGTTCAAGCCTTTGTCATCATTATTCTGTTATGAGCAAACTTTTTTTAACTTATCGTCATCGCAACCATGGTTGTATTTCTTTGCCGATAAGGATTTATATCCCCAAAATTTTAAAGCGCTAAACATTGGCTGCCATTCCCCTTTTTTTTTTTGGGGAATCTTGTCGGGTAAGGGAAATCCATAACATTAATGATACAGCGAAGCGCCATCTCCGCAACAAAAGTAACAAAATACCCGAAAGAACACTGGGGTACCACCACGTACAGAGAAAGTACAATAACGTTACGGACTGTGTCGAGACAGAACAGTTTGGATATCACTATCATTTCAACTTTTGTCGACAGTTGGAACTTGTGATCCCCACGTGAATTCAATAACCACTCAACAAAACAAGAAGTCGGTTTGAAATCTAGCGTCGTAGACTTTTCCAGCGTTTGCGAATAACTATAAAAATGAAAAAAAACTTTTGTGACTGTTTAAATAAGAACTTTTGGCGACGGTTTAATGGGCCCATATTTGTGGGCCAACCAGTTACACTTATTATTTTTTATTTTTTTTGCTCCCATCGTCATATTTATTGTTGTGGGGTGTTACGCATTATTTGTATGTGGTCCAGTGTTGTCAAGAGTAGGGGATTTTTGTGTTTTTCTCAAAGGGCCGGGAGACAGGGCGAAAAGTTACTTTCTGAGGTGCACCATATATAATTCTGGGAAGAAAATCGAAAGTCGGTTTTTGGTTCTGCAGGGACGGTCCTGAATTATATAACGTGCCAGTTTGTGTTTGACGTAAGATTTCTGTATAATTTTAGGCTATAATTTTTTTTTCTTCTCTTTCTTCTTTTCGTTATATTTACATAGATATTTGCTGTGTTCGGATAGATGTTATTATCGTGCACTTTTGTCTGGTACTATCTAGTGGTATCTGAGTCATTTATAGTTACGCGCACTGTGGATGTCCTAACAAGCTTGTGGTTGTTACTGTGGTTTATTTCTGTGTCATCATCGTCTCCGTGTACTCAGCTTGTGAAGTCTAGCGTTGGATAGTCTCACTTAGTGTTATCATCCATTTGTTTGTATATGTATTTATATTATGTTAACAATATTTCCAGGACTTCATGAACTTGTGGTCATAGATATATAGATACGAGGGAGTATAGTTGATATTCCCACCTCACTACCTAGTGCTTATAGAGTGACTGGGTGATACAGAGTGATATTGTAGCACTAGGATTTACGTACCCGGGAGTGCGGGTGTACTTAGGGAAGTGACACAAAGACTACAGCAGAGTCTGTACATTTATAGTTGGCGGGTTCACAGCAACGTGTCCCCCCAAATACAAGATGCCTACTTTAATGGATTATATTGAAGCAGGTGAAAGAATAGGCCTGAAAGGTAAAGAGTTACAGGAGTATGCAGAAGCGAAAGAACAAAAACAGACGAAAGAGAGGAGAGGCATAATGAACGCGAGGCAAAGTGTCTACAGGAAGAGAAAGAGACGCAAGTAAAAATAGCTGAAATGGAAAACAAACGTCTACAGGAAGAGAAAGAGACGCAAGTAAAACTAGCTGAAATGGAAAACAAAATTTTACAGGAAATAAAGTTAGCCGAAATAGAGAACAAGCGTCTACAGGAAGAGAGAGAGACCAAATGGAACTTGAAAATTAAACACACAAATGCGTGGAAATCGAGAGAGAGAAGATTAAAATGGAAACTGAAATTGCACTAAAAAAACTAGAACTATCTTCGAAAGGAAAGTGAGGAAAGCAGAAGACCGTCACAGTCGTCCGAGATTAAAACTGCCAAAATTTTACAGACCGGGACCCAAATTGAAAATTATTTGGCCAGGTTCGAGGCATCAGCCCAAAACGTTAGGTATTCCCGAGAGAGAGTATGGGATGGACTTGGCGAATTTCTACGGGCAAGGGACTAGACACCCTGTTCAATTTTCCTGTAGAAGAAAGAAACAACTACACTATCTTCGTCAACGTTTGCTGACAAAGTTCCAACTAACTGAACATGGATATAGAACAAAGTTTAGACAGTTTGTGCCAGAGACAAATCAAGATTTCACAGATTTTGTTAACACTGTAAAAAATACATTTAACAAATGGATGGAGCTTGCAGAAGTAGGGAAAATTTTAATAAATTAGTAGATCTAATTTAGAGACAGGTATATCTGCATGCAATTCTAATTTAGTGGCGTTCTTGAGGAACGGAAGCCAAAGGACATAGACAAAATGTCCCCATTAGGGCAAAACTAATGACTGCACTCCTAACAGTTCTATTGGGAAAAAATGAGTGAGGAAATAGCTGGAGGACACTAAAAAAGGGCCCAAACCAGTCATCAGACCCAAAGGGGGAAAGGGTGGATTCAGCACAGAAAGGTAGCAGCAGAACTTCAAGATAATGGTTTCCAGGAAACAATGTTGGTAGAGTAGGACGGTACCCATATAGAGAGGGAACCCCAGAGACGTCCAATTATGCCGGATGTTGGAATTTGGGAGCTGGAGCCAGGGGAGCAGAGTGTGATGCACAAAGCAGATGGACCAACGAACAAAACTAAAAGGGAGATTTTGTTTCAAATGTGGAAAGAAGGGGCATATCAGCCATCATGTAGGATGAGAGAAAAGAGCACTCAAATGCAGCGCAGTAATTTAGACGCTGAACAAAGAAGATTGTAGTGGGGCAAACCACTTTTGAAAAAGACAGTCAGCCAGTCCTAAATGTGGTCATACAGTAAAAGCAGGATCAGCAGTGCATGAAGGAGGAAGTCTGAAGCTGCATCAGGGATTTGTCAATGATAGACCAGCGTTAACAATTAGGGATTCCGGATGTACGTCTATCGGGTGAGGAGAAAATTTAATAGATCCCTCGGAATTTTCAGGGAAAAAAATTAGATGCATAACATTCAAAAGGCACAGTAGAGTTCTACCCATTTGCCATAATAACAGTAAAAAAACCATATTAAAATGGAAGAGTGTCAGCGTGTTTTTGGATCACCAGTGGTGATTTTATCATAGGAAAGTTATAGGAGTTAAAGATTGTCAGAAGAGGAAGTATTATTGGGACCAAAAATATAGTGTAAGCAGTAAAAGGGGGGTTTATCACAATAGAACCTAAAAATTAACACAAAAAAATTTTAAGGGTTGGGAAAAAAAAT
>JACEFZ010011893.1:0-32179 GCA_014155875.1 Cepaea nemoralis | reverse complement strand
ACTGAGAAGGGGAAAGTGTATAGTTATTGCAAGAAATTAATCATGACTGAGAAGGGGAAACTGTGCAGTTATTTCTTGAAATTAATCATGATTGAGAAGGGGAGAGCGTACAGTTATTTCTTGAAATTAATCATGACTGAAAAGGGGAAAGTGTACAGTTATGTCTTGAAATTAATCATGACTGAGAAGGGGAGAGCGTACAGTTATTTCTTGAAATTAATCATGACTGAGAAGAGGACAGTGTGTAGTTATGGCTTGAAATTAATCATGACTGTGAAAAGGGAAGTGTATAGTTATGACTATCTTTGGTAATGTATGAAAAGTTCAAAGTGTATAGTTATGGCTAAAATCTGATAATGGCTGGGAATGAAGAGGAATGTGTGCATTTGTGGCTAAACTCTATTTATGACTGAGTTGGTGTCGGCATGGCTAAACGGATAAAAACACTCGCTCTAAAACTTCCGGTGTGTTGATGCCGAAGTACTGAGATAAACCTCTTCAATGGTCAGCTAAATTACAATTTTGACTTCTCATCCTTGACTTGGGGGTGTCAATTACAAGTACCTGTAGTGAAATACTGAAGAGTTAACGATTCCCAGATGGACGACTGCATACACCGACTACCCAGGTAGGAGAAGGGTTAACAAGGGAGAGACAAGGCGCATGTGTTTATAGGTCAAGACACAGAAGGGGCCGGCTAACCGCGCAAGGAAAACGGTCGAATGGAAAAATTGGTTTGCGACTAAAGCAGAGAGATTATTGGACAGCATATTGCAGTATGGATGTGAAACGGTTCAGAACTGGAATTTTCCACTAACAATGATAATGCAGTCTGGATGTGAGGTGTCCAGCAATGTCAAGGACTATGCGGCAAAGATGACCGATATAAAGAGTGGCAATTCTTTGTGTAAGGAGTGTGTGTTCCAAACTGACCTGAAGGAGATATGTTCTTGAGTGGGAATAGAAATACACGTCCCTAATGATGGAAAGAGGGGATAATAGTGTGTTATTCGCTAAGTGTTTTTTCGATTCCAGGAACATAGATGCCTAAATAAGGTATAAAGATATTAGATATAGTTTAGGATATGAATATAGATGTGCGTGAAGTGCATTTAACATTACTTTCTATTAGTAGGAATAGTATAGACGATTAGGTGAATCTTCTATCCTATGTCAGAGTGGGTTTTTTCGGAAGCCTTTTCATTTCGGCTGGAGGAAAAGACACTCACATAGGAGAGAAGAGGAAGCAGACACAGATCTCATTATTAAATGTATATCACACAGGTTTCCATACCAGTGCGGGACTTATCAACTAAGAGATTACACAGATGGCTGTGGTCAAGATCACCCAGTGTTGATAATCCACAAGAAAGCACTTTAAAGTAATAAAGCACGACACTTGTGCATAAGAAAGGAAGGAAAAGAAGTGGCATCTTAATAAGTCAGGAGGACAGAGAATGGAAAATAGAGATCATACAAACTAAAGAAAAAAGACTCAAATTACTCAGTATCAAAGAGTTGCAAGGTGCATACAAAGTGCCTATATCAATTAAGTGTAGAACTTTTACAGGACAAAAATAGAGAACACTAGAAACTCGATGTGTTTTTCCAGGATGGAATTAAGAACGCTATAAGATAATAAAGACCATACAGTTTACGCTGACAGCATATGGTGATCGGATTAAATACATTCATACAGTGGTGAACATTTTTTTTCATTACAAAAAACGGATATATCTACTGACTCAAGCAGACGGAGCTGTCAGGGTGAGACCGTTCTGTTATATCTATGTCATGTCCTGTACTCTAGCTGAGAGAAGAGACGAGAGAAACCACGGAGACTATCTATCAACATCTTATCTGGCAGCCACACTAGAAGAACATACCAACTACATAGACAATATCCATACATACACCAGACATAGTTTTTTATTAATAAATCTTTTATCTTATCGTTGAAAGGAACTGTTGTCGGAGTATGTGTTGAGGGAATAATAGAGAGAGTGAAAGAAATAGATATATGGAAGGGAAGACAGAAGAGAGGAGTGTAGACCAAAGTCAGTCAATAATCCCAACAGATAATAAGTTTAAAGATGTGCTTGTTGAGTCCAGTCAACTCTCTGGAATTTAACAGGACAGTACCTCAGAAACCGGAGTGAGCTCGCCTGATGGCGAGGGACACTAGCAATAGGGAAAGCCAATCCACACACACACACAAATCAGTCCAGTGCACGTGTATCGACTATGCCTAAGTTCACAGCGAGCGAGAGCACACACAAACAATGATTGTGAATTATAATGCGCGCAGTTCAGTCTACAATCTGTGTATGCCTTACATGATTAATGCGGTTAGTTATGGCAAGATTATGGTCACGGCGCAGAATTGGGGTGTTTGAAGTAAAGAATATGATCACAGCTGAGATGTTGGCTATCTGTAGTTATGGCTGTAATCTGTTCACTGCTGAGATGATGAATATCTAAAGTTATTGCTAGAATCTTTTCATGGCCGAGGTTATGACTATCTGTAGTATTGGCTAGAATGTTTTCAAGGCTCAGATGATGAATATCTGTAGTTATAGCTAATGTATGATTATGACTGAGATGATGAATATCTGTAGGTATGGTTAGTATATAATCATAGCTGAGATGATGAATATCTGTAGGTATGGTTAGTATATAATCATAGCTGAGATGATGAATATCTGTAGGTATGGTTAGTATATAATCATAGCTGAGATGATGAATATCTGTAGGTATGGTTAGTATATAATCATAGCTGAGATGATGAATATCTGTAGTTATGGCTAACGGGCCGGTCTCTCTGGTCTAGAGGTTACACGACTTTCTCCGTAATCCCGTATACTCTCGTGAGTAACGTGACGTGCGCGAGAATCGGTAGAGGTAACTTACGGGGTATGTGAGCCGGTCGCTCAGAAAGCAATGGCAAACTACTGAGCGTAACCTTGCCAAGAAATCAATAATCAGCTGAAAGATGCTGATGTTAACAGCGATGTCCTGTAAAGGATATGCGAACAAAGAAAGAATGGTTAGCGTATGATTATGACTGAGATGATGAACATCTGTAGTAATGGCTAGAATCTTTTCATGGCTGAGGTGGTGACTGTTTGTATTTATGGCTAATATATGATCATGGCTGAGATGATGAACATCTGTATTTTAGCTAATATATGATCATGGCTGAGATGATGAACATCTGTATTTATGGCTAATATATGATCATGGCTGAGATGATGAACATCTGTATTTATGGCTAATATATGATCATGGCTGAGATGATGAACATCTGTATTTATGGCTAATATATGATCATCGCTGAGATGATGAACATCTGTATTTATGGCTAATATATGATCATGGCTGAGATGATGAACATCTGTATTTATGGTTAATATATGATCATGGCTGAGATGATGAACATCTCTATTTATGGCTAATATATGATCATGGCTGAGATGATGAACATCTGTATTTATGGCTAATATATGATCATGGCTGAGATGATGAACATCTGTATTTTAGCTAATATATGATCATGGCTGAGATGATGAACATCTGTATTTTAGCTTATATATGATTATGGCCGAGATGATGAACGTCTGTAATTATGGCTAATATATGATCATGGCTGAGATGATGAACGTCTGTAGTTATGGCTAATATATGATCATGGCCGAGATGATGAACATCTGTATTTATGGCTAATATATGATCATGGCCGAGATGATGAACATCTGTATTTATGGCTAATATATGATCATGGCTGAGATGATGAACATCTGTATTTATGGCTAATATATGATCATGGCTGAGATGATGAACATCTGTATTTATGGCTAATATATGATCATGGCTGAGATGATGAACATCTGTATTTTAGCTAATATATGATCATGGCTGAGATGATGAACATCTGTATTTTAGCTTATATATGATCATGGCCGAGATGATGAACGTCTGTAATTATGGCTAATATATGATCATGGCTGAGATGATGAACGTCTGTAGTTATGGCTAATATATGATCATGGCCGAGATGATGAACATCTGTATTTATGGCTAATATATGATCATGGCTGAGATGATGAACATCTGTATTTATGGCTAATATATGATCATGGCTGAGATGATGAACATCTGTATTTATGGCTAATATATGATCATGGCTGAGATGATGAACATCTCTATTTATGGCTAATATATGATCATGGCTGAGATGATGAACGTCTGTAATTATGGCTAATATATGATCATGGCTGAGATGATGAACGTCTGTAGTTATGGCTAATATATGATCATGGCTGAGATGATGAACATCTCTATTTATGGCTAATATATGATCATGGCTGAGATGATGAACGTCTGTAATTATGGCTAATATATGATCATGGCTGAGATGATGAACGTCTGTAGTTATGGCTAATATATGATCATGGCTGAGATGATGAACTTTTCTATTTATGGCTAATATATGATCATGGCTGAGATGATGAACGTCTCTATTTATGGCTAATATATGATCATGGCTGAGATGATGAACATCTGTATTTATGGCTAATATATGATCATGGCTGAGATGATGAACATCTGTATTTATGGCTAATATATGATCATGGCTGAGATGATGAACATCTGTATTTATGACTAATATATGATCATGGCTGAGATGATGAACATCTATATTTATGGCTAATATATGATCATGGCTGAGATGATGAACATCTGTATTTATGGCTAATATATGATCATGGCTGAGATGATGAACATCTGTATTTATGACTAATATATGATCATGGCTGAGATGATGAAGTCAAAGACTTGAACACATCCCCTCAGCCAGGAAGAGCAGGTAATCTTAAAGAGGCCATGAGGGGATACTGTGCCCGAGGCAAGGGCAGGGAAGATGAGGGAATAGGGTCAGGTTAACCATTCCCTCATGAGACACGCAGGCGTGGTTCAGAGAGTTAGCACTCTAACCACGATAAGCATCACGCCTCGTGGTAGCGGGAGAAGTTGAGTAGACACTCAACATGACACGTTTGCCATCAAGCGTGCCAGGTGAGGCAACACGCGTCAAGGTGAAGGGGACTCCGCGTGGTGTGTACCCGCTGGAGGAAAGATTGGCAGACGGGAGACAGGACGTGTCGAGTACACCTCGTTTAGAATAGAGCTAGGGTTTTGTTGTAACTACATAGATAGAAAGTAGCATAGTGGTTAGCTATTTGTGATAGAGGATTCTGTGGTAGAGTGTTATGTGTTTCATTAGCGACTGTTCACTGCTGTAGCGAGCCAATGGCAATAAATTGCACTATGTATTTTGCCTCCCACACGACTTGCAAGTATTCTTGTATTGGTGTGAGAGAAGTACCCGATGATGTCTGTCAGTGAGTTGTTGACAGGCCAGGGTAATTGTGGTTGTCAGAAGTGAAGCTTGGACGCAAAGTTCAAGCTAATCCACTCGTCCACGAGCTCCAGACTAGGGTTTAATTTAATTTGTGTAGTGACGGTGATTTGTGCAGACGAGAAAAATGTTGCAAGCTAGAAATGTGCCTATCGTGACGTATTAAACTGTTTAATTGTGTTTATGAAATATTTATTTAGTGAAATTATGTATTCATCAGAGCTGTAAGTATTGGTATTCTTCTTTTTCTATATTTATTTAAATATTTATCGTTTTGGTTGACAAATGAGTACCAAAAATGATTCACGGCGGAGCGATACGAAGCCAGCAAACAATATCGATTTTTCATCGCGCTGTGCTGTGACGTCAGATGATTGACAAACAGTCGTCTGGGCTCATTAGCATACAGCAAGCGAGTGTTTACAAAGTTGCTATACAACGCTCGCCTGAATCGGTACGTTATATCAGCTATTATTTCTTTATTTAATTTACGAAAGTAATATATTTATGTATTTAAACATCATTAGGTTATTTATATTTATGAAAAGCAGTTATTAATATTTTTGGTCTATTTTCGTGTTTACCGTCACGATGGAACTACTTTCGGGCGAGCAGATGGCACTTGCCTGCACAACACTTACATAAATTAACTAAAATAATAACGTAAGGCAATACTGATAGAACGAAGACAGGACATCGACATTTAATTTACGTGGTACATATTCTAGTTGTTCGTGATTCTGTCATTGTCTAAGTCATTGTCCTTAGTTGTCAGGGTAATTATATCGTGCACCTCTGGGCGTAACACTGCCGCCCTACATATCGAAGAGTGAACAACAGCTGTATACGGATGCCGGTGTGCCAACTAGGGTGTCCCAATTACGTAACGTGTTTCCACCCTAGAGTATCAAGGTGACCTGTGTCGACGGAGTTCCGTTCCCCGATCATCGGGAACGTTAAAGCTGAGTACACTTACATATTTTGGCATGCAATTTGATTAATAGTGCATCTCTTTTTCAGCTGTTGAGACACTATTGTATTTTTTGTGCTCTGTTTTTTCAGCATTAAATTTTGCAGGGCACAAGCAAAGAGTACACATCTTTGCGCTCATTGGTGAATAAAAATAACATATCAAAGATAGGTAATTAATAAAAAGATCATTGTCTGTCACTGCTAGCCAATTACTAAATTAAGATGGCAACTTTATCAGATTTCATAAAAGCAGGTAAAGAACTGGAATTAACAGGGAAAGAACTACAGCAATATGCAGATCAGAAATTTAAAGAATTAAAAGATGCTGAGAAAGAAGCAAAAGAGGCTGAAAAAGCTGATCGCATACGAAAAGAAGAGGCTGAAAAAGCTGATCGCATACAAAAAGAAGAGGCTGAAAAAGCTGATCGCATACGAAAAGAAGATGCTGAAAGAAACGAACGCGCACAAGAAAGACAACATCAAAAAGAGATTGCTCAACTAGCTGAGATAACAAAACAGAAACAGCTAGAAGATGATAAACTCATTAAGCAAAAAGAATTAGAGATTAAGCAACAACAGTTAGAACATGAGAAGGAGATAAAACAGAAAGAACTAGAATTAAAGCAAAGGCAATTAGAACAGGACAAAGAATTAAAGCAATCTGAAATAGCTGAAATGGCAAGAGTCAAAGAAAAACAGATACAAGTAGAATCAGAGACACAGTTAAAGATGAAAGAAAGAGACATAGAGTCACACGCAGAAGTCTCTGCCACTAAACTAAGAAGTCAACAAGAGGAAAATAAGTTCAACAAATACAAAAATATTATCAAACCATACTGTAAAGATGATCCCATATCGGCATGGATAGAGAACGTAGAGTACCAATTTAAATTTCACCAAGTTCCATTAGAAATGTGGGCTCCAATTTTTATGAAGAATCTCAGTGGTGAGCCCCTCAAAGTAATAGAGTCCATACCAACAGACCTCAGATCTAACTATCAATACATCCATGATAGGATAATGCAACACTTTTTACTTGATGCCCCTGGATATCAAAATCAATTTTCAAATTTAAAGCCTAAACCCAATGAGACTTTTCATTGATTACGTCTCAAATGTTCTAAGTGTACTAAATAGATGCTTAAAGCGGCTAACATAGGAAGAGACTTTGATAGATTAAAAAACTTAATTGCTATGGATAAGGTTATATCCACCATACCTTCTCCTTTTGCTAAATTTTTACAGCAGTCAGACATAGAAACATAGAACAGTTTGAAAAGAAAGGATCGGCATATTTTTTCTTCTAACAGAGATGTCTTTAAAACTTCAAATGACTCTGAAATAGTTTCTTTTGTGAAAGACCAACCAAATATCAGAGTAATAGAAAACCATTTCAGAAATATGATAAGAAAGACATGAAAGTGTCCAAATGCATACATTGTCAACTTGTACATGATTCTTATGGTATGTGTGACAAATCGCCAAATTATCCGGCGCATCTTGAAAAAGTGATCAAGAAACAGCAGAGCAAAAGATCGGCATACAGGCGGGCCATTAAATGTTTTTTTTTGTTCCAGCTATGGGCATTATAGTAATAAGTGCCTGGGCCGCCAACGTATGAAAGCTAGCAATGCTATTCTGATTGACACCTCTTCAGATAGTGGTAGTGAGAGTGAATGTGAGGTTGAGAATGAACTGCCATTTAATCAGTGTGAAGATGTTTGTAGTGCAAACGATATGTTAAACTTTGACAGCTGTGAACGATGTCACCAATTCCATGCAGATGGGAAACTAGAATGTGGGCATACAGTACCATTCTCCTCTGAGAATGTAAATGCAGCATTAGCCTCCAGAGGCAATCTTGTGTTCCACAATGCAATGGTCAATAATGTACCATGCCAATGTTTGCTGGACAGCGGCAGCACCCTTATTGGTCTTCGGAAAGAACTGGTGAATCCGGGTGATTACACAGGTGATACGGTCAAGTGTCGAACCTTCTCGGGTAACATTGAAATTTACCCTTTGGCAAAAGCCCGTATTAATTCTCCTTTTCTCTCTGGTACCTTTACTTGTGCAATACTAAACAACCCTTGTACTGACTTAATTTTGGGGTGCTTACCCCAACTGAAACAATGTACTAGTGAAGAAATAGTTGCATGGGAGAAATTAAATGCAGCCAATGCAACAACAAGAGCAGACAGTGTGAAACATCAAGACACATTGCAAGAAGAAAGATTACTGTTGCTTTCCCCAACAGGCACAGATGACACCAGCAAACAGAAATTTATAGATCAGCAAAAAGCTGACCCTAGTGTGTCACCATACTTAAAATTATTGAAAGAGAAAGCTAAAGTAACCAAAAATGCATCATGGTTCTTTAGACTGAATAATGGTATTTTAACAAGATATTATACTACTGGTAACCATGAGATTCAGCAAACGGTGTTACCTGAACAACATCGTCTTACTGTGCTGAAAATTGCACATGAGTCACCGTTTGCTGGTCATCTTGCGTATGATAAAACCAGGGCCAGAATTCAGGCTCATTTCTATTGGCCAGGTTTTTGCAATGACATAAAATTATTTTGTCGTTCGTGTAATGTCTGTCAACAATTAATACGTAAGGGTAAACATCCTACAGCTGAAGTACAACCTTCTACATTGGCTTCTAGGCCATTTGAGAGTGTGGCGGTAGATATTGTTGGTCCCCTTAATCAGGTGTCCAGCAAGGAAATCGCTTCATATTGACAATGGTCGACCTATGTTCAAGGTGGGTTGAGGCAGTAGCTTTGAAATACATCACCTCCAAAGACGTTGCCAATGTATTTCTACATCTGTTCTCACGATTCGGATTCCCACGAACCATTTTATCCGATCGTGGAACTCAGTTTCATATCGGCTGCAACGCAAGCCCTTACAAAAATGTTAGGTATTAAACAACATTTTACGACAGCATACCATCCAGCCAGCAACGGAATTGTAGAGAAAATTAACGGTGATCTAAAGCATATGCTGGCTAAGGTGACAGCAGAAAACCCAGCTGATTGGGATACACTGTTACCAACAGTGCTGTTCGCCTATCGGGAGATTCCCCATTCAAGCACGGGTTTCTCACCATTTGAATTAGTTTACGGGGCTAACCCACGTGGACCCCTAACTATTTACCACCAAATAGTAACTAACTCAATAGAGATTCCTACCCCAAAAACACCTTATGAAATGGTGACGGAAACACGAGACAAGATCATGAAATCGTGTGTTATAGCTAAGGCAGCTTTGGAGAGGAAGGGTCAAATCTACCGCCAATATGCCAACAAAGGGGCAAAAACAATTGAACTTGAACCAGATCAAGACATACTCTTGCTACTTCCAGACAAAAGAAATTTACTATTGACCTCATGGCAAGGGCCATTCAAGGTGATACGCAGAATTTCAGATGTTGACTATGAAATATCGATAAACGGACACTTAAAGATATTCCATGTCAACATGTTGAAACCTTACTTTTCAAGACAAGAGACAGGAGTAGAGACAGACAAACATATTGCATCAACACCAAGTGATCAGACGACAGACATACATAACGCAACTACACTAGTTAGCGAGACTGGCAGTTCCGACAATGGCAATACATCTAGTGAGTTAACAGAATACACACTTAGCACCACCACCGTACTGAATCAGGGAGACGACGACGGAATGGAACTACCCGTTCCCATTGTAGACAAAAACGGCGACATTGGACAGTATACATATAGATCAGGGACTAACAGACATTCAACGAAGACAATTAGTTGATTTAGTAACTGAATACAAAGACCTATTCTCTGACATCCCAGGTAGAACGGACAGAATCGAACACTCAATTCTTCTTTTGGACCTCAAGCCTATTAAATGCAGGCCGTACTCTATCCCACTTAGCTATAGGGAAAATCTAAATAAGGAAATTCTTAATTTAGAGGCTAGCGGGATTATCCAAAAGTCTACATCTGAGTACTCGTTTCCAATCGTCTTAGTTAAGAAGAAGGATTCCACAATTCGACTCTGTGTGGACTATCGAAAACTTAATAACATCACTAAGATCGCCGCAGAACCGATTCCTTCCTGCGAAGATCTTATATTGGACATGTCTACTTCTAAAATCTTTTCAAAACTAGATCTTACTAAAGGATACTGGCAGGTCCCTATGCAGGCTCAATCTATGCATCTTACTGCGTTTTTCAACACCTTTAGGATTATACGAATGGCGATTTCTTCCTTTCGGACTTCGAAATGCTCCTGCCACTTTCGTACGCTTAACCAGAGATCTATTACATGGAGTGACGAATACTGTGACCTATATAGATGATATATGTGTCCATACTGAAGACTGGACTACACACTTACTGAAACTGAGACATGTTTTTGATAGGTTGCGACTCTTCGGTCTCACTGTCAAACCAAGCAAAGTTGAATTAGGCCTAAAAGAAATTGAGTTTTTGGGTCATGTCATCTCTCAAGGTCAACTGAAGACCGACAATAGGATTATTACAAAAATTATGAATCTGACCATGCCTACCAGTAAAAAGCAGGTTAGGAGTCTTTTGGGATTAGTTAACTACTATAGTAAATTTATTCCAAATTTAGCAAACATTACAAGTGTATTTTCTAATCTTTTAAAAGCATCGGTGAAATTAGATGTGAAAGATGCATTATTAATTTCTGCATTGTCAAAATTGAAATGCTTTTTAGTAATGTTCCCATCCTCCGCTTGCCTAATCCTGGGCTCGTTTATTATCTTAGGACAGATGCCAGCAGGATCTCCATCGCTGCAGTCCTAGGCCAATTTTATGAGGGCATCTTCCACCCGATTTGTTACGTGAGCCGTAAGATCACACCTGCCGAGGCCAGATATTCAATATCAGAACTAGAAGCCCTAAGCGTCATCTATGCGGTGAGAAAGCTCCATCGATTTCTGGCAGGTGTACACTTCATTGTCCAGACAGATAATTCTCCCATTACAGTCATCCAGTCCGGGGTGCACCGAAACGACCGGATATACAGGTGGTCTCTTATTTTGCAGAACTATACGTTTAGTATAGAACACATCAAGGGTAAAGACAACATTTTAGCTGATACCCTTAGTAGACCATCAGGGGTAGAAATACCCGAAAGTCCTCATATAGATAGAGAGTGATAGTCAGTACATAAATAGATTACAATAATGTATATAAAATGTGTTACTTATACATCTACTTTATGTGCTAAATACTGAACCAAGTACAATGAACTATCAGGTGTCCGCAGACATGAACTAAAGAACTGTGCTGCAGAACGTAGATACTACCATGTGTAATAGGACAGCTCATTTCCAACTAAGCTCCATTCCGGTGTATCATGTATGTGAAATGCAGAGAACAGTGTCAAAACAGTGCTTAATTATACACACTAAAAAGACTGAGCTACGACACCAGCGAATCTCTACACGGGCACTACCGAGAAAACTCTAGTAGGACTGTATAATGTATTTCAGATACCCAGGCAAATTGTGTAGATTTATTATGCCTATACAACCAATGTGCAAACATGAAGGCAACTACTATCCTGAAGGAACTGAATACAGTGTATATAAACTTAATGTGATATGTAATTAAATATTTTAAAATAATGATAAATTAGAGATAGAATTAGGTAATATAATAATTCTCATTTAGTTAAATAGTTTAGGTAGTTCGGTAATTAACCCGGTTACTTAACTTAAATTTAAATTACAATATTAGATTAAACATAAATATAGTTAATTACATCATAATAAATTAAATTAAAATAGTGATAGACATAGCACCATTTAGATTGTGATATTTCATTTAACTGCAATATAGTTTAGCTTATTCCATCTTAGTGAAATCATACCATCGATCAAACATTACCATTTATTAGTATTATCATTTTACATTACATAAGTAAACTTACATCATTTACACCATTTAGAGTAAGAACATCAATCATATAATTTCTTGTCAATTTAAAAAAATTAGGTAATATAGTGGTAGAAAAGTATATAATTTCTGTTCACATCATCCATTTAATTAAGGTACATAACTCACATCACATCATGTACAGTGAAATAGTTAGATTACATCCCTTAGATTAGATAAACATATCAGATAATTAGCATGACAAAAGTTAGATAACACATCAAATACTGAGATATAGAAATAGGATTACTATGTGATATTGTAGAGTCTTAGATTAATGTAATATACTGTACGATGAGATCAAGGGAACAAATTATCAACACGGTCTCATCCAGGTAAATATAGTGTAAATAGATGACTCGTGCAGCGACTTACGCACAGTCATTGGGCTCGACAGTCATAAACTGCGCCGAGTCTGTACAGTGTTACTCAAAGGTTTTTAAATAATCAGAAGAATGGGTATATAAGGATAAAATATGTATGATAGAATGAGGAGTGAAAGGAGTATGACAGAAATTTGAATGTGAAAACGAATGGAAGAGAGACAGGAGAGAGGGAGGTTAGTCAGCAAATTCTTCTGCTGCCTCGCTTAACTTTTAATATTTGTTTGTGTGATCGTTGGTTTTCGTTGGTGAACATGTGCTAGTGTGAATGTGTTGTCTGTAATATAGGTTAGAACTTAGAATACAGTATTTTGGGTTTCATAACAATGCATTGTAGTCACGAATTAGTGTTATACACCTGTTTGTGGCCACATTTAACAAATTTATGACACTCAAAAAACTAACATACATACACATATAAAGTAGAAATATAGAGTAGGAATTAGAGTAGTAGATTAATTACATACAAACACGCAAACAACCAGGAAAACAAACATATAAATTACATACACTTTTTGTAAATCAAAGGGAGATAACTTTGGGTCAGGGGACATAATAGACAACGCAAAACGATCTTAACAGTGAAATGGAACTTTACACGCGGAAGCGATGTAGGTAAAGCCTATCGCACACACTCTTGTATAATGGTTGTTAGATATTATATGGGGGACATGAAGCAATTCATGTGTTGACCCTAAGAAAGTCAACTTTGGATGGGTAGTAAGTTAATTTACTATGTGAGGGCAGGTCTTATAAGACAACGGTCCGGTTCAGACATACCTCTAATAAGTATAATATAGCATGGGAGAAAGGGCTCACGCCAACCAGTCAAGTTTGTGGCGATTGCCAGTAGCCAAGTAAAGTTTCGCTACATTGTGGTAAAAGTCAGTAGGAGTCTATTATAATGCCCAAAGCCAGGTTATCTAGAGTCTTTGACAAAAATTAGAGACACTAATTTTTTAGAAACCTCTTGCGTCACAACCAATGAGTGAAAGTTGGTGACGCAACACAGGAGGGGCGGGTGTGTGTCAAAGACTTGAACACATCCCCTCAGCCAGGAAGAGCAGGTAATCTTAAAGAGGCCATGAGGGGATACTGTGCCCGAGGCAAGGGCAGGGAAGATGAGGGAATAGGGTCAGGTTAACCATTCCCTCATGAGACACGCAGGCGTGGTTCAGAGAGTTAGCACTCTAACCACGATAAGCATCACGCCTCGTGGTAGCGGGAGAAGTTGAGTAGACACTCAACATGACACGTTTGCCATCAAGCGTGCCAGGTGAGGCAACACGCGTCAAGGTGAAGGGGACTCCGCGTGGTGGGTACCCGCTGGAGGAAAGATTGGCAGACGGGAGACAGGACGTGTCGAGTACACCTCGTTTAGAATAGAGCTAGGGTTTTGTTGTAACTACATAGATAGAAAGTAGCATAGTGGTTAGCTATTTGTGATAGAGGATTCTGTGGTAGAGTGTTATGTGTTTCATTAGCGACTGTTCACTGCTGTAGCGAGCCAATGGCAATAAATTGCACTATGTATTTTGCCTCCCACACGACTTGCAAGTATTCTTGTATTGGTGTGAGAGAAGTACCCGATGATGTCTGTCAGTGAGTTGTTGACAGCTGAGATGATGAACATCTGTATTTATGGCTAATATATGATCATGGCTGAGATGATGAACATCTGTATTTATGACTAATATATGATCATGGCTGAGATGATGAACATCTATATTTATGGCTAATATATGATCATGGCTGAGATGATGAACATCTGTATTTATGGCTAATATATGATCATGGCTGAGATGATGAACATCTGTATTTATGACTAATATATGATCATGGCTGAGATGATGAACATCTGTATTTATGACTAATATATGATCATGGCTGAGATGATGAACATCTGTATTTATGACTAATATATGATCATGGCTGAGATGATGAACATCTGTATTTATGACTAATATATGATCATGGCTGAGATGATGAACATCTGTATTTATGGCTAATATATGATCATGGCTGAGATGATGAACATCTGTATTTATGACTAATATATGATCATGGCTGAGATGATGAACATCTGTATTTATGGCTAATATATGATCATGGCTGAGATGATGAACATCTGTATTTATGACTAATATATGATCATGGGCTGAGATGATGAACATCTGTATTTATGGCTAATATATGATCATGGCTGAGATGATGAACATCTGTATTTATGGCTAATATATGATCATGGCTGAGATGATGAACATCTGTATTTATGGCTAATATATGATCATGGCTGAGATGATGAACATCTGTATTTATGGCTAATATATGATCATCGCTGAGATGATGAACATCTCTATTTATGGCTAATATATGATCATGGCTGAGATGATGAACGTCTGTAGTTATGGCTAATATATGATCATGGCTGAGATGATGAACATCTCTATTTATGGCTAATATATGATCATGGCTGAGATGATGAACGTCTGTAATTATGGCTAATATATGATCATGGCTGAGATTATGAACGTCTGTAGTTATGGCTAATATATGATCATGGCTGAGATGATGAACATCTGTATTTTAGCTAATATATGATCATGGCTGAGATGATGAACATCTGTATTTTAGCTTATATATGATCATGGCCGAGATGATGAACGTCTGTAGTTATGGCTAATATATGATCATGGCTGAGATGATGAACATCTCTATTTATGGCTAATATATGATCATGGCTGAGATGATGAACGTCTGTAATTATGGCTAATATATGATCATGGCTGAGATTATGAACGTCTGTAGTTATGGCTAATATATGATCATGGCTGAGATGATGAACATCTGTATTTTAGCTAATATATGATCATGGCTGAGATGATGAACATCTGTATTTTAGCTTATATATGATCATGGCCGAGATGATGAACGTCTGTAATTATGGCTAATATATGATCATGGCTGAGATGATGAACGTCTGTAGTTATGGCTAATATATGATCATGGCCGAGATGATGAACATCTGTATTTATGGCTAATATATGATCATGGCTGAGATGATGAACATCTCTATTTATGGCTAATATATGATCATGGCTGAGATGATGAACGTCTGTAGTTATGGCTAATATATGATCATGGCTGAGATGATGAACATTTCTATTTATGGCTAATATATGATCTTGGCTGAGATGATGAACGTCTCTATTTATGGCTAATATATGATCATGGCTGAGATGATGAACATCTCTATTTATGGCTAATATATGATCATGGCTGAGATGATGAACGTCTGTAATTATGGCTAATATATGATCATGGCTGAGATGATGAACGTCTGTAGTTATGGCTAATATATGATCATGGTCGAGATGATGAACATCTGTATTTATGACTAATATATGATCATGGCTGAGATGATGAACATCTGTATTTATGGCTAATATATGATCATGGCTGAGATGATGAACATCTGTATGTATGGCTAATATATGATCATGGCTGATATGATGAACGTGTGTAGTTATGGCTAGTAAATGGTCACGTCAGAGTATATCGGTGTTTGAATATAAGCCTAGAATATGATCATGGCTGAGATGTTGGATATCTGTAGTTATGGCTGGAATCTGTTCATTGCCGATATTATGAAAATCTGTATTTAGGAATAGGATCTTTTCATGGCTGAGATGATAAATATATGTAGTTATGGCTAGAATCTGTTTTTGGCTGAAATTATGATTGTCCTTAGTTATAGCTAGTATATGATCATGGCTGATATGATGAATAGCTGTAACTGTGGCTAGGATCTTTTCATGGCTGAGGTGATAAATATATGTAGTTATTTCTAGTATATGATCATGGCTGAAATGATGAATATTTGTAGTCATGGCTAAAATATGTACATGGCTGATATGATGAATAGCTGTATTTATGGCTAGAATCTGTTCATGCATGAGCAGAGAAATGTCGGTAGTTATGACTAAACCCCCAACATGACTGAAAATAGAATGTTATGAATAGAGTCGGATCATGGCTGAGAAAAGGAATGTGTGTATATCTGGCTCAAACACGGTAATGACAAAAGGTGTATTAGTACCCGGAACGTAAAGGTCCATAATATTCCGGGGTTGTGGACAGCTTCTCATGATCAGAAACCTTCTGTCGTTCTCGCCCAGTGTCGAAGTTTTTATCACTAGTCATCGCAGTCAACCCCAGAATTTTTTATTTTTTTTTGGTGTTTTTTTTTGGGGGGGGGGGGGGGGGGGGGGGGCTGTTTTGTGATCTCTTGGCAAGTTTACGTTCAGTAGTTTGCCATTGATTTCTGAACAATCTACGCCCGTAAAATTTTATTTAAAATAAAAACCAACGCAAGGCCAAACACCCGCAGCTGTGTTTCGAACGAGATATGCGGGGATACGAACAGCGTCCGTAACCTTTTCGCCACGGAGCCGTATACATATAATCGCAAATTATTCGAACACGATCTCATTACAGATTGATTACCGTCCCCCTTTCTCATAATAATAATAATAATAATAATAATAATAATAATAATAATAATAATAATAATTTTTCCGCGTTTCCATCCTGTTTCAGGATATTGCGGTCAACTCCAGCATCTTTCAGCTGTATGTTGAGTCCTAGGCTAGATTACGCTCATCAGCACGCCACGACTTTCTGAGCGACCGGCTCCATACTCTCATAAGTCACTGGCGCGACTCGAACCACTTCTAATTCTCGTGCGCTCACGTCAACCACGAGAGTATTCGGGGTTAACGGAGAAAGCTGCTAACCCCTTGGCCAGGGAGCCGGCTAATAATAATAATAATAATAATAATAATAATAATAATAATAATAATAATAATAATAATAATAATAATAAAACCTTAGTATCATAGCCAGTTCCATTTTGGTAGACCTGTATGTTTCCCATTGCTAACAATGATTGCCACATCATTCATTAGTATTAGTTCTTCTTCTACTACTTTTTGTTCGCTCGCTTAAACTCCAGCGTAGTCCTTACACACTGTTTAAAGTAGTAAAGGACTGAGTTTTGCGTGTGGGCTTGCTTTCCCTTTTACCGGTGTCCCTCGCCATTCAGACGAGCCCACTCCGACTTCAGAGGTGTTAGTTTTAGTGAGTCATGTAGTAGTGATTTTTGTTTCCCATGCCTTTATAATGCACATCTTTTATAATATTGTTCTTCTCCGTTAGTCTCAAGTAATGTGTGGATGAAATTATGGAAGAGAGTGATAGAAGGGCAGAGTATTAGACGGGCCTACGTGTTCAATTCTTAACCCTATGGAAATAAAGTTTTTTCGTTCGTTCGTTCTCTTTGGCGAAAGCGAAAAACCAACATGCAGTGCAATCCCAAATAAACGATCACCCTCCCTCACGTGACAGCCAGAAGTAAGCACGCGCCTTTTCGCCCTAACACCAAATCATTATCAACTGCGGTCTCATTACCCTCTCTGCTATTTTCTTCCCCGCATCGTTAGACCCTGTCATGCGGGACGGTTGCTTATTCACCTACTTAGAGATTCCCAACTTCATAATTAACATTTCGACATCTTACTTCTCCTCTGTTTACCCCCCCCCCCCCCCCCCCCCCCCACCCCACCCACCCACCCCACCCCCACCCCCACCCCCTTTCGTTCCAAGCATGTTTAATTTCCAAATAAAACCACCGTGCCTACTCTAGTTTTCACAACTACAAAAAATACATCAAAAATAAAAAAAAAATAAAAAACTCAAATAGCATGTAGGATGTTGATTTTCTGGTTATTGTTGTTGTGGTTGCGGCTGTCCGCTTGCTGATGACATGGCTACTGTTGGTGGCACACGACCGTGTTATTGAATGTGTCTGTTCGCTGATGCGCGTGTTGGGCTTTGGGTTACCAGGTGGGTGGCTGGTTCGGGTATATGAGGGGTCACGTGTGCCAGAGACGGCTGTTAGGAGTTGACAGACAGGCAGACGTACAGACAGAAGGACAGACAGGACAGAAAGACAGATTAGCAGACAGGTAGGCAGACAGATGGGTAGGTAGACAGACAGGTAGACAGACAGGCATGCAGATGAATAGATTGACAGGAATGCAGACAGATATACTGGCAGACAGATACAAGACTGTTAGACAAGCAGATACATAGGAAGGCCAACAGATGGACTGACGGACGTACAAACAGACAGATTGCTCAATATGGCTATTAAGAACTCTTTTTTCTAAAGTTGCATATACTTTACAGGACGTTGCAGTCAACACTAGAATTTTACTGCCGTTGCTGATATCTTGACAAATTTTACGTTCAGTAGTTTGCCATTGATTTCTGAACGACTGGTTCCCATACCAACACGTTAAAACCAGCACGATACGGTCTGCTGCCAAATCGGTCACCGCGGTGTATCGAACGCGGGGTAAGCGGCATTACGAATCGCGTCCGCAACGCCATCGCAACGGAGACCGGTAAGAACTCTTTACCTCGCCTGTATTGACACATATTTATTTTATTTTGCTATCGCTCGCTTTGAACTCAAGCGTAGTCCATACACACTACTTCTAGTAGTGCTGGATTGGATCTTGCGTGTGGATTAGCTTTCCCTATTAACAGTGTCTCTCGCCATCAGGCGAACCCACTACGACTCCAGAGGTACTTGTAAGTTACGTCCCCAAGTCAAGGACTATAGGCTATAGGTCATAATTTTAGTCCAACTGTCAAGGACCAGAATTCAACGTTTTATCCAACCGACCGGTGTAGGGGTTGAACCGCTTACCTCGGCATCGGCACACCGGATGTTTAAGAACACGCGTTCTTATTCATTCGGTGATGCTGACCTACACTGACGCAGAAAATTTGACAAGATGCAGCGAAGTATGTCAGGCAAGAAATCGTGCAATATTTTGTTTATGGCGTCTGTGTTTGTATTCAAATATTATCAGTTTGACATATTATTTTATCATATTAAACCAAGACAGACTGTTCACATAATCAACTGAATTCACTCTGGTGAATAGTGGCACGTTTCTTGTTGAATATTCTTGATTCATCATATAATAGATCTTTTGCATAGTGTCGCTCTCATCATGTTTCTTGATGAATATTCTTGATTCGTATGCATAGTGTCGCTCTCATCATGTTTCATGATGAAAAATAATATTCTTCATTCATCATACTGTAGATCGTTTGTATAGTGTCGCTCTCATGACGGCGAGTTGTAAAGACTCGATCTCTTGCCATTTTGTTCCGCCTCATGAACGCTCATGCCCACGGTATCTGCAATGTCCTGAGTTCATCATCGTCTTCGTCTAGTCAGCCCCTGCCTCTGCATCCATAACTCCTACCTTCCATCATTGTTCTCTCTAAGCCACTGTGCCGTAAGTAGTTATAAATGCACGTTTCGGTTAGATTTTGCCGGAGCCTCAGGCAATTGACCTTGACCTCGGCTGATTTTCACTCCCCCTCGGTCATGTAGTTGGTAAGGGTTGGGTAAGGGGTGATATTTAACTCTTAAATTTTGGGTTGTGTAGTAAACATGTGTGTACCACATAAGCAACATGAAGAAACTGGTTAACAAGAAATCAGACCAGTCATACCACTAAAAAACCAACAAACAATATTTCGTTTTCATAACTTTTTATTGTTCATTAATTGCATGAATTTTCAATAATGTGTAGAAGAGTCAACAAAATATTTTTATTGACATCACATACGTGTATTTTCATTGACAAAGTACATTCATTTTTATTGGTCATGACTAAGTGACAAACTGTGACATTGAGTCTTTTATATAGACATTTCACACATATGACCACTTTAATAGAACATATTATAGACACCAATCAGTAGAAAACATATATACATAATTACTACCAACAAACAAGAGTTCGTTTTCATAACTTTTTATTTTTCATTAATTGCATGAAATTTTCAATAGTGTGTAGAAGAGTCAACAAAATATTTTTATTGACATCACATACGTGTATTTTCATTGACAAAGTACATTCATTTTTATTGGTCATGACTAGTGACAAATGTGACATTGAGTCTTTTATATAGACATTTCATACATATGACCACTTTAATACTAATAGAACATATTATAGACACCAATCAGTTGAAAACATATAGCGGCATTACCTAACAATTTCATTGTTTCTGCCGTAATACTCTCAGCTGGATTTTTATCCCCTTGGCGACGGGCATTAGAGACTGTTTCCCCAAATTGTTTAAAACAACTAACCGGTCGATACTCTATTGTCTGGTAGATGTGTGTAACCACCAACCCATGGGCTAGATACCACTTTAAAAGAGGGGTGGCTAATAATATTTTCTTCCCGAAATAACTACCAATCAATGTCCGTCGTGAGGTACTCAGTAGTTTATTTTTATGGCGTATTCTTTCATAAATACGCCAATATCGTCCCTCGACACTTCTGTGTTCTTGAAAATAGGGGGCATTTCGGCAAAGGACTCTTGTAAATCAGTCGGGGTCTCTATATCACACTCCACCAACCCGAAAAAATGTATCACTTTTTACAGCCTCAATTATCTGGTTTTCACTCAAACCCCAAGGAAGGTGTGAGGGTTCCCGTAAGAAACGATTTAATCAATACAATTATTGACAGATTTGTCTGTTGTACTCTGTTTTATTAAACTTATCAACATGGTAAAATGTACCACGTTTGGTCACGCCCACCGACATGGCACACGATGACTGAAGAATTACTACCCTACACAAAAACCCCATCTAATTTATTTAAAATTAATAACTAAGCTGGTAGTGTTTTGTTATGTCTTTTCGTTACAAACTTGAGTGAGAAGTCTTATCAACAAACATCGGTAAATTTATACAAGAGACAATATCACAATCATAGACACATTTCAAGCGAACGAAAGAAGAATTCGACACATGATAATGATAGACCCAGAGCGGTTACCGACATGAAACATAATGTATTCTTTTTTCGGCGTTACAAAGTGTCTATCTTCTTATCTGTGGTGCGTAAGCGAAAGAGATACCAAAAAAGAAAAATAGTAGACAACGGTATATTGATGAACAGCGATTTAACGATTGCAAACGAATTTTAAAAAAAATAAAAATTCACACTTTGAAGGTTGAACCATTTCCACCCGAACACGAGCAAAGTGCGCTATCAACTAAGCTATTACTTCTGGTAACACTGATCTTACAAAGCAAAGATACAACAGCAACCTTGCAACTGTGACTGTCGGAGATGATAAAAATAAGAATTATAGCGATTGACAAAACATATTTCTAGAACAGACATTTATAAACATATTAGACAAATAAATTACTCCCTCATTATGTTTAAACACCAATAAAGTATGGTTTTCAGTTGTATAAAAAGTAACATAATTTATATGTAAAAACTGTGCTATGCCTACTTGGGGAAAGTCAGATTTAGACAAAATGATTCAAATATCAGAAAAATGAACCTTGTAATATTTAATAATACCAAGTTTTAAGTATTTTAAAAGGCAATATAGCATAATAAACCATTCTTATATATTTTAAAAAATTATTTATGTATGCACAATCGGAACAAGTACGCCTCGTATGACGCCTTAAATGTGTAATAAAATAACTTTTGATAGGTCAAAAGTATTAAAACTTATAGTCAAATGAAAGATTATGATGTCGTTGATTTAAAAAAAACAATTTTGATGGTGTTTTACGAAATATATCAAGAGATATTGATATTATAAACGCAGCATGTTGCACATTTGTTGCTAATTTCGTTCCGTAGCGGGGTTTCTAAGGGGGGTCTTGTTGGCAAGCTTTCTCGGATGGTCGCGCTTGTTAACAAAACACCGGTAACACTGCGGTGTGTTTATTCGCCAGCCCAGACGAACTGAGGCTCGCCTTGTAAGTGTTTTACTAAAACGATAATTAGATTTAATTTTGATATCATCAGAATAAATCTAAATTTTGCCATGTTTTGAATGAACGAATGGTTATATTTTTTCGTTTCACCCTGTACAAACCCACACTTGTTTATTTCTTTCGCGTGGGCACCACGCCACACATAGCTGTCTTTGGTGTTCTGAAACCAATTTTGCTGACAGTGGGATCATCAAATGGTGTAGGCATTCATGCCGCTGTCTTTGGTGTTCTAAAATCAACTTGGCTGACACTGGGATCATCAAATGATGTAGGCATTCATGCCGCTGTCTTTGGTGTTCTGAAATCAACTTGGCTGACACTATCATCATCAAATGGTGTAGGCATTCATGCCGCTGTCTTTGGTGTTCTGAAATCAACTTGGCTGACACTGGGATCATCAAATGATGTAGGCATTCATGCCGTTGTCTTTGGTGTTCTGAAATCAACTTGGCTGACACTATCATCATCAAATGGTGTAGGCATTCATGCCGCTGTCTTTGGTGGTCTGAAATCAACTTTGCTGACATACCACTACCATAATTTCTAATCTCGGTATGTTACTGAGATAACACTTGTCACGATGTTCATGCGTCTCTTACATGATCGAAGAAAGTTGTTTCTTTTCTAGTTGTTATTCAGACAGGAAATTCACCTTACAAACCAGCTGCTTCTAATTTTTTTGTTACAACATTCACTCCCACACACCAAAACTATTTACCACTCTCTTACATTACTTTTTCATTTTCTAAAATTTTGTTTGTCCTGTACATTAATCTCTTGTATATCATCCATCTGATAATTCCCCCTAGGTAATTTATCCACTTGGTTAAGAATGTTTCTATGTCACATTTGGTGTCACCACTGTTAGTATCCCCGGTTACACTTTTTCTTCGTAATCTCGTAAGTAACGTGACCACTGTGAGAATCAGCACTGGTTCATACTTATGAGGGTATGTGAGCCGGCCGTTCAGAAAGCAAACTACTGAACGTAATCTGGCCTAGAAATCAGCTGAAAGCTGTTGACAGCGATGTCCTGTAAAACAAAACATTTACTTTCTTTTGATACCATTATTAATATTTTCTTGATAGAGCACTCCATATTACTACAATGTCCAACAATTATAGATCTGTTGCATTATCTATCCCCCAAAACTGTGTCTTTATATCTTCCGAATAGTATTTGTGGGTTCTTTCTGGTTTCTCATATAAATTCCCCAAGGCACGCGCGCCCACGCGAGCACAGGAAAAGGCGGGCTCACGCATCACAAGGTCTGTTTTCACTTGCTCTCTTTTCGTTTTTTACTTGTTTTCGGTACCTTCATTTCAAAGGAATGTAAAATAACACACGAAGCAATACACAATACTTTTAACACACAAACACAGTTGTGAATGTTATCACGTTGATAAGGCAATAGTGTACGGCAAATTAGATATGTTTTAAGATCTACAAATTGGTGGGGGGGGGGGGGAGAAAAAAACAACAACATAGAAAACAGATCTGTCATATGGATTGATAATGAAATAGGTAAATATCAGCCAATTAAAAGGGGTGTGAGACAGGGATGTTTTTTCCCCTGTACACCAGAAATATATGAAAAGATCATTGCGGGACATCAATAGATAGGCAGTCTTGATTGTAGACAAGGAACAGGACCTGCAACAATTAGTACATGCGTTTGTTGGGAACAACTAGGATTAGCATTAAAAAGACACAGATTATTGTCGTCACTAGGAAAAATGAAACACCACAAGTAAATAGGAAAACAAGTACAATTATCTCGGAACAGTTCTGTTGGGCAATGGTTTGAAGAGATTACAAGAATCGCCACGGCGAATGTAGCCTTTAGCAAGATGAACAACATACTGACCAAAAAGATAGCAATTAGAAAAAGAAAAGTGTTGAAGTGCTTCATAGTGTTACTTTTGTATCGATGTGTGGAACAGGCTGAAAAACATCTGATGGAAATGTGGAGAAAAGATACCACGGGCAGAAAATAATCTACAAGAAACAAAATGAAAATCGTAAATAGATTATAGAAATTGGACATAGAAAAAATTTGTTGGGTATTTTATGAGAAATAAACATGGTAACAACTGGCAAGATCGAGAGGAACAGACCGAGAAGTAAATACCTGGAAGGCTTGGTCACTGGGGTATGGTCGAGACCAGATCCACGACTCTAGTGATCGAGTGAAATGGTAGAACATGACCGCTTAGTGACATGATGGATGAATATATGTGTAAACACATGATAATCAAAATGATGTCATCAGAATAAATCTAAAATTCACCATATTCTGAGCACAAAGATTGAAAAGTCCTAGCGACATGCTGTATGGATAGATGTGTAACCACATGATAATCAGATTGATGTCATCAGAATAAATCTAAAATTCACCATATTATGAGCACAAGGATTGAAAAGTAAGAATGTAATGTGATTGGGGAACTTTCGGGCCGTGTTTTCATGTTTGTTGTTTCATTTATCTGTTAATGGTTTGTGTTAGTGATTGCGCCTATGACTGAAAGTATGTCTGTATGTCTATCTATATGTCTGACTGTCTGTGTGTATCTGGTTATTTGTCGTTGGGTTTCTGTTTCTCTATGTGGCTATACTGGTATCTATGACTGCGTGTCCGCCTATATGTGTGTTGTTGTTGTTGTTGTTGTTGGTCACTCTAAGACCTCTAATGTTAGCACAACGATCAGATAGCCTATAAAGAACTCACAATGAGAGTGTGTATGACTGATTGTGCGTGTGATATTCTGAGAGATTGGCCTAAAATTTACTTGTGTATGGTAGTCCGGATTACAGGGTATCCTTTTTTCTTCTATGGAGCACTTTTGGGTGGCGTACCCGAATCAGGGTTATGTGAAGCCATGGAAGCAGGTGGATGAAGTGTAACAACATATTGTTGTTGGTTATGGTCTGGACCGATAGATCATCAGTATGGTCACAGATTAAAATAGTCACTGTCCAGAAGGAAAGTAATGTGCTTTCGGCAAAGCTTGCCAAGAACCCCATAACAACCATGGAGGTGGAAACTTTCGAATATATTGATTACCAACAGTGACACAATGAAAGAAATTAATCGATTATCAATTGCTCTTCAAAGACTAAAACAACTTAATAGAGTGGGACAGATAGAACTACAGAAAATTATGTTTTTAAGAGTATTCAACTTACGCCTGTGAGACACTTACTAAACACGTCATAAAGGCACTTGAATATAAATGTAATAGAGGGGTTCTAAGAATATCTTGGGTCAAAAGAACAAACTCATCCATACTTCAAGAATATTGAAGATGGTTTTTTAAAGACAGGCAAAGAAAATTGGTATATTTGGTCACTTGAAACGTCGTGAAAGTTTGGAGAGAAAAATAATATAGAGGTGTATGTCTTGGTAGGCCCAAAAGAAGATGATCTCCAGATGGGTGTAATAGACATCTTGGTTGTGATCAAGAATTTTTTAATTTTTTTTCTCTATATTTTCGGCGGGTTTTTATGGGAACGAGATTCTGCAAAGGACATGCTACTGAATGGTAGTAGTAAGGCATGTATGAATACATCTGACTTTCTGGATCAACCAGGAACCTGGGATATTTTCTTATATACACTTATGTGGGGTCGCAACAAGACTTAAGACAATTAATTTTCAAAGTTCACACATTAGAATACTTCTGGTTTCATTTAAAACAAACTTTAATTACTAAAATAGATTGTTTTCTGTATAAAGTGAAAATAGTGCCACGTGTTAGAAGTTGATACATCAGAAGCCGACTTGGGACTATTTCGATATATAACTATTGTAACCAATGGTGTATTTTAATGGTGGTTAGTGATGTCTATATGGGTTAAATATAATCATACCATTGACGATGTGTTAGAGATGTATGACTCTTCATCGGTCTGTGTAACGGTGTTGGTCATAATTAAAGTGGGTTACACCAGGTCAAAGGTGGTGGTGGTTCGGGTTGGAAACATACATCTGGAAGACGTGGACATATATGACCAAAGTGGGCTTCCGGTCACATGACCTACATCTCGGAAAGAACATTTGTGTTAATTTCTTATCTGTTTTCTGATTGGTTAATTCAAAATGTCAGGCAGTTAGATTGTTGGTCACTACAGGAGATATGACATATGTGATTTGATGTTATCTGTTCTCTGATTGGTTGATTCAAAATGTCCTTCAGACCACTACAGGGGATATACCCTTTGTGATTTGATGTTATCTGTTCTCTGATTGGTTGATTCAAATGTCCCTCAGACCACTACAGGGGATATACCCTTTGTGATTTGATGTTATCTGTTCTCTGATTGGTTGATTGATGTTGTTCATTTCAGATATACACCTCTCTCACGCAGACAATATCAAAACCAGTGACGAAACGAAGGCCAAGTCTTTTTCTCATTTTCGCATTCAACGAAGAAGGATGTTTTGCTTCAACGGATATTAAATTAAATTGTTACATTGTGTAAGGTACTTATTTTCCAGTAAGGGCTATAATCTGTGTCTTCTTACTATTCAGTTCCACCCCTAGTTATTGACTGCGTGGGTCTACTAAATGTTGAAGGTCCTCTTCATTGTCTGTAATCAGACTGTGTCATCTGCATATATGTTATTGTTTCCTTTCATGCCTTCTATATTTCTGAAAACAGTTTCATTGTACAAGTCGACATTACACATACCCATCTCACACCTCTCTCAATAGGCTGAAATTGGTCTACTTCATTATCAATTTTTATGGTAGCTTGTAATTTTCATTATATGTTTTTACATGTCTAAGGTCTTTTCCAACCGTTTGTAGATCATCAGTTCTAAAGTATTAAGCATTTATGCTATTATGCTGTCTGAACCGGGCTTTTGGTAGCTTTCACATGGTTAGAGCCTCCACATTCAAAACGGTGGCCCTTCCTTATTATATTCTTCTCTGTTAAATTCATAAAGGTTTTTTCAATATTCTGATCATACGTGTAAAAGCTATTCTATTATTTTATCCATCTGTTGTTTTAGGTAGCCTTCTGCTGATCTTTGATTAGTAAGTGGTTGAATTCTTTTGTATTAGTTTCGTAGTTTTACTGTTGCGTTGTTTTTTTTTAATTTCTAAGCACTGATGTCATGTTTCTTTGACCTCTTATATAATATTCTGAGTTTTCTGTGATTATCTTCATATTAGCCAAATTTATCTTTGTTTCCATTAGTTGTTTCAAGCATCCCTATCTTATTTTACTTTGTTGTTATATCTATAATATTTATCCTTTTACCAGGTTGAAAAGTTGCAGACACATCGAAGCCATTACATACAAGGAAGTACAAGCTCGAGGCTATTGCGTACACGGAAAGGAAGAGAACTGTCTACCACTGGTATGCCTTCAACGTTTTTCATATTATCTACACATCACTAAATATTTTCAACCATATATAGTGTTCCTTGGTGGTCATATTCAGCAATGTTCATTACAATAGCACAGTTGTGTCATCCAATGTAAAATAACACAGAGAATAGAATTACACAAACAGGTCGTTGTTTGTCTTCATCCTCTGGTGACTACATATAAACTGGATGTGAAGAAAACAGAGAAAATATGAAATATAATACTAAGTGTTATGTGACTGCATAACCTCAGTTGCCATATCTTCCTTTTGGTATATCTTATACAATATTTTCTGTAGATATGATGTTAAATGGTTGCGAAAAATATAAAAATGATGTTTATTATTCTCTACAGCTATTTGCCGTCCAGTGCTTAGTCGAGATTTATACAGGTGTGGAACGATAGGAACCTACAAACTAATTTTCGCTATCAAACCGTTATCTGTTGGAGCCAAACAAAGTCTTACTATCATCAAAGCCAACACAGGAAAAATATTGACTATAATAAATGAAAAAGCTACCAACTACACAATATCTTAATATCACCTTATCAGCTACCCAAAACTATTGATTCATATTACCAAGCCAATACCGGAAGTTAAAAATCTTTTTTGCTGAATAACACTATCTACTACCAAGATCTGTAATTTGGAAAAGTTTGGCTACACAAGAGCTTATCACTATATCACCGGAAACTTGACTCATCACCACAGTTCTGTCTAGTACTATGGCCACTACTCAGAATGTCTTTCTGTGTCCTACCTGTAATAAAGCTTTCACTGAAAAGCGCAATCTCACACGTCACATTAACACCATACACAACCCCACAACTCACAAGTGTCACATATGTTATAACTCATACAAAAGAAAAGACGACCTAAAGTGCCACATTAAAAAGCATCACCAGACATCATCAATGGACACTACACCGTCAAAGGACACTACACCCTTAACATCAAACATGGACACTACAGCACCAAATACTACTGCATCAAACAGCACAGCACGTAAAAGGAAAGCTCCCACAGACACACATACACCTAAAAAACAGAAACTTGGACAAGTTGACACAGAAACACCAGACAACCTCCCTGAGGAAATCCAACCCACATATAGAGAAAACTGGGATAGTATTAGGACACATCACAAGTGTGGTAAACACATGCCAGTCTACACATACTACATTAGCCCACAGACACAGCACCCTATCGACTGGACAGACACTCTATACAAGATCTTTAATACGCAGACAAACCGATTCAATATCAATTATTCCCACCATTTAATTCTGAGACATAGAGAAACACAGGACTTTAGATTCTTTCATGCTTCCTTCAACAACGCTCCCGTTTTAGAATTTCCAGCTTTAATTAATAACAGACATGACTTTGACGACTTCATCAAGACAGTTCATCAACATGACATCCTTACATACGCTATGCAGCAACGACCAGACACCCAATACAGTGTAGAGACAGTAGCTGCTACGTCATTTTACATTTTTCACATTCCTGAATTTCCTATTGGTTGCTGCCTGACTGATATTCCAGACTACATTACCCACAACCAAGCCATCAATATACTACAATATGACTCTAGGTCTAAGCCATACACTGATAATCTTTGTTTTTTAGAGCACTAGCAGTACATAAAGGATCACCACCGACAGATCTTAGGAAACGTAAAAGAGTATGCTAATAAGTGGAAAGAGTATCAGACATAAAATCCCTAACAAATTTTTCCAGGTGTTAACTTCTTGAGTCCCCATTTAGAAGAATGTTTTGCCCTCAATGTGACATTGGAGTATGATGATAACCATTCACTGGTACCAAAGCTTAGGGTAGTGGAAATACGATAAAAACTTTAAGACTGTTTTTTTAAAGAGCATTTCATGCATATGTAGATATTGACAGAGCAGCTCACGTTTTTTAGTTGCCCAAAATGTGGGAAGTTGGGGAAGGGAGTTAGAATATGGAACGACATGAACAATTGCAATGGTGGTAAACTGTAGAGCATTTTAAAGGAGGGGTTTACGTCCACCAAACCGTCTGGGATTTATTGCTCCAAGGCATCCCAGTCGTCCTAAGTATTTTTACCCGTACAGGGCTACGCGATTTTGAATGCTTCTTTGAGGCTTCAAACCCTTTCCCAGTGTAGTATTCAACAAACTTTTTAGCAAAAAATGTCCCTGTCGTGCTCGTGCCTCCAACGTCCCTGGGTTCGAGGCCCCGGTCTGCTTATCACAGCGGGTGATCCCAAGATTGGTGAATGGGATCATTTGACCCGAATCGCTGATGCGGCGTATTCAGAACTGCATGCTAAGTTCGAAGATGTGTACACTGCACTAGAGGCGAAAATGAGAACACTTTAATTGGTAGGTTCGATGCGTACTTAAAAGGAGTTACCGGTCCTGGGTTCAACTCTGGAAAGTACAATATCAACCTCATCAAGCCAAAACTTATTTTCTTATTTCATAAAATCGGAGGAAGTTTTGTGCAATTTTTTTGGTCAAGAGAAACAAAAATTTTTATGTGTATTGCCACAGATCAATTGAAATTTCTTGATATCAGAAAACTATTTAGCCCAGGTTTCAACTACTCAAATACCTAGCCGCTTACAAAATTAAAGAAACAAAGGGGAAAATTTCCTTATGAGTTTATAACTAACCTTGAAAAACAAAAAGAAACACAGTTCCCCCCACACGAGGCATTTTTTTCCCAAAACTAAGAAATTGTAATGTTACTGAGGAAGATTTATAAATGTGTCAGAAAGTGTGGGTAGAAAAATAAGATGGCCACATTAGAAGACTTTCTGTGTGGTATAATAACAAAGATTTTCAGCCTTTTATTGAGGCATTAGATAAACAGGTTACATTCTACAAAGATTTAGGTGTAGACATGTTTAAGGAGCCATTTCCGCCCTTTGGAGAAACCCTTAAAATATTTTTTAGGACTCTCCCCAAAAAACGTATTTTTTTTCCACTATTTCTGAGAACGAAAAAGACCTGCACAAAACACTTAGAGACAATATTGTAGGAGGGCCTTCCTAATCTTTCATAGGTACCATGAGATAGGTCAGACACCCCATCAGAGGGGGTTAAGCTTTTAAGAGTTTAAAGGGGGATGACGCTAACGCTCTCTCCTGTGGGCTCTAATGCAAAAATTTCCCACGGGTTTTCCTGTCATTCGAAAAGGGAGAAGTGAGTTCAAGACTCATAAGGGTAGATTTTACACTGTTCAGTGCAGAGAGGGGGGCTAGCGTGGATAGAGCATAGTGAGAAAATAGAGTTGAGGACACAAATTTAATGGGCGGGAGATGGCGCTGGGCCGCGTCATATTAGAGTAGATGGGGGGGGATAGGGTGAAAACAACCGTGTATCAGTTTCACGGATGTCTATTCCACGGCCCCCCAGACTGTTTCCCCCGACTCGTGGTATTGACATAAAACCAGTATACCTCTGACAGAAAATATATGACAACACCCGTGACATTCACGACTACTTGGGGTTAAAGAGGTGAAAGTTAAAGTAGTAGAAATGTGGGAAGTGAGTGGCGGAACCCTTAAAAAAAACCAATTTGTGACATTAGGGTTTTTTTTAAGGGAAATTCCCCTATGTCAAAACCATGGCATAATAAAAAGACCATTAACAAAGAAAGGATTCTAAAGGTGTAAGAGCTGAGAGTTTTTTTGGGTTGATAGAGTGTGATATCCAAAGTGCCAGAAAAAAAACAAAGCGCGAAACTCAGAGATGACACCCAAATTTTAAAAATATTTTAAGTGGGCAAAAGAGGCTATTGGTGACCTTATGAGGCAGTACGCCCAGTCACATAAACTGCTGCAAGTGCCAGAGGACACTTATAGGTAGCTATATCGGAGAAAAGATCATGTGGCCCCCCATTATTAAAATGGTATCTGGAACATGGGCTAGAGGTCAAACCCTGTGGGACCAAATCATTGAATATAAGCCAGTTAGCTGCTTCCAAGAATTTGGGGATATGGTTTCTGATGCCAGAAGAGAAGGTGACAGTAATACAACCTTACCGTTAAGGCAGAAACCATGAAATTATTGGGGAATGCCGCATACGGCAAAACTCTAACCCAAAAAGGGAAGAAAACCCCATGTTCCTTTTTGTAAAGGTGAAGACACAACCCAAATTAAAAA